>JARHVA010002127.1:695000-1110000 GCA_037957365.1 Torreya grandis
CATGAAGTAGAATCAAATGCAAAAGCTATATCAATGACTTATGGATATGGACATGTTCATTGATCACAAGTAAAATATGATCTTAATTGTTACTCTATGAATAAATCCCTAGCCACTTGCACATCAACTACAAAGAAGTAACTAGTAGAAAGAAGTTTTAAAAGTCTAGGAAACTAAATTTGAGCAAACTAGTCAAATTGTAATGGCTTCATCATCCTAGGTGTTCAGAGGCGTGCTTACACCATTTTAGTTTTACATTAAGGATTCCACAAAGTATATAAACACTATGTTTTATGCTACAATCTTCAATGATAGGTAGCAAAATATTCATACCTATGGTACACCATTGATGAGGTCAATGCTTTTTCTCATAAAAGAAATCTATCACCTACATAGTGCTGATTGGTGGCAGACCTACTCTCTCTTAATAGATAAGGATTACCTTTTTTAGTAGCCAAGCTCAAGGTCATGCCATGTATCAACCTACTATGAGACTTTTTTTTGTCTACAACGTGATATACGATGTCTTATTGCATCATATGGATCATAAGATAGTCATGGCTTTCATTCTAGGTGATGATATCCAAATTTATTTATCTTTGCTAATTTGAGATGCCATATTTGACATGAATAGGGTGATATCATGGAATAAGAGTAACTCAATTGAAAAAAATCTACGTGGATGGTTTTTTCCTAGGGATTCTATGGTTTTAAAGGAAAAAAACCCCATACCTATTAGTAAATTTAGAATGGGGGTCCACATCGGGATGCCCCTATTGAATAGATTATATGACATGCCAAATATCTATTTTCTCCACCTAGATTGGGTGCCAATTCTAGACATGTCAATGACCTCCAACATGAATTTTTCCCCTGGGGAGATTATTAGATTTAAGGTAAGGAGCAAGTTCTACATAAAAGCAAAAGGTCTAATTTAACAAGCCATTTTTATATGGTGTCATACCTTCTTGATATAGTAATGTGAACTATATACAAATATTATAGGGATCTTCGAAGCCCAGCTCTGGACTACATAAAGAATCACATCAATTATTTTTCATTCATGTACATATATGCATACACCAAACATATTACCCAAATTGTAGAGGATGTACATCCTCAGGTATGGTAGGCTATCCATGAGGCCCCACTACCAAGGATATATAATAGTATAGTAGACACTTTGGCACCTCAGGGTAAGTATTGGCTATACCTAGAATATATAGTGAGTATGTTCTCTAAAAATAAGGTCAACCCCTTATGCCTTCCCAAGTACATGTTTAATAATATCAAAGAGCAAGATGTTGCATTCCAATTTTGGTGGAGTGTAGAATAAGATTTGATAAAGAAAAAAGGCACATTCTATGGGTCCCATATGATAATAGGTTAAATGTGTAATGCAATGAGAAAACATTTTTGGGATGTGGGAAATAAAAGGAAGCATTATCAGTTGGATACCTTACCTCATAGATATTAGGACCCTCATGGTTAGATTCAAAAATATATCCAAGGATTTGGTATTCCATACCATCAAGTTCCCTATGACCATGATTTTTTGTTCTTAAATGTAAAAGATGATGCCCAAGTCATGAAAAGGGCATAACTTATAGAGCTGAAAGAGGAACATTTGAAGATAATCCAAATAAAACAATTAATTTTAGTTTTAGAGATGCATACAAGGCTTCCACCCCCTAGAAGATGGACTACTTTGTACTTTTGGGTCAATAGATCTCTAAAATCAATAGAGGAACAAAGAAAGACTTCTCAAGAAGCTCCCCAAGTATTGAAGGTTGTTAAGATAGAGCTTGGTGTGAATGAAACTAAGCATAGAGGAGCTTAAGAGGATCTAATTTTCCTGGATTCCTCTAATTTATAAGGTTGAGATCACCCAATTACACCACCATTGCATAAATCTATAGGAAAAGAGGTTGATACTAACTCAATTCAGTGAGCCTCCTCCCTAGGTAAGAAGGCTACAATTTGTTACAAGAGGAAACCATGGGATCCTCCCATCATAGAGAACCCAATTATTGATGAACCACTAGTAGGCACATCTTCAGTTCAGCAACAAACTCTAGTAGAATAAGAAATGGATGAAGAGGAGGAATTAGAAAGAGTAAAGGTATTAAGCCTCATAGATGATAAAGGGAAGTCATCGATGAAAGATGATCAATCAGGTAAAAAGGCTCAGCCTTTAGTCCCTTCTTTCCAAATTTCATTTGATTTAGTTCCCCTTTCTTTAGTAAGTCTATTTAATTCAGTTCCCCTCAATGTTGCCTTATAAACACCTTTGGTAACACCAAAGATAGATAATGTTACCTTTACCCATATTATTTTTGTTTCCCTAATAATCCTAACCATATATATTATTGTTACCACTATGTAAATTCCCTCTAAGACTATTACAACCCATCCTAAGGCCAAAAGTAGGGCTTCTAAGAATGTTAAAACTACATTGGCAAGCTCCCAACTCCATGTCTCTTCTACTTAAATAAACTTGCCAATACCTTCCACCAGCTCCTCCCAAGATACTATTGTAATATCCTTAGGGAAGGATAAAATGGGAAAATAGGTATATATATATAGTCCACCCACTACCTAAATATGGAGTTGTGGATTAGTCAAAAATCATATTGTCCTCCCTTTCTAACTCAGTACTCAAAGGAGATTTAGAACAAGAATCAGAAGATCAATTGGTTGAGACTATAGTTGAGGACACACAACCAATAAATCTAGCATAAATAGTCATCCCTCTATAGGAAATTGATCTTAGATAAAAGGCTTTTCATAGATGAAATTTCAAAATCATAGAGTTTCCTTTTATAAGATCTATGTTTGATAAACCCTCAAGAAGCATCCAAAGGGTTAGGAAGAGGAAATTAGAGGAAGAAGTAGGAAGGGAGATAATTTTTGAAGAAAGACAAGAAGTCTTTACCTTGGCCAAAAGGAATAATATATAATTGGGGTAGTCCTCATATATTGAAGACTTCAAGTCCCTTGTTTAAACTCATAAGGATGCTATGGTAGCATTGCATGAGGGGATTGAAATGGCTAAGAAGTATCTTGAGCAAGAGCTAGAGAAAATGAAAGAGAAGTAACAAAAATTCCACATTCCTCAGGTAATTGAGACTAAAATTTAGTAGGCTACATCAAATCTATAAAATTATCTTAAAGAAATTGATGCAATGAGATCAAAATTAGCTCCTCATATAACAAAGATTCATATATTATTTAATTCTTTGAAGCAAGATGAGAATAAATTGAAATTTCTTATTCTTTGTATTACCAATAAGGATTATAGACATCTTGATTTGATGACACCATTGGAGATTTCAAATGCCCTCAACTTGGTGCTAATTAAAACCCAAGATGCTAGAGAGTGGATTACAATATCTAGAGAAGTAATGAACAAGTATTAGGAACATTAAGCTCTCATTTTGCAAATCTTAGAATAATTAAAGTTATCTAAGGTAAGAGACATTATTGACAAGCTTATTTTTAGGATAAATTTTGATCAATTCCTTTAACAAGAATATAAATTTTTTAAACAGAGCCTTCAAGGATTAACACTTGAAGAAATTAAGGCTAAGCTAAGTTTTACTAGGAAGAAGTTGATAGAAGTAGAAATTCTCAAGATCAACTTACAGAACATAAAGGCAAAGCATGAAAATCTCCTTGAGTAGGTAAATAGAGTGCATAGACCCTTATTTCTCAACTTGGACATTATCAGATAGCAGTATGATGTAAGACACAAGTGATATATTGAGTTATAAGTGAAGAAGAAGATTGATGTTGTAACTTCCAATTCAGCACAAGTATCTACTATAATCACTCCAATAATTAGTGTATCCATGAAAATGTCTATCCAACCTTATTTCAAAGGCTAATTTCATGTGCATCAATATAATGGCATTAATCTTTTACTTATAGTCTACTTTTTTTATAACTCAAATATGAAAGTTGTCTGAAATATTTGTAAGCATGCACATGTTGCATCCCATTGTAAAGGCTAACTTTATTTTTGACAATTTTAAGTTAACTATGAATATTTATGCATTCAATTTTGAGACTACAATTAGAACCGAGGTTATAATTACACCATGTAATTACAAGTTTACATGCACTTGGAGGATGAGGTGACCCCTCCCCAAGTCTATATATATATATATATATATATATATCTAGAACTCTCATTTTCAATGGTTGAAAAAATCAATACATGAAGAAATCAAATCTTGATTGTCATGCATGTGTTGGTGTCTTTTATTTCCAAATTCTATGTAATCAAGTTTTATCTATTTTAGTTGTTTGATTCAGTAATTCTAAGTGTGTAATAGCTATGAATAATTTCTTTTGCTATAATTAATATGCTGATTTTAGATGTGCAATAATTATTGAAGAACTATCAATGATTATTGATTAGATGTAAGTAGGTTGATTGTCTCATATTTATAAGTGTGTAGAGGTGTTTTATATGATATATTATTCTATGTGTGTGTCATAGCTACCTTAGATATCTCCCTGATCTGAGTCATAATCTTTTGATTATGGGTGTGCAAAAGCTACCCCAAAAGGAATAACCTTTGACTAAGATCTTTGAGTTCCCTATATAAAACTATCCCAGACTGCTTGACTATGTTTTTATGCATGTGTGTATAAGATCATAACAACAAACATTGGTTTTGAAGACACTTGTCCATGAAGAACCTAATTTAAAAGGTAAATTTTGAAGTCATAGAGCTTTTTTTTTTGCTTTACCCTTATTCCCTCTTTTGGAGTTTATTTATGAGATCTGTCTGCTTTAGATTAGTATCCACCCATCTACCAACTAACCTAGTTTTAAATTTATTTTAGATATCATTCATCCATGTATAGTCTTGGTTAATATCCTACATTCCCTAACTTTTATTCCATCTCTTAGTTATTCAACCACATACCTAAACTCATGTCTTGGAGTGGAGTTTACCTCTATTATGATCCTAAAACATTATAGGCTACCTCCTTATGAATTGGTGTTCACAAAAACCACATCAAAATTATTTATATCACTAGAAGGAGGGCCTAAGCATTTACAATAAAATAGGTAAATCCCTAAGTTGAACTGCACTAGAGTCACCCAAGAGAGTGACTAGATCTAGAGCTTAGACTAGTCTTCTAGTCTCACCTTTGTCAAATAATAGAAGGCCTAGATTGGTACCAACTGACCCTATCAATATCAAAGCTAGAACACCTTTCCCATTAAATACCACTCCCCTTATTAATCATCATATGGATCAACCACCCTAGTTGGTTAGATCTACTATTTCCATCCTAGGGGATGTGCATGACCTACCAAGGAATCTAGAGAAGTATCTACCGTCCTTCTCTCCTTTAGGGGAAAGAATGGAAAAATAACACATCAAGTCTTTCAAATATGCATTAAGATTGATGAATGTTATTAATGATTATGTTGTATGCAAACTTTTTCCTTTCACACTAATGGATGTTGCTTATGATTGGTACCTTAATCTATAAGAGAATTCCATACTTCCTAGAATGAGTAACAAACTACTTTTATTAAACAATTTAGTTAGGTCACCAACCCCAATTTGATATACCAACACTTTAATATCATGAATAGGTATCCCAAAAACCAGTCTAGGCTTTCAATGTAATATTTTAGAAAATATATACCTTGTTAATCCTAGTGTATAAACCCACATAAGTGTTGGCATTAGAAATGTACAAGAATGCTTTGGATCTAATTACTAAAATTTTCTTATGAAGAGATACTGCTATAAAATATTTGACATTGGCCTATGAAGAGGATATCAACATTGATAAATAACTTAATCCTCAAGTTTTTAACACAACTAGTATCAACAATGATCTCCCAACTTTGAATCCAGTTCCACATGTGAAGTAAAATATCCCCACATTTAATTAGAATCAATTATACATACCTCTTCATATGATGAAAATGTCCCATTCGAATTATAGTTTATTAAATGACCATGCACATGGTAATGGTTACTATTAGAATCAACATTCAGTTGCATCCCCTACTATATTTGTCTAAAGCATAGATTCTACTAAAGTAGAGCTAGATGCCATACAAAAAATGGTCCAAAAGTTAAGCAATGATTTTATTGGGATGTAAATAAAGATATTCAATGCTAATGGTTCGAATAAAAATTAGAATTTTGGGTTGAAAAGGTATAATAGACCCTTAAATAAGCCTGCAAATAATAAAAATCAATCCAATAAACCTCCAAAAATCAATATAGTAGAGACAAACTTACCCTACTAGTGGATTCATAACACATCTTAGCATGGTTAAATTGACTATGTTGAGTTTTGTGTAGCTTTGGAGATCTTTCAAAGAGAGGCAGTGAGGCGAAATTTAATGTATAACCCACCAGAGTTCCACCATGACTCTAGCTCTTCAAGCACCACTATGTTTTTTGACACCCATGAGCTTCCTTTCCTAAGTGAAGATGATAACATACCAAAGGAAAATAGTGATGAGATCCATGCCTTCTAGTAATATAAAAAATTTGGTTACAACCTGAGGAATAGGCAACCCTTCACAACATCTACTCCTCTAAATAGTATAGCTATTCTATCGAGTATAAAATTTGATAATAATCCACCTCTCTCAAAAGGGAATGATCAACTTCAAAATAAGGAGAAAAAAATAGAGGGGGTGTATAACATTGTTGAGGACATGAAGAAAATCAAGGCAAACATCACCCTTCATGAATTATCCTAGATTATTGAACAAAAATAACCATATGGAAGTATATCATAGGGAAATCCCCTCTAGAAAACACAAAAGTTCTTACAGAGAAGACAAATCCCTCTGACACCAACATCATATATAAAAGCAAGCTAGAGGTACCACCCTTTTTGCTGACCATTAGGTCATTTGGAAAAAACATTCATAATTTCATAGTTGATTCTGGAGCTTCATCCACTATGATGCCTACTTCTATTTATCAAATACTTGGCTTAACTCCAAGCCTGTCAAAGAGAACAGTCTCACAATTGGATAAAATAATGATACCAATGATTGGGGAGTTGAGTAATGTGCATATTCAGGTAGCATATGATCCATGAGTATAGATGATTATCAACATCTTTATAGTAGACATACCTAAAGGGTATGGATTGTTTTTAAGTAGAGACTGGTCTAAGACACTCAATGGATACCTCTCAATAGATTTTTCTCACATTTGGCTACCATGGATAGGCCTTCCAAACTAAATCCAAATTGATTGGGAACCAAGAATGAAGTATCCTATTACATATTAAAATTTCAATAATGAAGAGGTAAGTTATGAATCTCCTAGCCTTGGTATTAGTACTTCACCACATGAAATGAAATACAAGAACTAAAACCCTAGGGCCCTACCCAACTATGGACTCTCCACTTTGATAGCACCAGATCCAAATAAGGATAAGGAATAAGAATTAAATTAATTAATCCACAAGTAAATAAATTACTAGAAACATATAAATTATAGTTACTTTACATGAAAAATAGAACTGAATATGAAGCATTGATTTTGGGATTACACTTTGCCCTCAAAAATAATGTTAAGAAGTTGTTGGTATATGGGGATTCAAAGTTGGTAATTTATCAGGTTAAGAACAAATATTAGTGTAAGTTGTCATATCTAAAAATATGTAAGCATAGAGCATGGGATTTGATTAAATCCTTTAAGGATTTTAATATAGTGGTTATTCCAAGGGAACAAAACTAAGCTACAGATTTACTAGTTACTTCAATTGCCAATTTAGAGCCTCTCCAAGAATCCCAAGTAAATATATTCTCTATTGAGCTAGTACCTTGTCCTTATATTCTTGACAACATAAATAATTTCCAAGTCTTTAATGATGACCAATAGACTATCCAATTTCTAACCAACTCAAGATAATTTGGGTTCCAAATCATTGATGACAAAGAAGTTGTCTATCTCTACCAAGAGGAGTCAAGTGAGGAAGGTGTCATCTAGCTCAAAGAAAATTGTCTCCCACTTGGAATGGTATCTTTAGAAAGATCATTTGATATAGATCCTCAAGCTCAGTAGAAAAAGTAGCCCAATGTTAGCAAGTCTTACTTTAAAAGGGATAATTTTGGGGATGAGAGTAACCCACACTACATCTACATTAGCATTAGTTTCACTCCAAAATAAAGGCAAAGGGTGAAATATTTACTCACCCAATACAAAGATGTGATTGTATGGACATATGAGAACTTGAAGGTTTATTACAGGTCATCACCCATACAATTCCACTAAAACTCAACCACAATCTATTTAGACAAAGATAGATACCAGTGAACCCTATCTTGGAGCCTCTCATTCAAAAAGAAGTGGAAAAGCTATTGAGTTCAAGGATAGTCTTCCCAATCAGGGATTCCACTTGGATGGCCAATTTAGTCCTAATAAAAAAGAAGAATGGAGAAATTAGATTATGTGTTGATTTTAAAAATTTGAATAAATATTATGAGAAAGACAACTATCCATTTCCCTCCTTGGATGAGGTTAATTAGATAGTCAGTGGCTCTAAAATGATGTCCTTCCTAGATGGGTTTTTAGGTTATAACTAGTTGTTAGTATAATCAGAAGATAGAATGAAAACTACATTTACCATAAAGTGGGGTTCCTATGCATATAAGAGGATGCCCTTTGGCCTGATTAATTTAGGATCCATATTTCAATGAGTAATGGATCATGCATTTCAAGGATTAATACGTAAATGTATAATCATCTATATGGAAGGCCTCATTGTTTTCTCCAAAAAAAATAATGATCATGTAGGCCATCTGTAGTCAATCTTTGAAAGATGTTGAAGGTTTGGCATCTCACTTAACCCCAAGAAGAGAATATTTGGAGTTACTAGGGTAATATTTTGGGACATATCATTACCAAAGAAGGGATCATCATCGATCCAAATAGAATCCATGGTATTTCAAATGTTATGTTTCCAAATAAAAAGAAAGAGCTCAAGTCTTTCTTTGGGAAAATAAATTTTGTAAGAAAGTTCATCTCAAGATTTTTATAAATTATGAGACCCCTAAATGCAATTCTCAAATAAGATGATAAAGTGTAATGGGCATCCAAGGCCTGAAAGTCTTTTTAGGACATCAAAGATGTTATATCTCAAGCCCTAGTATTGATTATTCTAGATTTCATAAAGGACTTCTACTTATATTCATTTGCTTTAGAACAAACAATTAATGCTATCCTAAATCAAAATAAATATGAGACTGAGCATCCCATTATGTTTATGAGCACAAATTTAAAGGATGGAAAACTTAGGTATTCCATGATCAATAAATAAATATTTTCTCTTGTGAAAATGATACAAAAATTCCATCACTACATCATGATAAATAAGACTATTTTTATAGTACCTAATGCTATTGTCAAGATTACCTTGACATAGAATGAATTAAGAGATCATAGTGGCAAATGGATGGAAAATCTACAAGAATTTTATATAGAAATCAAACTTGCTAAAATAATTTGGGGTTAACACATCGTCAAACTCATGACTGAACTTGACCCATACATTACTATTGAAGAGGTTTATGAAACCCGAGTATCTAGAGGGGAATGATATACTAATATAATTCAATATTTTATTATAGGTACTTGTCCCCCATAACTCAATAGAGAATGAAGGAGATATTTGAGGCTCAAAACCACTCACCACATGATTAAGAAAGGATTTCTTTATAGGATAAATTATGAAGACATATACCTTAGATGTGTATCAATAGAAGAGGCTAAAGAGATTCTATAAAACCTACACCAAAAGATAAGTAGTGGTCATCCTTTTGGGAATACCATAGCTTACAAAATCCTAAGAATGGGTTATTACTATCCAAAAATCTTCAAGGATGCCCATGCCCATGTAAGGACATGTCATGAATGCCAAGATTTAGAAAAAAGAGAAGTACACACAATAATGCCCTTATAACCTATTGTTGAGGGAATGCCATTTTCCCAATGGAGGTTGGACTTCATTGGCATCATTAACCCAAAATATTTAATAGGTCATAGTTTTGTACTCACTACCACATATTACTACACCCAATGGATTGAGGTAGTGGACACCAAGAATTATAGAGAAAAAAATATGATTCGATTCTTAGAAGAACACATCATAACTAGATTCAACACTCCCATCTCTCTAGTTTGTGATAATGGGCTAGTGTTTCTATCAATTGAATTCACTGAATGGGATCATGAAAATTAGATAAATATCATATCATATTCAAACCACTATCCTTAGGGAAATGGATTGGCCAAATTAATGAATAAGAACCTGATAGATGTAATTAAGAAATTAGTTGGGGATCAGCCTAGGTCATAATATAGCTAAGTATGCCTTGTGGGCAGACTGAACAAGATATAAGTAGGCCCTTAAGGCCTCACCATATTTTCTATTATATGGATGATGACAAGTATTCCCAATCATGCTAAAGTTGTCAACCTATCAATTTATGCAAGAATATATAGAACCAAAAGATAAACCAAAATCTTGATTAATGGATATAATAGAATTGGAAGACTTAAGGAGTGAGTCCCTACAAAATTACAATAAACATAAAGATGTAGTCAAAATATGGTTCAGCAAAAGGGAAAATTTCAAATCATTTAGGATCTCCAATCTAGTGCTTCTATGGGATAAAGACCATGAAAAGAAAGGGTAGCATGATAAATTTGCCCCATTGTGGATTGGACTATACCAAATTTTAGAGATCCTGGGTAATAATACATTTCATTTAAGGATAATTAAAGGTGATCAACTTACATATCTAGTTAATGAGCAATTTTTGAAACATTACTTCATGGTTTTACCATCTGAAGTTGCCCTCAACTAATGAAGAAAACATGGTATAAGTAGTAGTTTAATTTTTTTGCTTTCTAGTTTAGTTTTCCTAATTTATAGGTTAAGTGTTTTTTAATTTCCTATGACAATCTAAATTGGTTTATCTTGATACAACTGAACTAACATCCTACCTACTGGACTACTATTCATGCTTAAATTGATATATGGGAAAGAAAAACTACAAAGGGAGTCACAATTTGGGGTCTGTTCATAAGCCTATAACACTTTTATGTCTAAGGTATTTAGGATTTGGGTATGTGATGATAATCATTCAAGGTTGTGTCAAAATTGAATATTTATACTAGGTGTGTGAAATTTGCTCTCAAATACTTCATGTAAATTTAGAAAGTTTTCTCACTCCATTAGACCAAGCACACTTTTCATACTAATACTTGTTTGGATGTGATAATCACTAGTATAGATCTAACTGGCATGGATGTTTTGGTAAATAATTTATTTTTTATAACTACACTGGCTCATGATGGTTTTGGCTCTCTTTATTTCTTTCATATATATAAAGAAAATAACTAATGTGTTAAAAAAAGAGTGATCAATAAAATTCAAAGAAAATCAAAAGGGGGTAAAATGTTCACATGATGAAATAAGGTTAATGTACCATGCATCATGCTCAAATAAATGAAGGAAGAGAAGGGAAGGAACACAAAGGTATCTCTATTAGGGCTATAGATGCCTAGCTTGTAGCATAGTAATGCCTGAGCTCCGATGATTTAATGAGCTTCACAAGAACTAGACTAAAACTTGAAATTACTCCAAGTATTTATAAATATCTTCACAATAAGGGTTAAATAACATCTCTTTAGCACACATAGATCCATGAATATGAAGGTAAGAATGTTGTATGATAATTTTGGGAGTCTCTTTCATATCTCTGATTCAAATATTTTTATGTGGCATGGTTCATGTTTGATTTGAAATTTCTAACCAAAGTTTTGAGTTATCGAATACTCAAAAGTATTCCCCCTGTCAGTCACCATTTGTTATACCAAACATTCCCCCTATTATTTTTAAACAAATAATAGGGGCCCCACTTTCTTTAATTTGGCCTTGTTTGTTAAGTTTTCCTCTTTGTTTTATGTAATTTTTGTGGATTATTCCTTTATCTCAAGACTTAGAAGTATAAACAATGATGTTTTACATTTTAGACTAACTTATTAATGCTTTTTGGGAGTTTTGTACTTATGCAAGTTTTAGGTTTTAGAGATTCAAGACAGTCTTTCATCGACTTTTGTGTTCAAGATTTGTGTTCAAATAAAATTTTTAGGTCTTTTATGTTTGGAGGTTTTGTTCGAGACTTGTGGTCAAATGATTTGTTTGGGAATTTTTTTTAAGGTTTCACTTGTTCATGGCTAGTTTTATTCAAAAATCCATCAACTTTTGGTCATTGGAACTTGTGTTCAAGATTTTATTCCTTGAAACTTGTGTTTAGGATTTTTTTCATTAGAGATTGTGTTTAGGATTTTAATCATCAAATATTTTGTTCAAGGTTTGTGTTTAGAGCTTTAATTCATGGGATTTATTGGCTCAGCCCCAACATGAACCCAAATCTTGACTATCAAAATCTTATTAGACTTAGTTATAAAATTGAAACTACTTCATGACACTTGTCAAATAATGTAAAGACATAGATTTCCTACCAAATAAACTAACAAGGTTTGAGTTGTATAGGTAAATAAAGTTTATGAATGTTGGGCATTAAAAATTCATGAAATAGAATTAAATGTAAAATATATATCAATGACTTGTGGCTATCGATGTGTTCATTAATCATAAGTAAACTCCAAGATCAATTATTACTCTACGAATAAAGCCCTAACAACCTGCCTATCAATTGCAAAGAATTAAATAGTAGAAAGAAGTTTTTAAATTTTAGGAAACTAAATTTGATCAATACATTCAAATTATAATGGATTCATCATATTGGGTATTCATAGGAGTGTTTTCACCATATTAGTTTTCCATAGAGCATACAAACACTGTGTTCGATGCTATAATATTAAATGATAAGTATGTTAATTATTAAAACATTTGGGATGCCATTGATGAGGTTGACATATTTTATCATGAATGTAATCTATTACTTGAATAATGCCAATTGGTGATATACCTACTCTCTCTCAAGAGACAAGGATTGCACTTTGTGACAGCCAAGCCTATGGTTATTCCATGTATCAACCTACTACAAGACTTTTTTTTACTAGCAACGTGATATATGACATATTCTTGCATAACATGGATCACAAGATGATTTTGGCTTGCATCTCAAGTGCTGATTTCTAAATTTATTTATCTTTGCCAATTTTAGATGTCATATTTGACATACATAGGGTGGTAGCATGGAATAAGAGTAATTCAATTGATAAAAATTTGAGTGGATGGTTTCTTCCTAGGGAGTCTATGGTCCTTAAGGTAAAATACCTCGTATCTATCAAAAATTTTAGAATGGGGTTCCACATCGAGATGGCCCTATTGAATAGATTATATGACATGCCAAGTATCCATTTTCTCTACCTGGATTGGGTGCCACTTCTAGACATGTTGATGACCTCTAACATGGCTTTTACCCTGGGGGAGATTATCAAATTTAAGATAAGAGAACAAGTTCTACATAAAGGTAAAAGGTTCAATTAGTAGGCCATTTTTATATGATGTCATACCTCCTTGATGTAGTAATGGGAATTATATACAGGGATTATGGGGAGCTTTGGAGCCTAACTATAGACTGCATAAAGAATCACATTTGTAATTATTTTTCATTCATGTACATATATGCATAAACCAAACATATTACCTATATTATAAAGGATGTATACCCTTAGGTATGGTAGGCTATCCATGATGCCCCACTACGTAATATATCTAAGAGTATAATGGATATTTTGGCACCTTTTGGTGACTATTGGCTATACCCAGATTATAAAGTGATTATGGTCATTGATAATAAGGTCAAGCCCTTACATCTCCCTACGTACATTCCTAATAATATTTTAGAGCAAGAGATTGCATTCTAGCTTTGGTGGAGTGTAGAAGAAGATTTGATAAAGAAGAAGAAAATCACATTCCATGGGTCCCATATAATAATAGGTTGAATGTGATATACAATGAGAAATTTTTTTGGGGATGTGGGTAATAAGATGAATCATTATTAATTGGTTACCTTACCTCATAGATATTAGGACCCTCATGGTTAGATTTAAAAACATATCCAAGGCTTTGTTATTCCATACCAGCACATTTCCTATGACCATAATTTATTGTTCTTAAATTCAAAATATGATGCCCAAGTCATGTAAAGGGAACAAATTGTGGGGTTAAAATAAGAACATTTAAAGATAATCCAAGGAAAACCTTCAATTTTAGTTTAGGAGATACATACAAGGCTTCCACTCTTGGAGGATGGACTACTTCAAACTTTTGGGTCAACAAACCCATAGAATCAATAAAGGAACAAGGAGAGAATTTTCAAGAAGATCCCCATGTATTGAAGGCTATTAAGATAGAGCATGGTGTGAGTGAAAATAAGCATAAAAGAGCTCAAAATGATCTAATTTTCTTAGATTCCTCTAATTTAAAAGGCTGAAATCACCTAGTTACACAACCACGACAAAAATCTCTAGGTAAAGAGATTTTTACTACCTAAAATCAATGAGCCTTCTCCCTAGATAAGAAGGATAAAATATAGTACAAGAGGAAGCCACGGGATCCTCCCCTTGTAGAGAACCCAATTGCTAATGAACCACTAGTAGGCATATCTTTAGTTCAGCAACAAACTCCAATATAACAATAAATAGATGAAGAGGAGGAATTGGAAAGAGTAAATGTATTAGGCCTCATAGATAAAAAAGGAAGTCACCAATGAAAGATGATCAATCATGTAAAAAGGCTCAGCTTTCAATCCTTTATTCCCAAATTTTATTTGATTCAGTTCCCTTTTCTTTAGTAAGTTCATTTGATTTAGCTCCCCTTAGTGCTACCTTAGAAACACCTCTGGTAACACCAAAGATAGAGTATGTTACCTTTAGCCCTATTATTTTTGTTTCCCTAATAATCCCAACCATATCTATTATTGCCACCACTATGTAAATTCCCTTTGGGACTACTACAACCCATCTTAAGACCAAAAAGAGGGCATCTAAGAAGGTATAAATAGAATCTATAAGCTCCCAACTCCATGTCTCTTACACTCAAATAAAAATGTCTTCCACAAAATCCTCCTAAGATACTACTATAATATCCTTAGGGAAGGCTAAAATGGGTAAATAGGTATATACAGTCCACTCACTACCTCAATATAGAGGTGTGGATTGGTCTAAAATCATATCATCCTCCCTTCCCAACTCAGTACTTAAAAGAGATTTAGAGAAAGAATTAGAAGATCAATTAGTTGAGACTACAACTAAGGACACACAACCAATAAATCCAATGTAACTAGTCATCCCTCCATATGCAACTAATCTTAGATCAAAGGTTTCTCAAAAACTAAATTTTAAAATCATAGAGTTGCTTTTTATAAGATCCATGTTTGATAAACCCTTAGGAAGCATCCAAAGGGTTAAGAAGAGGAAAATATAAGATTGAAAAAGAGAGGAGATCATCTTTGAAGAAATACAATAAGTATTCACCTTGGCCAAAAGTAAGAACAAATAATTGGGGTAGTCCCCATATATTGAAGACTTCAAGTCCATTGTTGAAACTCATAAGGATTCTATGGTAGCATTGGATGAGGGGACTAAAATGGCCAAGAAAGAGCTTGAGAAAGAGATAGAGGAAATAAAAGAGAAACAACAAATGGTCCACATTCTTTAGGGAATTGAGACTGAAGTTTAGTAGGCTGCATCAAAGTTATATAATGTTCTTGGAGCAATTGATTCAATGAGGGTAGAATTGGCTCCCCATCTAATAGAAACTCATAAATTATTTAATTATTTGAATTAGGATGAGAATAAATTGAAATTGATTATTCTTTATACTAATAATAAGGATTACATCTATCTTAATTTGATGACACCATTAGAGGCTTCAAATGCCCTCAACCTAGTGGTAATTAGAACCTAGGAGAATAGAGAGTGGATTACAATAGTTGGGGCAGTAATGCCCAAGTATCATGAACATGAAGCTCTATTTTTGCAAATCCTTTAAGAATTAAATTTATCTAAGGTAAGAGACACTATCAAAAAGCTTATTAGTAGGATAAATTTTGATCAACTCCTTCAACTAACATCTGAGAATTTCAAATAGAGCCTTCAAGGATTAACACTTGGATAAATTGAGTCCAAGACATGTTTTGCTAGGAAGAAGGTGATAGAAGTATAAATTTTCAAGATCAACTTCCAGAACACAAAGGTAGAGCATGCTAAGCTCCTTGAGTATGTAAATAAGGTGCATAGATACTCATTAATCAACTTTGACATTATTAGACATTAGCATGATGTAGGACACAAGTGTTATCTTGAGTTGGAAGTGAAGAAGAAGACTGACACTACAACTTCCAGTTCAACATAATTATCTACTACAATGAATCCAACAAGTAGTGCATCAATGAAAATGTCTATCCATCCTTAGTTCAAAGGCTATTTTTGTGTGCATCAATGCAATGGTGTTAATATTGTACTCATAGACTGATTTTGTTAGAACTTGAATATGAAAGTTGTTTAAATTATTTTTAAGCATATACATGTTGCATCCCATTGTAAAGGCTAACTTTATTTTTGAAAATTTAAAGTTAACTATGAATATGTATACATTTATTTTTAAAACTATAATTAGAACTTAGGTTATAATTATTCCATGTAATTAAAAGTTTGCATGCACTTGAAGGATGAGGTGACCCCTCCCCAAGTCTCTCTCTCTCTCTCTCTCTCTCTCTCTCTCTCTCTCTCTCTCTCTCTCTCTCTCTCTCTCTCTCTCTCTCTCTCTCTCTCTCTCTCTCTCTCTCTCTCTCTGTGTGTGTGTGTGTGTGTCTAGAACACTCATTTTCAAGGGTTAGAAAAAATCAATACAGGAAGAAATCAATTTTTTATTATCATGCATGTGTTGGTTCCTTTTCTTTCCAAATTCTATATAATTAGGTTTTATCTCTTTTATTTATTTGATTCAGTAATTCTAAGTCTAAAATAGCTATATAAAATTCCTTTTGTTATAATTAATATGTTGATTTTAGATGTGATAGTTATTGAAGAATTAACAATGATTATTGATTGGATGCAAGTAGGTTGACTATCTCATCTTTATAAGTATGTAGAGTGTTTTCTATGATATAGTCTTATATGTGTGTGTCATAGCTACCTTATATACCTCCCTGATTTGAGTCATAATCTTTTGGTTATGGGTGTATAAAAGCTACCCCCAAAAGATCAAACTTTAACTGAGATCTTTGATTTCCCTATATCAAACTATCCTAGACTTCTTGACTATGTTTATATGCATGTGTGTAGAATCTACTAATAGTAAACACCAATTTTGAAGACACTTATCTATGAAGAACCCAAACTAAAAGGTAAATTTTGAATTCATAGAGTCCCCTTTTTTGCTCTACCCTTCTTCCCTCTTTTGGTGTTTATTTTTGAGATTTTCCCACTTTAGATTAGTATCCACCCATCTACTAACTCACTTAATTTTAACTTTATTTTAGATATCATTCATCCATACGTAGTCCTAGTTAATAGCCTACATGCTTTGCCTACTATTCCATCACCTAATTTTTTTAATTTCATACCTACAACTTGTGACTTGGAGTGGATTTACCTCCATTTTGATCCTAAAATGTTAGAACCTACCTTGTTACAAATTGGTGTGCATACAAATTATATCAACAAGATCTTGTCTACTTTCTTCATGTTTTAAATCTAGATCTATATTAGCATTAGAACCAACTAAGTATATTGTATTATTTATCATTAAAATATATGGCATTAGTTGTAATTTATATCTTTATCATATCTCAACATAATAAATTAAGTACATGTTTATCTGAGTTTTACAAATTATTGGCCTACTTTAGAGATAGTCTACCATCTTTATGCCCTAGGCTATCTCTTCCCCCTTTAACCTTAGATTCCTCATATATAGATTTTAGGGTTAATGTACATCTTCCATCTCATTATGAACACCCATTGGATGGGATTATAGGCACATATACATGGTATACACCTCCCATGGTCTAGATACCCTTCATTAATTTTGATGATAGTGAGATTAGGGATGATGACTCAAATATTCATTCCTTATTCATTTGAGCATACCATGACCACCATTCTATACATAGTGTTATGATTGACATTGGTGTTAGTGATAACCTTTGTACTATGACATTACTTATGCATTTGGGTTATACAAATCATGATTTAAATATTTTAACTAGATTAATTAAAGCATTTGATGGGACCTCATAATAGGTTCTTGGTGAGATTGACTTACCTTTATAGGTATGTCCCACACATATGGTTACTACCTTTTTAGTTATACCTTCCATAGGTGTCTTTGATATGATATTAGGATGACCTTGGATACATACACTTTGATAAGTACCTTTAATAGTGTATGGGTGTGTTAAATGCATTCATGTCAATCAAGAAATTATAATTTCTATAATTTTATATGAACATCCTCTATAAAAATATAAATTTATACCTATTTAATTAATTATCAAACCTCCTACAGTTAAATCTTCAATAAAAGGGTAGTAACAAGAAATTCCCTTTACCAAGAAATCAATACTTGAGAGACTATTGCATTAGAGATCCATAGTGGGTTCCATGGAATCCTTATCTACTACACACTATATTCAGATATCCAAATCACCTATGCATTTTTTCCTATTATCATTATTCCAAAAAACTAAAAACTAGTCAATGATGGTTTAAAAGAACCCCAACTCCTATTATTTTTGCTTTATGACCACATAGTCATATTATACATGCATAGAGCATAAAAAATATTATAATGAAAATTATTAAATATATGCACACTCTTCTGTAGTATCACCCATTTATTACACTAGGTTCATAGTATGGATATATCTATGAACATCCTTTGGATGAGATCATAGGATAGTCTTTTCCTTTCAAAAATTACACACACACACACACACACACACACACACCACACACACACACACACACACACACACACACACACACCACTTAAAAAACTTAAAAAATTCAAAAATATTTTCATCATTTACATATCCTATTAGCTTCTTATAACACATGTTATTGATTGCATGTTGGTAGATGGCATATCAATATTTTCTATATACATGTGTTTCACTCATATTCTAAGTGTGATTTAGGCATACATAAAGACATGATCTATGCACTTTTGGATGTTAGATTTTCCATCTACTCATGTCACCTAGATGTTTGGGGCATCCACTTCTATGATCATGATATATCCAAGTTATATCATGCTATGTTTATTTTACATTATCATGTTTGATATCATATATGTACTTACGCAAGACTTTATCCATGATTATATTTTTCATAGTAGACTTGATATGTTATGCACTTATTATTTTTTATTATCACATATATTTATTTATTAGTATGATATGTTTATACTGGTTGCTTATGCTTTTATTTATGCACTTCCTTGAGTGTCTTGCCTTGTTATTATCTTCCTTGTTTGATCATTTGAATATTCTCCATTGTTAGTGGTCCTCGTGCCTCTATTTTCCTCTTTAACTTTCAAATATGTAATTTTTTTTTGTATGTTAACATTTAAATATGTCATTATAAATTTTGTGAACATTTTACTAAGTTATGTCCCTTTGATTGTGTGAAATTTGAACATGCCCCTTGTTTGATGTCTCCTTGGACCATTTTCTTTTGATTTGATTTTGAGTGATTTTGAGTGTGTGATTGATTTCTTATTAAGATTTTAATATGACCATCTAAACACTACATGATCACATTCTTAATGCTTCAATGATATATCGACCTAGATAATTTCCTTTTATATGCTACATGGTATATTCATAGATTACATAGTTATCTTATCTTGTTGAGGTAAGGTAACTACGAGTTGCTACTTTACCTCACCTTAAAAAGGGGGAATATTAGTTTGGACATGCCATGGAGGTGTGAATTCTGCCATAGATTTAGATTATAGTGGGGGCATGTTTGGGAAACATGTTCTCCATATTTTTCATAGTTTCATATTATAATGGGCACATGTTTTAGAAACATGTTCTTCACACTTATTCAATATGTAACATACCCATATTGTAGTGGGCGAATGTTTTGGAAACATGTCCTCCACATTGGCACTTATATCATTTTTTATTTCTCCACAGTAGCACTTACACCAGTTTTAATTTTTAGATTATATTGGGGGCATTTTTTGGAAACATGTTCTCCACACTTACATAGTTTCAAATTGGCCAAAATTCATAATTATATGATTTAGATACACATTTATGGTAGAATTTTATAAATTGGTACCATTTTTATACATAGTTTCAGCATGAGATGCATATAACATGCATATGTTATGCAATGTGCACCTAAATATTTAAAAATCAAATAAAATTCATATTTTAAACACTTTCAGGGACTATCATCACCCACTAGGTTAGAATTTTATGGTCTATATTGAGCTAATATATTGTATTAGTTGGTTCACTTTTTATATGGTTGAGGTGATTAAATCACTCAATATTGCCAAGTTTATAGGTTAGACTTGATTACATCATCCAACCTCACCTTTTTTATAGTGTGAATTGAATTGGTTCACTCACACTCACTAGGTTATAAGTATGATTGGGTTGTATAATTGAGATAATCTCAACTATCAAGTGGAAAATCATCTTTTCTCCAAGGTTGGGGGCATGTGTCCTCCAATATCTCTCTATCTCTTTAGATATATTCAATTTATAGATTTTATATTTTCCTAATATTAGTTTCAGTGATTCATAATGATACATATTTCAAATCAAATTACCAAAAGGCAAGATGATTGCATCAATACATACGTGTACTCCTAAATCTTACTCTCTTTCAATTTTAATTATTTAGATGGTTGTAATTTTAGAGTGTATTTAACGATTATATACTACAAAATTCTCTTGGTTATAGGTTAATAACCAAAAAATCACTCAAGTTGGACTCAAGAAAAGGTAAGGTGTGTTATACACAACTAGGCGCACATTTCTTTTCCTTTATACTATCAGTTTCATTACTAGATTAAAGGGGAGACATTTAAACACTATTTATAAATTATATATCACCTCAGAATTATACACATGGAAAATACATATCATGTATATAACTTTAGATTTTAGACCTTTTCTATTGCTAAAAGGATCACATACACTATCTCTTTATGCTTTGTTGCTTATCTCTAAGTATAACCAATGTTATTTTGATGACCTAGGCCTTCAATCATGCATAGAATGTTATGAACCTAATTATCTTCCATATATGTAATTTTTGGACCTATACCTATTTTATAAATATCTGAACACTTGCATCCTAATCAGATACCTATGTCAACACAAGTGTCTTATCTTAATATAAGTGTCTAGTGCCCAGAAGTCATCTAATTTTAAAATGAAATACATTCCTATGGTTATCCCAAGTGTTTTAATGTGAGATATTATCCAAAGGGATTGATATAAATATAATATCAACCCTCATTCCTTCCTAACCTATCAAAGACCTAGAAAATACCAAGACAAATTACAAAAAACACTCAAATGAGTAAAGCTTCCTTATTTTCTCTTATTTTCGTATCATTCATAGGTAAAACACATCTACAGGTTTGAAGTAATGATGGAACATTCCATGAGACATATTTACCATGTTACAAGATAGATCATTTTTGTACTTGCTTATCACACATTTCATGATTCACACACAAACCAAGACGTAGGGGATAACTACATAATTTTGAGGCCCTCTTCAAAGTGTAGTAAGAAATTTGAGCTTATGGATTAAATTATGCAATTTAAATCACTCAAAACATCAAACTACCTACGTAAGATCTAGAGACAAATAGGATCAAATGCAACTAGGTAAATGAAAAATTCAAACCAACACTCAAATCCTAAAGCTAATTGCTCCAAACCAATATTAGATGGAAAAAAGATAAGAGGATTGGATTGAGATTACCTTAGACTTAGATTTTTGACATTATGTTTGATTGACCATGGATGTTGATGATGCATTCAAGGATGCTTGTTATTGATCATATGGACATGAAGACTTCGTTTTGATTGCTAGTTGATCATATGGGCATGAAGACTTTATAGATTCTTGAGTTGGTTTTAATGGAGGATTGGGTTATTTAAATAGAATTTATAGGGAAGAGTCAATGGCTAGAATTTAATATTAGGCCATTGGAATCAATGGTTTAGGATTATCTAAGGAATTTAAAATTCCTTGAAGTTTCCTAGAGAATGGAAGGTTTTAGAGGTAGAAACCTATCAAATCTCTTTGGGAGGGTTAATAATGATTATGATAGATTAGATAGGTGATTAGGATATTCTAGAGAATCTAAGGGGTAGGATTGTAGGAAAGCCTAAGAATAGGTAGCTTTGGGAAAGCCTAAGAATAGGTAGCTTTGGGAATTTCAAATTCCTAAAATAATGGATAAGATAGATTAGCATAAAATTAAGAAATGATCATAGGAATTAATGAAGAAGTGGGATAGGATTAAGGTTATTAAATGAAGAGGAATGAAGGGGATGTTAGTTAAATGACTAGAAAGAAGTGATATTAGGATGGAATTAGAGGGAATAAACTAGACAAGTAGAATTAGTATTGACTAATAGTAATATTAGTGATGTTAAATGAAGCAATAAAATTTAGGTGCATACACAAAATATTAGCTATGTAGGCAACACTAATTAATAAAGGGGTCTTTGGGGTAGCTCGACACCATCTACCGATTAATAAAATTTTACCACAACAACTATGAAGATGAATAACTAGGGTTTTTTAATTTAATAAGGAGATAAAGTCCATGACTTAGATATGAATGAAATAGAATGAAGGTGACATCGAACCTAGAAGCATCTAGGTGGTCACATCCAGTTTAATTAGGTATTCTATACTGGACACCTTCATCCAAGTCATATAGTAGCATTGATGTAACTATACCAAGCCAATATAAGTGTCTACAACTACATAGGTATAATTTTTATAATTAGGTGACTAATCTAAAATCCATAACCAATCTTCTTTCTTCCTATTCCAAATCTAGATCTGTATTAGCATTAAAACCATCCATCTTGTATTTATTATCACATCAATATCTAGCATTATTTATACTTTATATATTTATCATATCTTAGCATAATAAATTTATTATATGTTTATCAAAGTTTCAGATATAATTGGTCTACTTTAGAGATAATCTACCATCCTTATACACTAAGCTATCTCTTCCCCATTTAACCCTAGTTCCCCATAACTAGATTTTAGGGTTAATGCACATCCTCCTCCATCTCATTATGAACACTTAATAGATGGGATTACTGGTACCTATATGTGGCATACACCTCCCATGGTTTAGAGACCCTATATTACTTTTTATGATATTAATATTAAGGATGATAACTTAAATATTCATTCCTTATTCAATCAAACATACATTGACCACCAGCTTATACATATTGTTATGATTGAAAATGGTACAAATAATAACCTTTATACTATGACATTAATTACCCATTTAGGTTATACAAAAATGATTTAAATCCTTTAACTAGATCAACTAGAGCATTTTATGGGACCTCATAATAGGTTTTTGGTGATATTGACTTACCTTTATAGGTAGGTCCCACACATATGGTTACTACCTTCTTGATTATATCTTCCACATGTGTATTTAATTATTATTGGGACAACCTTGGATACATACACTTGGATTTATACCTTATATAGTGCATGGGTGTTTTAAATACATCCATTCCAATCAGGAAATTATAGTTTTTATAATTCCATATGAACATCCTCTTGAACAAGAGAAATTTATACCCATGCAATTAATTATCAATCCTCCAACATTTAATCTTCTACAAAAGGATAAGCAATAGAAAATTCCCTTTACTATGTGACTAATACTTGAAAGACCGTTGCATCAAATATCCATAATGGGTTTTCAATAATCCTTATTTATTACACATCGTATTCAAATATCCATAACATCTACACATGTTCAAATTACTATTGTTCTAAAGATATCAAAAACTAGTTAGCAATGGGTTCCATGAACCCCTAATCCTACTATTTTTGCTTCATGACCATATAGTCCTATTATACATACACAGAGCATAATAGATCATATAATGCCAAATATTAAACCTATGCACACTCCTTGGTAGTATCATTAGTTTATTACACTAGGTTAACATTGGGGAGATATCTATGAGCATCCATTAAATGAGATCATAAGATAGTATTTTACTTTCAAAAATTCCAAAAATAACCAAAAAAATCAATCAAAAAATTTCAAAAATCCAAAAAATAATTTTAAGATTTGCATATATTCTTAGCTCATTGGCATACATGTTGTTAGTTACATGTTGGTAGATGGCATACCAATATTTTTTATATACATGTGTTTCAAACACCTTTTGAGTGTGATTTAGGCATACATAGATACATGATCTATGTACTTTTGGATGTTGTATTTTCACTCAACTCACATCATTAGGACATTGGGGGCATCCACCTCTATGATCATGATACATCTAAGTTATATCCTGTTATGGTTACTTTACATTATCATGTTTGAGATCATATATATACTTACACATGCCTTTATCCATGCTTAAATCTTTCATAGTATCCTTGATATGCTATGTACTTAACTTTTTTTGATAGCACATATATCTAGAGACTAGTATGATATGTTTATGATGGTTTCTTATGATTTCATTTATGAAATTACTTGAGTGTTGTGCCTTGTTATTATATTTCTTATTTGAGAGTTTGAATATACTCCATTATTTACAATCCCCATGTCTATGTTTACCTATTTGACATTTGAATATGTCATTATTTGTTGTATGTTGACATTTGAATATGTCATTCTTTATTTTGTGTACATTTGACTAAGTCACATCCCTTTGATTGTGTGGCATTTAAAAATGCCCATTGTTTAAGATCTCCTTGGACCATTGTCTTTTGATTTTATTTTGAGTGCTCTTATGTGTGTATTTGATTGATTTTTGATATTATATTGTTACTATATAGACATTTCCATGATATATATCATGAATCTTCGGACTTGGTGTGATCACATTCTTTATGCTTTAATGATGTATATACCTAGACATCTTCCCTCTATATACTATATGGTGAATTCATAGTTTACATGGTTATCATATCCTTTTGAGGTAAGGTAACTACTAGTTACTACTTTCCTTCACCTCTAAATGGGGGGGCATGCCATGGAGGCATGAATTCCACATTACTTCACACATTCAGATTGTAGTGGGGGTATGTTTGGAAAAGATATTCTCCACATTTATCATAGTTGCATATTATAGTGGTGGCATGTTTTGGAAACATGTTATTCACACTTATTTAGTATGAAAAATAACTAGATTACAATGGGGTCATGTTTTGGAAACATTCCTCCACATTGGAATTTACATGAATTTTTATATTTATCCACATTATCATTTACACCAATTTTAAGTTTCAGATTATAGTGGGAGAATTTTTTGGAAACATGTTATCCACACTTACACTAGTTATCAATTTCATATTATAGTGGGGACATGTTTTGGAAACATGTTCTCCATACTTACACAGTTTCAAATTGGCCAAAATTCAAATTTATATGATTTAGATACACATTTATGGAGAATTATATACATTGGTACCATTATTATACATAGTTTTAACATGAGACATATATAAATTGTATATAATATGCAATGTGTGCCTAAATATTAGAAAATCAAATAAATTTGATATTTCAAACATTTTCAAGGACTATCATCACCCACAAGGTTGGACTTTTATAGACTCTATTGAACCAATCTACTATAGTAGTTGATTCACTTTTGGTATGCTTAAGGTGATTAAATCACTCAATCTTGCCAAGTTTATAGGTTGGACTTGATTACATCCAACCTCAATAGTTTTATAGTGTGAGTGGACTTGGTTCAATCACACTCTTCAAGTTATAAGTATGATTAGGTTTCATGATTGAGCTAATCTCAAATATCGGGTGTCAACTCATCTTTTATACAAGGTTGGGAGCATGTGTCCTCCAATATTTATCTATCTATTTATATATATGCACTTTCTATATTTATATTTTTCATAATATTAGTTTTAGTGATTAATAATGATACATATTTTAAATAAAATTACCAAAAGTCAAAATGGTTGCATTAATACACAAGTGTACTCTTAAAACTTGTTCTCTTTAAATTTTAATTATTTCAATTTGTTTAACACTAAATTAGACATGGATTTTATTGGGATAAATAAGGTAATAACTAAAGGGGTGATAAACATATTGATAGTAGGCCAATTAATTGTAAAATTCAAATAGAATATATATTAAACTTATTATGCTAAGATATGCTAAGTATAGAAAGTATAGCTATGCTAGATATGGAAATGAAAAATAAATAATATACTTAATTGGTTTTAATGCTAATACAAATATAGATCCAGAATAGGTAGGAATTATACTAGAAGAGTATTCTAGAGTAGTCACCAAATTATAGATTAAGTGCCTCTATATCCTTAGATACTTGCATCAGCCCAGGATAGTTACATCAACACTAGTGTCTTAGTCAAATGTAGGTGTCATATATGGAATACTTGATAAAATAAGATGTAAACACCTATATGTTTATGGGTTTTTCATCACCTTTACCCTAGTTCATTTAGATCTAGGTCATGGACTATCACTCCTTATCAAATGATCAAACCCTAGTTCTTCATCCCCATAGTGGTTATGGGAAAAAATGGGTTAATAGGAAAATGGTATCAAGCTACCCAAAATTAACCTATATCAATAGTCATTACCTATATATCCAATACTCTAAAGAGGGATTCAAACTTATGTAGTTCTCCCCTATGTGTTGGCTTGTGTGTGAATCATGTAATGTGTGATAAGTAAGTATAATAGTGATATAGCTTATAACTTAGAAAATATATCTCTTTGGATACTCCTTCAATAATTCAGACCTATAGATATGTTTTCTCTATGATTGATATATACATATAATAAAATAGGTAAGCTTTACTCACTTAAATATTTGATTGAATGATTTTGGTAAGTTTCCTAGTGAGTAGGTAAGAAGTTTCTAGGTGAGGAATGAGTGAGGGTTGATCTTGTATTTATACCAATAAATTTAGAGAATAAATTACATAATATCACTTAGGATTACCATTATGATACATTTAATTTATAAATTTTATGACTTTAGGGCACTATACACTTACATCAAGTAAGAAAACTTATGTTGATGCAAACATTTGATTGGGATGTAAGTGTCTAGGTAGTTAGAAAATAAGTGCAGGTCTTAAGCTTGTAGAGGCATAAGATTAGAAGGTTTTAAGGAATTTGGAGAAGATATAAGGTGTAGGTTATCAAAATAAGATTGGTCAGACTAAGAGATATGCCAAGGGGCACTAAAGAGAGATGAAAAACTTAACGAAGTAGGAAAAGTCTAGAACTAATAGAAATAGCCAAGGTATAGGTAGGAAGTAGACTAGAAGAGTATTATATAATAATAACCAAATTATAGATTAAGTACCTCTATAGCCTTAGATACTTACATCAGCCTAGGATAGTTGCATCAACACTAGTGTCTGGGTCAGATGTAGGTGTCATGTATGGAATACTTACTGAAATAAGATGCAAACACCTAGATGTTTATGGGTTTTTCATCACCTTTACTCTAGTTCATTTAGATCTAGGTCATGGAATATCACTCCTTATCAAATGATCAAACCCTAGTTCTTCATCCCCATAGTGGTTATAGGAAAAAATGGGTTAATGGAATATGGTATCAAGCTACCCTAAATTAACCTATTTCAATAGGCATTACCTACATATCCAATACTATAAAAAGGGATTCAAACTTATGTATTTCTCCCCTATGTGTTGGCTTGTGTGTGAATCATGTAATGTGTGATAAGTACAATAATGACCTAGCTTATAACTTGTAAAATATATCTCTTAGGATACTCCTTTAATACTTTAGACCTATAGATATGTTGTCCCTATGATTGATATAGAAATAGAATACAATAGGGAAGTTGTGCTCATGCAAATTTTTGATTGAATGATTTTGGTAAGTTTTCTAGTGAGTGGGTAAGAAGTTTCTAGGTGAGGAATGAGTGAGGGTTGATCTTGTACTTATACTAATACATTTGGAGAATAAATTGCATAATAACACTTAAGATTACCATTAGGATACATTTAATTTATAAATTTTATGACTTTAGGGCACTATACACTTACATCAAGTAAGAAAACTTATGTTAATGCAAACATTTGACTAGGATGTAAGTGTTTAGGTAGTTGAAAAATAAGTGTAGGTCTAAAACTTGTAGAGGTATAAGATTATAAGGTTTTAAGAAATTTAGGAAAGATATAAGGCCTAGGTTATCAAAATAAGATTGGTCAGACTAAGAGATAGGCCAAGGGGCACTAAAGAGAGATGAAAAACTTAATGAAGTAGGAAAAGTATAGAACTAATAGAAATAGCCAAGGTATAGGTAGGAAGTAGACTAGAAGAGTATTCTATAATAATAACCAAATTATAGATTATGTGCCTCTATAGCCTTAGATACTTACATCAGCTTAGGATAATTGAATCAACACTAGTGTCTGGGTCAGATGTAGGTGTCATGTATGGAATACTTGCTGAAATAGGATGTAAACACCTAGATGTTTATGGGTTTTTCATCACCTTTACTCCAGTTCATTTAGATCTAGGTCATGCAATATCACTCCTTATCAAATGATCAAACCCTAGTTCTTCATCCCCATAGTGGTTATAGGAAAAAATGGGTTAATGGAATATGGTATCAAGCTACCCTAAATTAACCTATATCAATAGGCATTACCTACATATCCAATACTCTAAAAAGGAATTCAAACTTATGTATTTCTCCCCTATGTGTTGGCTTGTGTGTGAATCATGTAATGTGTGATAAGTACAATAATGACCTAGCTTATAACTTGTAAAATATATCTCTTAGGATACTCCTTTAATACTTTAGACCTATAGATATGTTGTCCCTATGATTGATATAGAAATAGAATACAATAGAGAAGTTGTGCTCACCCAAATTTTTGATTGAATGATTTTGGTAAGTTTCCTAGTGAGTGGGTAAGAAGTTTATAGGTGAGGAATGAGTGAGGGTTGATCTTGTACTTATACTAATACATTTGGAGAATAACTTACATAATAACACTTAATATTACCACTAGGATACATTTAATTTATAAATTTTATGACTTTAGGGCACTATACACTTACATCAAGTAAGAAAACTTATGTTAATGCAAACATTTGACTAGGATGTAAGTGTTTAGGTAGTTGAAAAATAAGTGTAGGTCTAAAACTTGTAGAGGTATAAGATTATAAGGTTTTAAGAAATTTAGGAAAGATATAAGGCCTAGGTTATCAAAATAAGATTGGTCAGACTAAGAGATAGGCCAAGGGGCACTAAAGAGAGATGCAAAACTTAAGGAAGTAGGAAAGGTTAAGAACTAAGAGAAATATCTAGGGTATAGGTAGGAATTAGACTAGAAGAGTATTCTATAATAGTCACCAAATTATAGATTAAGTTCCTCTATATCCTTAAACATTTGCATCAGCTTAAGATAATTGCATCAACACTAGTGTTTGGGTTAGATGTAGGTGTCATGTATGGAATACTTACTAAAATAGGATGTAAACACCTAGATGTTTATGGGTTTTTCATCACCTTTACTCTAGTTAATTTAGATCTAGGTCATAGACTATCACTCCTTGTCAAATTATCAAACCCTAGTTCTTCACCCTCATAGTGGTTGTGGGAAAAATAGGTTAATGGGAATATGGTGTCAAACTACCCTAAATTAACCTATATCAATGAGCATTACCTACATATCCAATAATATAAAGAGGGCCTTAGACTTATGTATTTCTCCCCTACATGTTGGCTTGTGTGCGAATCATGTAATGTGTGATAAGTAAGTATAATAGTGACCTAGCTTATAAATTGGAAAATATATCTCTTGGGATACTTATTCAGTACTTCCGACCTATAGATATGTTGTCCCTATGATTGATATGGAAATAGAATAAAATAGGAAATATTTTCTCACTTAAATTCTTGATTGAATGATTTTGGTAAGTTTCTTAGTGAGTGGGTTAGAATTTTCTAGGTGAGGAATGAGTGAGGGTTGATCTTATATTTATACCAATACATTTAGAGAATAACTCACATAATAGCACTTAATATTACCATTAGGATATGTTTAATTTATAAATTATACTTTAGGGCACTATACACTTGCATCAAGTAAGAAAACTTATGTTGATGTAAACATTTGACTAGGATGTAAGTGTCCAAGTAGTTGGAAAATAAGTGCAAGTCCAAAACTTGTAGAGGCATAAGATTATAAGGTTTTAAGAAATTTGGGAAAGATATAAGGCCTAGTTTATCAAAATAAGATTGGTCAGACTAAAAGATAAGCCAAGGGTACTAAAGAGAGATACAAAACTTAAGGAAGTAATAATGGTCTAAAACTGAGAGAAATGGCCAAGGTATAGGTAGGAAGTAGACTAGAAGAGTATTCTATAATAGTCACCAAATTATATATTAAGTGCCTCTATATCCTTAGACATTGGCATCAGCCTACGATAGTTGCATCAACACTAGTGTTTGGGTCAGATGTAGGTGTCATGTATGGAATACTTACTAGAATAAGATGTAAACACCTAGATGTTTATGGATTTTTCATAACCTTTACTCTAGTTAATTTGGATCTAGATCATGGACTATCACTCCTTTTCAAATTATCAAACCCTAGTTCTTCATCCTCATAGTGGTTATGGGAAAAAATAGGTTAATGGGAATATGGTGTTAAGCTACCCTAAATTAACATATATCAATGAGCATTACCTACATATCTAATACTCTAAAGAGGGAATTCAACTTATGTAGTTCTCTCCTATGTTTTGGCTTGTGTGTGAATCATGTATTGTGTGATAAGTAAGTACAATAGCGACCTAGCTTATAACTTGGAAAATATATCACTTGGGATACTCGTTCAATACTTCAAACCTATAGATATGTTTTCACTATGATTTATATATAAATATAAGAAATGAGGGAAGCTTTTCTCACTTAAATACTTGATTGAATGATTTTGGTAAGTTTCCTAGTGAGTGGGTAAGAAGTTTCTAGGTGAGGAATGAGTGCGGGTTGATATTGTATTTATACCAATACATTTAGAGAATAACTCACATAATATCACCTAGGATAACCATTAGGATACATTTAATTTACAAATTATTTGACTTTAGGCACTATACACTTGCATCAAGTAAGAACACTTATGTTGATGCAAGCATTTGACTAGGATGCAAGTGTCTAAGTAGTTAAAAATAGGTGCAGGTTTAAAACTTGTAGAGGCATAAGATTAGAAGGTTTTAAGCATTTTGGGAAAGATATAAGTCCTAGGTTATCAAAATAATATTGGTTAAACTAAGAGATAGGCCACGGGGAACTAAAGAGAGATGCAAAACTTAAGTATGAAAGGTCTAGAACTAAGAAAAATAGCCAAGGTATGATCTTTCCAAGTGTACAAGATTGAGTTGTTATATAATTTATAAATAGTTTGTAAAATTACCCTCTTTTTAATCTAGTAATGAAATTATTAATTTAAAAGAAAGGAATGCATACCTAGGTGTGTATGACACACCTTACCTTTGTTTGAGTCCAACTTGAATGATTTATTAGTGATTGGCCTATAACCAAGGGCCTATTACAGCATATAATTAGTGTATATAATCTAAAATTTAAAGTATTGAAATGATTTAAATTGAAAGAGAGAAAGGTTTATGAGTACACCTATGTATCAATACAACCATCTTGCCTTTTAGAAATTTCATTTAAAATAAGTATCATTATGAATCACTGAAACTAAGATTATGAAAAATATATAAATATAAAAAGTGCATATTGTTGATGAGATATTTTGGTGTGAAAAATTAGGTAGAGGTTTTTAGTCCCTTCCTCTCTTCAAAGGAGACTCATGTGAGAAAACCTCCCCAATGTCTTGGATACTAGGTCTTGGTATTCATGGTAACCTAGTCGACTCATTATGACCATTCTATTTAAGGGGCATGTGTGTGTGTTTCATCTATGTCATTTTAAATTAAAAACATAAAGAAATTATTCTTATGGAACCAACCAAATAATCTAACCATGAATAAATAGTTTATTCATAGAGACATGTCTATTACATATAAGTTTAACATTACATAAATGAGAAATATATTAAATCATGAAATCAAGATAAACATTAAACTTAGACTACAAATCAAAAACTAAACTAACCCATTAATTTAAAAAAATAAAAATAAAAGGGGGAAAAGAGAAAAATACATGGGAGGATGCAACCAAATCCACATTTGTTTGATCACTTACAAAATGGAAACCAATCCCACATCTGTCTAATATTCACACAACTGTAATATGAACTCATGCCAAAATTTAAGGAGAAGGGATCCAAGAAGAAAAATATACACTACTACTAGATACCACTCATAATAAAAGGTAAAATAAATCTTCCACAAATCTTTGTATTGAATAAAATTATTTCTTGAATAACATAATAGGGTTATAACAATCATTCAAGTGTAAATCTTAACATCTCCCAATGCAAAACAAGGAGGAAAAAAAGTAAAAATTAGAAAAGAAGGGGTGACTAGCTTTGCCATCTATTTTGGAGAAGAAAAACCAACCCCTCATATAATAAAAAAATAACAATTTATTATGAAAAATTGATCCTATATATAAATATTAGGCTATCAAAAACCACCTTTAATGTGCCAACTAATTTCTGATAACTATCAACCACCTTCATTAATGTCTAAAGATTGCCAGAATATGTTCAATTAATGGATCTTGATACAAAGTTTGCTCCTATATCATCACCTTTTCACTATTCACCACTAATGATTCTTGATGCAAAGTTCACTCCCATGACCATTGCTCGATGTTATTCACCACTTGTATAATCCAAAGAGAATAAGTTACTTCCTTAAAATTTATATAAAAATGGAGAAAAACTAAGCCATCACATAGAAAGTTTAGGTTGATGAATATAAATGTGGTCAAATGACTACATAGTCATCAACATGTGGCAATGTAGTTGATTGGTGGCATTATCATCGATAGGTAAAAATATGATCGACTAGTGGTATAGTCATCAACCATCGACCGATGACATTATCATTGACCAACAACATTATTGTCAACTAGTAATAATATCATCACCTAAAGACACTACCATTTCTTGATAGCACCACAAAAAAACCTTAGGAATAAACTGAGAGAGCAAGGAAATCTATGAGTGTCAGGCTTAAAAGGAAAATTAGGAGGCCCTAACTCTATTTTTATGTTAAGTGTAAAAAACCAAGTTGATTCATACAAATGTGGTCTTTCTAAAAATGGTGCTTTTGATCCCTAATTTGAAAATTGAATCAAGACAAACCACCAAGGCAAGTTATTTTGCTGAGACCAATGAACCATGAATGTATGTAGAAGTAGAGAAAAAGGCCAAAAAAAGAGGGTCCCCATTTCCATGCTGAAAATGGGGCATGTTGTGTAAGAAATAATAAATGGTGAATACTACTAGGAAATACTCCTGAGTATTTTGAGAATCTAGGATCTCTGATTTCACAAGAAGAAAAAGCATTAGCCACAAGTTATCACTTAGAACAATCTATAATTTAAAGACATTAAAGTCAATAATAATGAGTGATAAACTAAGTTATAATCCATACAAAACCATATATATATATATATATATATATATATATATATATATATATATATATATATGATTTAGTGATTTATTCATTTTATTTGCATTCACATGTAGTAATTTAAATTTTCATAAGGCCAAAATTACTGAAAGAAAAATATTTTCAATTTACCTTAGCAAGGGAAGTGGTGTGGGTATTGATCTTCTACTAGCCAAGTATTTATATCATTGATAGATATAACTTTAGTCCCATACAAAGACCTTTCTCCACTACTAACCAAGCCAAAAAACCTATGGTAAAGGCTATTAAGATCACCCTTTTGAGGAGAATTTTAGATTTTACATTTTAACTCAATTATTTTGAAAGGATATTTTGCATTTACATCCATAGAGGGTTAGGGACCAAGCCATGGGTAAAAACAAATCAACAAGCCCATGACAACTTAAGATAAATTAGAATTTAAGCAATGTTACATTTTTCTTTAGATATTTTTTTAAGTGTATTAGATGGCTTCAAACAAGAAAATAACTGTTCTAAAATTCACAAGTTCCATTATTAATCCTTGACCTTTGGAATAAAATAAATGAAAAAACCAATAACAAAAGTTTTCACAAGTTACTCGAGTAAAATTACAATTAGCCTCCTTGAGATCCATCCATGTTACGTGTACAACAACCCCTCATTTCATTTATTTGATCAACAAGGGGAAACTAAGGATAAAAACCATTGGGATAACCTAATAATGAAAATAGAAAACAAACAAAATCAAACCTAAACTAACAACAAGGGATGAGAAGGAATAAAAAATAAAACAAAACAAGGAAGGAAAAAAGAAAAGGTATTCACATGAAATGTTCAAGCAAGTGCATGTTTGAAATAGTTTGACACCTAATTGTTTAGGATTTTGAGAAGGGTAGTGGACACACCTATTATTTCCTATGTTTCCCTCTATGATAGAAAACACTATCCCATAAATATTTATCAATGTACTTCTCACATAACTCATTTAATATTTATTAATTAAATTAATTCATGTAACTATGCTTAACTGTCATAAAGCATATGGGATAAGTTTGGAGAAATACCTCTACCCATACGTGCAATTAAAATGAGGAATAGGGATGAATACCAATATATACCAAAATGTGTGTATCATCCAACTTGATAGAGACTTGATATTCATTAAAATCATTTTATGGGTCAATTGGTGGCTATTCTTTGATGAAAATAGATGCTTGCATAACATCCTCTTTATTGTCTTCATCATATAGAAAGGCATGGGAGTAGTTCAAGTTCTTCCCATATCAAAAACCTTCTAAATTTGTCATTAGTGGATGAATTATGTAGATATTTTAGATGAATAATGTCATCTTTGGCTAAAACTTCCATTGGCATGACTTCTTCATTCAGGATACTATGTCCACAACTTCTCATTTCTAGCTTAATTTACTAAGAGGAATGTTTGGTTACTATCAACTACTTTGGAAGTGAGGTTGAACTGAGGAAAGAGATCATCAATTTTAAAATCTTCCAATTTTCTCTCTTAATAGGGAGAACCACCTTCTTCTTGGTTTTCTTCTTTGTAAAAGCAACTTAACTCAGTGTTGCTTTCTTCTATTATTCCACCCTCTTTAAATGATGAATGGGAAGATAAAAAAACTACCACTAGGTTTTTTAGCATCTTGGATCAACTCTTCATATGGAGAGGTGGAAGTATAGGACAATAATGTTTTAGGTGAATAGGATGCAACTTCCTAGTCCAATAGTTATAACTCTTTGAATTTTTCTTCTAGATGATCACAAGAGATGTCATATTGTTTACTTTGGGTGGAGATCTTCTCATTAATTTTTTTCATTCACCAAACTACCTTCTATAATTATTACTTCCTCATCCTCAGAATCATCATCATCATCATTGTTGTATCCTTTAAATAATATATCACACTTATAATATGGGATGTCCTTAGTGTGCATGATCAACTTTGCATTAGTAGTGCATCTAGAATCATAAACTCCAGATGGTGCATAAGGGCATGTATATTTATAGGTCAGATTGTGTGATGCCTCTTGATTGTCTCCTAAAATAAATAATATTTAATTAGTAACATCATCAAAATATAAATAATCATTATGATTATACATAAAATTAACTAAGTTATATGATTTAAATAAACAATTAGGACTCTCATTTGTCATAGGGAGGTTGGTTTGGATAAAGGTTTGGGGAAATGCTTTGTTGTAAGGTACATGTTGGTCCATGGGTTAAATCATAGTTGTGTGAGCTGAAGTATTTTGGACACAAATACCTTGGGTCATTAAGTGTTTCTATATGTTGACATCCTCTTGGTAGATCAATGCTAATGAGGTGAGATCATAAGGGTTCATATTAATAAACATGGCAGTTAGAGGATCTAAATATTGGAGATATAACCTGATTATTACATCCTCTATTTGAAATAAATGATCCATCTACCTAGTGTATAATTGATAAAATATATCATTAAATAGTTGGCTCATTAGTCCCCTTATGGCTATGAAAAAATGATAGAACAAGACAAAAGGGCCAATAGGCACACTAAAATAGTTAAGGAATAGGTTCTCAAAGATGGCCCATGTTGTGATGCACCCTTCTAGTAAACTAAGCTATCACGAATAATCAATTTAATCCAACAACAAGGAGAATAGGTGTTAATCCACATACTCATGTTGAATCTATTTTCTAATAATGGATTATTTAAAATCTTGTATGTGTTTCTCAATAATCGAACTCCCACCAGGATATACTTTGTATAAAACTTGTGGGGGTTCTTCGGTAGGTCATGAGAAGGTCCTAAAGTGTTCACAAGATAACTATGTCCTCCTAGCTAGGTTAAGGCCATTGGAATAATCATATAATTGGTTTTATAGTCTAAAAATTTGGAAAACAATTAGGTCAAGATCTTTAAAATAAAATAAAAGTCTAAAACACATAAGTTCAACCCTCTTATAGTGCTAGTCTATTGATGAGTGTTTTAAGCATGAAATAGGTTGAGAGAAGTGTAAAGGAGAGGGAAACAAGTTTTAAAAAATTGACAAGCCTAAAATATTCTGATTGAGCCCTCAATCTAGCACCAGTCTATTAATGAGTGTTTTAAGCATGTAACAAGATGGGAGAAGTGTAAAGGAGAAGGCATCGAGTTTTTAAAAAAATAACAAGCCTAAAATATTTTGATCAGGCCCTTCTTCTAGAACCATTATGTTGATGAGGTATTTAGACATGCCAACTTAGGTAGGGTTTGTTAGTCCCTTCCTCTCCTAAAAGGAAACTCATGTGAGTAAATCTCCCCAAGGTCTTGGTATGTAGGGTAACTAAGTCAACTCGTTGTGACCATTCCATTCAAAGGGCCTATTTATGTGTTTTATCCATATCATTGTGCATTAAAAACATAAATATCTTATGTCTATGGAATTATCCTAATGATCTAACATGAATAAATAGCTAATTTAGAGAGACATGTCTATTATGTATAAGTTCAACAATACATAAATGAACAATATATAAGAGCATGTAATTAAGATAAATGTTAAACTTAGAATACAACTCAAAAAATAAACTAACCCATTGATTTAAAAAGGAAAAATGAAAGGGGGAAAAGAGATAAAAATGCCTAAGAGGATGCAACCAAATCCACATTTGTCTGATCATTTTCAACCCACAAAACAATCATGTGTTTGGCTAACATTCACACAAATGTAATGTGAACCAGTTCTAGAATCTGAGGAGAAGGGATCCAAGAAGAAAAAGATACATTGCTACCATATACCACACATAAGTAAATGCAAAGCAAATATTTTGTAGATCTTTATATTGAATAAAGTTGTTTCTTGAATAACATAATAGGGTTACAATAATCATTCGAGTGTAAATATTGACAACATCTCCCCATGAAAAATAAGAGGGTGAAAAAAATAAGCAAAAAGTAGAAAAGAAGGGGTGGTTGGCTCTCCCATCTCTTTTAGAGAAAAAAAACCAAATCCTAAGAGAAGAAAAACCAACTTCTTATTATGACAAAATGATCTTATATATAGATCTCAAGCCACCAAAAACCACCTTTAATGAGTCATCTACTTTATAATAACAACCAACCACCTTCATTAATGTTTAATGACTACCAAAATATGGTCAACTGATGGATCTTAATACAAATTTCACTCCCATATTGTCACCTTTTCATTGTTCACCACCAATGGCACTTGATGCAAAGTTCATTCCCATCACCATCACCCAACATTGTTCACCACATACACAAGACAAAGAGAATAAGTTAAATCCTAAAAAGTGATCTAATAATGGAGATAAAATAAGATATCACATAGAAATTTTAGTTCAATAGATGAAAATATAGTTGATCGATAGCATAGTCATCGATAGGTAGCAATGTAGTCAACTAATTACATTATCATCAATAGGTGGTAATGCATTGATCAACATCATAGTCATTGATCAACAACATTACCATTGATCGATGGTATTGTCATTTCTCAATGGCACTACTATCACTTAGCGACACTACTATCATTCAATGACATTGTTTTCACCCAATAGCACCATAAGAAAACCATTGGGAATAGGCTGAGAGATTAAATAAATCTATGAGAGATAGGATTCAAAGGTAAATTGGGAGGCTCTAACTCCATTTTTATGCAAGTGTAAAATACCAAGTTGATTTTCCCAAATATGATTTTCCAAAAAATGGTGGTTTTGAGCCCTAATTTTATAAGTGAATCAATATGAACCACCAAGGCAAGTTATAGTGATAAGACTAATGAACCATGAGCATATGTGGGAGCAAAACAAGAGGCCAAAAAAAGGGTCCTCATTTTTAGTCTAAAAATGGGGGGTGTTGTGCAAGTAATAACACATATATATATATAACAATATATAGAAATAGAAAGAGATAAGAGGTCACATGCCCCATACCTTAGAGAAAAGATGAATTTCCACTTAGTAGTTAAGACTAGCTTAGTTATGTAACCCAATCATACTTATAACTTGGTGAGTGTGAGTGAACCAAGTTAATTCACACTATAAAATTAGTGAGGCTAGATGATATAATCAATTCCAACCTGAAAACTTGGCAATATTAAGTGATTTAATCACCTTAACCATACCAAAAAGTGAACCAACTACTGCAGTAGATTAACTCAATATAGTTCATAAAAGTCCAACCTAGTGAGTGGTGACAATCCTTGAAACTATTCTAAATTTGAAACTAATTATTATTTTACAATATTAGGTGACACATTGCATACCATATGTACCTTAAATATATCTCATGTTGAAAATATGTATAATAATGGTATCAATGTATATAATTTTTCCATAAATGTGTATTTGAATCATATAATTATGTGTTCTGGCCAATTCAGATATTTGAACAAGTGTAGTTGACATGTTACCATAACATTCCCCCACTATATATGGATAAATCTAAAAACTGATATAAGTTCTAATGCAAAGAACATGTTTTCAAAACATGCCCCCATTTTAATAAGGGTATGTTGCATACTAAATAAGTGTGTAAAACATGCTTCCAAAGCATGCCCCCACTAAATCTAAGATTATGAACATGTGGAAGCCATGCCTATATGATATGCTCCTACTAAATCTAAAACTATGAATGTGTGAAATATATGCCTCTATGACATGCCCCCACTGATATGCTACCCATTTTAGGTGAGGGAAGATATAAATGGTAGTCACCTCACCTTAAAAGGATAAGGTAACCATATAAATATGAGTGAACCTTGTAACATATAGGATAACATGTCTAGGTAAATGTATCATTGAATCACATAGAATGTGATCACATCAAGGCCTAAGATACATGATAAATATCATGGAAACATCTAGATAGTAATAGTAAAATCTCAACAAGCAAATCAATCCCACACACAAGATCACTCAAAATCATGTCAAAAGGTAATGGTCCAAGGATACTATAAAGAAGGGGCATGCTTAAATGCCACATGATCAAAGGGACATGACTTATTCAAATTTCCACAAAAATAAGAATGACATTTTCAAATTTCTATATAATAAGCAATGATATATTCAAACATCAAATAAGCAAACAAAGTCATGAGGGTCACAATCAATGGATCATATTTAAATGCTTGATAAAAAAAATATATCAAGGTAAAACACTCTATGAAGTGCATATAATAAATCATAAGCAACCAATGTTAACATATCATAGTATCCCATAGACAAAATTTGCTAGCCAAAAATGTCAAGTACATTGTAGAGGATATAATCATGGATAAAGGCATGTGTAAGTATATATTATCTCAAACATGATAATGTAAAGTGACCATAGAATGATATAACCTAAAAGTATCATGATCATAGAGGTGGATTCCCCCAATGTCTTAGTGATGTGAATAGAGAGAAATCCCAACATCCAAAAGTGAATAGATTATGTATTTGTGTATGCCTATATTACACTAAAATAGAAGCATCAAACATGTGTATATATAAGTAATTGATATTATATCCATCAACATAGACCTAACACATAGATGCCAAGGAGCCAATATAATATACAAATATCAAAAATATTTCTATTTTTTTGAATGTTTTGTCTTTTTTGGTATTTTTAGAATATTATACCCTTAGGTTAGATCATTTGCATTGATGTAGTGATAACCGAGGTAATCACTATACACAATAGAATCTAGTTGAGAATAAAAATGCTCAACTATAATGATCATGTGGTAACTAGGTTTTTGCTTTTAGTTTTAACACTATAACTAATACATCTATGGTAGTATTAAGTGTATCATATTTATAAGTTGTGTAATCAGTATCATCAAGATCATACCAATATATACTATCATTAGGATCATAATCATCAATGTAATATTTTTTATAATAAGAATGTAACTTCCTAGGTTGTTCTTGAACATGTAATATACCATTTAGAGTATACATATATGAATAAGGAATTGTGCCATATTGTGGTTTTAACCTTTTTGGTATGCCATTATTTGTATCTATGTGTATTTTATATGTTAATATCTTATGAAAATACTATGTTACATGGTTGGCCTTGATTGTATTTGTATTTAGTTTTGTACTTTCTAGAGATGGATTCAATTGATATGTACTAGGTTCTATAGGTATAAATAGATCATGTGGTAAGGTATCAAGTGGATCAAGATGAAATTTTATTAACTATTCATCTACCATATTGGTATTAGGAATAGTATCAGTACTATCATAAATCTTTGGAATTGTGTCCTTTTGTTTTTGGGTATTGTTCAACAGAGGGATCTCACATGGTTTAGTTTCTGGTGGTTTTAATACTATTATCTCCTTTTGTAATGTTATTTTATTTATTCATTATTTTTACCCTTATCTTGCTTTGAATTGTATTTTGATACCTACATTTTTGTTTTGGCACTTGTGATTTATGAGAGGTACTCATAATGAGTGTGTTTATTGGTTGATGTATCAATGCTACGATCACCACTACCTTTGAGACTTTGTATTTTTTTCTTCAATGCAAAATAATGATTTGTATGATGCCCATATATTATATGATATGCATAGTCATATTTGGATATGTGTAGAGGATTTATAGGAGTTACTTTGATCATTTGGTTTTGAAGCATTTCTCTTAGGATTTCACTTAGTCTCTTAGTCATCTTTGGTATAATATTTGGATCACTTGCTTTATATGTGGTTTTTTTAAACTTTAAATTTGGATAAAAAACCTTGCTTGGCACAATATTGATAGAGGAATATGGGAACATGTAATTAACACTAGCATATGTGGGATTTTACATGCATGTAATCATATTTTGTAACTCTTATTAATTTTATCATATTGTTGATTTGATATTTTAGGGATTCAAAATCACAAACTTTAGGTATTTGAGATTGATTACCTTCATTTGAAACTATAAGTTTGGCCACCTTACCACTTGGATAAATGTTAACATGGATCTATTTATAGGGATGAAAGAAATCACCCTCTTTAGGGTTATGAGTAGTAAGAAGATCCTTGTATCCATTTTAAATGTTCTAAAAATTTATATGAGAATAGGATAATAAAGACATAAATTTTAAGGATCAATCAACCATGATACAATAAGGATATATAAAATTTAGAGTAATCAATGCTTCTTTAACTTCCATTTGAAATTAGGTTTTGAATTAATATTTTCCATTGCTTTGACAAATGAAGAATTCAAAAATTATAACAAAGTATAACAAATAGAAAAATAAAAAATACAAAACCCTGAACCAACTAGTGTTTTGAGATCAAAGATTAGGTTCACCAAATATTTAACCTTAAATTTGATGTGGATCCTATTGGGATATATAGGGTTAAGAATCTATAAATGAATAAGCATAAGGGTGATAAACATATCTATAATAGGCCAGTTAATTGTAAAACTTAGATAAAACATATACTAAATTTATTATGCTAAAATATGCTAAAAATATAAATTAAAACTATGATAGATATGCCAATGACAAATAAATAAGACACTTATCTAGTTCTAATTCTAATACAAATCTAGATCTAGAACAAGTAGGAAGCAGATTAGAAGAGTATTATGGAAAAGTCACCAAATTTTGGATTAAGTGCCTTTGTATCCTCATACACTTGCATAAGCATAGGAAAATTACATCGATGCTAGTGTCTAGGTCAGATATAGGTGTCCTATATGGAATACCTATTGAAACAAGATGTGACCATCTAGATGATTCTAGGTTTTTCATCTCCTTCACTTTGGGACATTCAGATCTGGGTCAGGGATTGTCACTCCTTATCAAATGATCAAACCCTAGTTTTTCACCCTAATAGTGGTTATGGGAAAAAATAGGTCAATCAGAACATGGTGTCAAACTAACCAAAATGCCCCCTTGTTAATGAGTGTTTCCTACATATTTAATACTCTAAAGAGGGCCTCAAAATTATGTAGTTATCCCCTATGTGTAGGCTTGTGTGTGAATCATGCAATGTGTGATAAGTAAGTATAATAATGACCTAGATTTTAGCTTATAAAATATAGATTTTGGACTTCTCCTTCAGTAATTCATACTTATAAATATGTTTTACTTATGATTAATATGGAAATATGAGAAAATAAGGAAGTTTTTCTCACTTAAATGCTTGATTGATTACTTTTGGTAAGTTACCGGTGAGCAGGTAAGAAGTTTTTAGGTGAGGAATGAATGAGGGTTGATCTTGTATTTATACCAATCCATTTAGAGAATAACATACATAATATCACTTAGGCTAACCATTAGGATAAGTTTCAATTGTAAATTATATGAATTTAGGTCACTAGACACTTGCATCAGGTAAGGACACTTGTGTCAACATAAGTGTCTAACTAGGACACATATGTTTAGGTAGTTAGAAATTAGGTGTAGGCTTATAATTTTTAGAGGTATAAGATAAAAAAAAATTAAGCATTATGGTTAAGATAAAAATTTTAGGTTATAAACATAAGACAGGTCAGACTAAGAGATAGTCAAAGGGGCATGAGAGATTAGATGTGAGACTTGTGGAAGTAGGAAAGGTCTAAAACTGAGAAAAACAACCAAGGTCTGAGCTTGCTAAGTGTACAATATTAAGGTGATATATAATTTAGAAATAATGTCTACATAATGCTTGAAATTTTAGATTATATGCATTGATTATATATTGTAACATTCTCTTGGTTTCAAGTTAGTCACTAATAAATCATTCAAGTTAGACTCAAGCAAAGGCAAAGTGTGTTATCCTCACCCAGGTACTAATTTTTTTCCCTTTGAAATAGTAATAATATTACTAGATTAAAGGGGGGATGTAGACACTATTTCTAAATTATATATCACCTCAAACATGTATACTTGGAATATACATATCATGGATGTACCTTCATGATCTAGACCTTTCTCAATGACAAAAGGCTCACATACACTATCTCTCTATGCCTAATTACATATCTCTTAGTGTGTCCAATGTTAATCTAATGACCCAAGCCTTATATCATGCTCTAAATGTTATGAACATGCTTATCTTCCATCTATGCAAGCTATGTACATGTGCTTATTTTCTAACTACACAAACACTTATGTCTCAGTCAAATGCCTACATCGATACAAGTGTCCTATCCCAATACAAGTGTCTAGTGCCCTAAAGTCATCCAATGTACAAATAAAATGTATTCCTATTGTTAGACTAAGTGATTTTATGTGATATATTCTCCAAGTGGATTGATATAAATATATTATCAACCTTAATTCATTTTTAACCTAGCACAAACCTATAAAATACCAAGATAACTTACCAAAACCACTCTATCAAGCACTCAAGTGAGGAAATATTCCTTATTTTCTACTATTTTCATATCAGTCATAGGGACAACACATCTATAGGTTTGAAGTACTTAAGGACCATTCCATGATCCACATTTTACAAGCTACAAGCTAGGTCACTATTGTACTTATTTATCACACATTACATGATTCACACACAATACAACACACAAGGGAGAACTACATAAGTCTAAGACCCTATTTAGAGTGTTGGATTGTAGGCAACACTTATTGATAGAGGGGTATTTGGGGTAGCTTGACACTATGTTCCCACTAACCCATTTTTACTATAACCACTATGACTATGAAGAATTAGGGTTTTTATATTTGATAAGGAATGACTATCCATGACCCATATGTGAATGTACCAAAGTTAAGGTAACACAAAACCCATAAACATTTAGGTGGTCACAACTAGTTTTAACAAGTATTCTATACTGGACACATGCGTTTAATTCAAATAGTAGAATTGATGTAACCATCCCAGGTCAACACAAGTGCTCATAACTATATAAGTATAGTTTATAGAATTAGGTGACTAATCTAGAATCTAGATCCAATCTATTTTATATTTTTTCTATATCCATATATGTATTAGCATAAGAACCAACTAAGTATCTTGTTTTCATTATCATTTAGTATCTATAATTAGTTTTACTTTATATCTTTAACACATCTTAGCATAATAAATTTAGTATATGTTTATCTGAGTTTCCTAAATAATTAGCATGATTTAGAGGTAGTCTACCATCATTGTGCCATATTATATCTCTTCCCACTTTAACCTTATATTGCCAATATCTATATTTTAGGGTTAAACATATCTTAAATGGCTTTATAGCCTTTATTTTTCATTAATTTCATTAAATTTTTAATATTTATCTATATGTATATTTATTTTGGTCTAAATTGAGTGATATCAGTATTCTTGTTGATTTTTAAAGCTTTAAATCCTTTTTTCAGTTCCCTGTAGCATCCACCATTTTATATTTTATATCCACTAGTCCCACTATCCAAATCAAAGTGTATTGTTAAAATAGGACATCTAGATCAAATATTATGGTCCTAACAATTATTTCACACTTCCATTATTTCCAATTAGGCCTCCTTACCCCTTTATACCTTTTGTATTTCTAACCATTGGAAATAAAAACACACAAAAATATTAGAAAACTTAACTTCAAATTCATATATAAAGAGATGAGTGTTGTAAATCATTTGGACACAATAAATATTTTATTCTCTAGCTAACATTATAATCTAGTGTACTTTTAACATTTTAAATTTATATCTTATACTCAATATATTAGTTTTAAACATATTTATTTCCATTCTTGAGGCATGATAAATCAAAGGCATCCCATAAAACACAAGCTCCCAAATCTACATTTCCCCATAACACTCTAGAGTTGAAAATATTTGGATATTATAGGTACACATGAGTTGTAGTGAAAGATCTAAAGTTAGTGCAGTGAAAGGCAAAACTAGGGAAACAAATCCAATAGATTAGATTTTGATTTTAGACACCATGTTTACATTATAAATTTTAGCATTGACACTTCTTGTGTTTGGTTCTGGTAACTATATTTAATCATATCCAAATTTATGGGTTATTTTCTTCTTGGGTCTACTTACACATTTCTAATTCCTTATTTATGTAAAAATCTTTCTACAATGTTTTTCACATAGATATGCTACCTCTCCCTTTGTATTTGATTTATTGATGTTTCATTTATTAATTAATTATTATTATTGTAGTGTAGATGCATTGGGATGCTTAATTACATTGTAGTTCATTTATTTTAATACATGTTGGTGAACTCCATTTTCATACACCTACTAGGGTTATATCTTGCTTCATATTGTGATGAATATTAATTCCCTCATATTTCCTATGGATAATTATATTACATTATTCTAAATTTGTATTTTTATCTATATTGTATCCTTGATGTATGATATTTCAAACCATAGGTCATTCTAATTTTCTAAACATTCTTAAACCCCTAGTGTGTTTGTCCATGTTTAATCTATGACACCAAAATTGAATAGGTCTAAGACTCTAATTATAATAAGTGCAAAACTTAATATAAAAAAATCCATTTTATCAAAAATCTCTTCTTAAATCCAATTTAGACTTGAAAAAAGAATCTAGATTCCAATGGTATACATAATGCTTCCAAAGTTATAGTTTATTTTTAAAATGATGTGCCTTTGAATGATGATGCTCCTTATTTCAATGATATACCCTTCTGATGTAAATAATGGATATCTAAATGTTAGAGACAATAATAATAGTGAAAGTAGTTAACCAGCCACATCTCAAGGTGCTTCAAAATGACCTCTTAATGATTAATTCAAAAAATATATGGTATGTAACCCTTAATAGGTATGAGGATTGATGAATTTTTAAAAATAAGTTATATTTCAAGTTTTTTCTTGTAATTTGGTTGTTTCCTAAGTTTATTCTAGTTCTAGAGTTTCCCAGCTTTCTTCAAAGCTTATTATTTCCCAAGTTTATTCTAATCCCATTGATTCTCAAATTTATTTAATTTTTCAAAAGAATTCTAATCCTATTATTTCTCAAAATCCTCAAAATATTTCTCAAAATCCTCTAATTTCTTTTTAAAACGCTCCATTTTCCCCACCAAATCCTCTATTTTATTTTCAAAATTCTCTCAATTTTCTCAAAATTCTTCAATGTTTTAAAACCATTACATTCCAAACACCAAGATAATGATTCCCAAAAATAATCATATCTCTCTTTAATTACAATATATATTACCACCAAAGATACTTCTTTACATATTGCTTTTACTTCACATCTTGATGATCTATATAAACCAAATTACATGGTACAAATTGTGTTGTCCCCTAAAAATATCACTCATTTTTGGGACAAAATTTGAACTATTTTGGTCCTATAGACCAAAATCCTCTCTTCCCATTTCAAAAATTGTTCTGAGCATTCAAGTTCTTCATTTTTCAAAGCTTTCTCAAAAATATACGGACTCTGCAGGCTTGAATCTACGAACTCTACAGGCTTGAATCTACGGACTCTATAGGCCAATTTCTATGGGCTTCATAGGTTAATTTATATAGATTCTATAGGAAAGAAGCAAGCTCTCAATGCTTAGGTGATTTCAAGGTTGGTTTAATGACAAGGTTCAACCAAAATGTCCATCGGCAAGCTTCTAAGTAAGGATTGAACCATTGAACCATTGAACTATTGAACCTTGAACCATTTTGGTTTAATAGGTTCAATGGGTTCAAAGGTTCAACATCATCAGCAAGAGTTAAGTGCATTTGTCAAGGTTCAAAGTTCAACCACTTCAAGGTTCAATGGCTTCAAAACACTTATCAAAGAGAAGAAGGATTGAACCATTGAACCGTTGAACCATTGAACCACTTTGGTTCAAAGGTTCAACGGGTTCAATGGTTTAACAGGTTCAATGACCAAATGGTTCGACGCATTTGGTTGAAAAAGATCAAAAGGACTTAGCCAAATAAAAAGAATGAACTGATTGAACCATTGAACCTTGAACCAAAAGGTTCAATGAGTTCACAAGTTTAAAGGTTCAACTAGTGCGATGAAGATCAAAGGGCTTAGAAAGAACAAGGAAGTGACAGACAAAGGATGAACCAATGAACTGATTGAACCTTGAACCGAAAGAGTTCAAAGTTCATGGGTTCAAAGGTGGCCTCAATCAAGGAAAGAAGTATAAAATAGGTGGTTCAATGAATGGTTCAACCAAGGAGCGGGAAAGCGATTGAACCAAGAAGTGATGGAACAAAAGAGACAGAATGAACTAATGAACCAATGAACCAATGTACTTTCAATGGGTTCAAAGGTTTAAGGTTCAAAATGGTTCAAGTGGATAGCAACCATTGATAGCCCCATAGACATCAAATTTAAAGTAAGGGAATATCCATTGAAATTCAAATAAAGTGTAGAACTTAAAGGAAGAACCAAGCGACTGACCGAAAAGAGAGAATTCCTTTGGATTTGTTCAAAGGCCAATAGGGAACATTTACTTCAAACTTTTTGTTTGAAGAAAATTATTAAGTGAAAGAGCTGTTAGAATTCTTTCAGAAGTATTTTCCATGGGAAAATGACTAAGGCAAATCCCAAAGGAATTCCTTCAGACTTTTTTCTGAAGGAAATAAGCTCAACCAAAGGAATGCTCGAAAGGAAAAACCCTGAGAGCAGAGCGCTCCAAGTGTCATCATCCATGTGATTGCTAGATTACGTAGAACATGCCACATGTACCTTGAAAATCTCAATGGAAGCCACCAAGTGTCAACATCCACAGTCTGTCCCTTTCATTTTTTAAAGATTGTGGTGGGTCCCAAGTGAGTTGATAAAGTAAGTGGATGTTGCCACGTGTCATCTTTCGCAGGACTCTCAAAAGTGGAAAATGCCACATGTCACTTGCTGAGATCAGCAAAAAGTAGCCAAAGTAAGTGGGAAAGACACAAAGGAATTTATAAGGAGGATGACAGGCTCGAATGCATTCAAAGGCCAAAATTCCAAAGGGAAGAACCACTGTGAGAAGAGCGTAAATAGCGAGCAAAGCTAAGGATATAGCCCTGAGAGCTCAAATGCCAGGAAAAGACAAAACTAGAAAGGGAAAAGATAGCTCGAGGGCTCAAATCATAGCAGAAAGAGGGAAAGGCCAAAATATCTTCAAGGGAGTTATTTCTAGTAGGTGAAATAGTGGATCAAGCAGACTCCTGAGCATGCCAAATCAAGGATGCAACCTATTTTTCCTTCCATGAAGTAATGGCAAACTAGATAGCTATGCAAACATTAGGAAAAGGACTAGACAGTCCATACTAAGGAAGAGACATATTAGAGGAATGGACATGCCATAGTTATGGCAATGCACTATTCCTAGCATGGTCCCTCCAAATAGAATTGAAGGTGCATTGAAGGCATTAAATTTAGCATGGGCCTTTTTCATGAAAACAAGCACCCAAGTCTTTCTTGGTGTGCTATATATTGTAATCTCTCATTTTTTACAAGGGAGATCTTCCCAATACAGAAGTAAAACTCTACCCAAATTGAAAGGTGAATACTGAGACTTTGAGCTCAGATTGTTGTTCATATCATTTTATCTAAATGAGAAAGCAAGTTGTTTGTAGACTTTGTACTATTATAGCTTGTACCATTTTAAGAGATTATTCTTATGTCTATCTTCTAAATATGTTCTTGTTTATTTAATTTGGCAATCAGAACTAGTGAAAGTAATCAGGAAGGTGTCCTGAAGCTGATTGTGGAGAGACTTTGTGCCCTCATAATTGCCTTTAGTGTGTTTTTTTCTATTCTTGTGTAAAGGATCTTGTGACGACTTTGTGCCCTCATTATCCTTCGTATTCTATTTCTATGTAAAGGACCTTGGGATGACTTTGTGCCCTCATTTTCATTCGTATCTCACTCTTGGGTAGTTGAGGTGGAGACTTTGTGCTACATCTCAGGCTACTGGTTACTATGCCCTTGGTTACCAATTACTTTTACTACCTGAAAGAACTACTATTTTTTGTAAGAACACTTCTAAAAGAAGAGAAGTTCCTTCAATGTTCTCACCAAGATTTTCTCCTTTGTTTGTTGACATCGTCTCTAAAAAAAGAGAGATGGATGGCTTATTCTACCCCTGACTATTTTATTCTACTTATAGTTATAGTATATAGCTCCTTCATACTTATAGGGAACCTCCCCTTGATGAAAGGAGAGATTTGTCCCCTTTAGATGTGATAAACCTGGAACTTTAGATGACCAATCTCATTTGATATGGATGATAAGACCTATTTTGCTCAATCAGATAGATGACTGACAAAATATTCAGCCAACAGTCTTTTTGGCAACTCTGCTGGGGATGAACATGCAATCTAAAGCCTCAAGTTTTAGATTGAAGCAGTCATTACCCTTACCCATTATAGACTTTGGTGACTCCATTCTGTGTCTTACCCATTATCATTATATCCTTATCCATCTTCCTCCATCTCCATTATATAATTTGGTTTGTAAACCATATCCATTGAGGAAGAACAATAGTTTGAAGCCTCAAGCTTCAAGCTGAAGTAAGATCTTGTTTCTTTCCTATTTTTGTTCTACAATCTGGCAACTCCACGCTATACAAAAAGCTAGAGAGCCCAAGGTAGAGCTACTTTTTTTGATGTTAGAAGAGCTTTGCCTATCCACACGCTTCCTAAATTTGTTATCCCGCTTTTCCATAATCCCATCATGGCAGTTCAAGGCCCCTGGGGTAACTCATTCAGCCCACTAAACCTTACTCCACCTCTACATGAACTTACACATAGTTCAAGGAAGAATTTCCCTAAATTATTTGGTGATGGGAGAGTTCACCTTGATGAACACATTACAACATTTAGCATAGCCTGCGGTGTGATAGGGGTGGAATTTAAGGACATGGTAGTCAGGCTTTTTATGGAAATGCTATAAGGTGCTACTACAGACTGGTTCTACCATCTATAGGCTAGGTCAGTGACTAATTGGGACACACTCAAAGCCAAATTCAAAGCAAGGTTCAAGCCTATAGAAGATGCACATGCTTTGTTAGCCCAACTTACATAGATGAATAAGGAACCTCATGAACCTATGAGGGACTTCATTGCCAAGTTTGAAAAGCTGAGGAATGGGATTCCCATGATCACCTAGCCGACACCTAAAAACCTCAAATGCTTCTTCATCAACTCACAACTACCTGAAGAGAGTTTTCTATTGAGACATGCTGGCCACATAGACCTTGAGGCTGCTCAAGACTTGGCTACTAAGGTAGAAGATGACCTTATCTTGGCAAGAAAGATAAGGAGAGATCCAAATAGAGGTAAACCCTCTTCATCTTTTGAATACTCACCAATAACCACCACTGATCAAATGGTGCAAAAGCTAGCAAATGAATTTTTAGCCTTGAAAAGGCAAATGGCACAAGGTATGTCTTCTACTCCTTCATATAGAGATGTACTAAGGAGGACATTCCCCAATCAGTCATAGCAAGGCAATGCTACCAAAAATTAAGGGTAGCTAAATCATCTTCCTCCCCCATAGAGGAACCTCACCCTTGAAGCATCTCTAACCAACTCAATAGTTGGATATCTGAAAATAGAACATGATTTCTCTTTCCAACCTGAGTTTGAGCAAGAAAATGATGCTAATCTCTTCACTAAGGAAGAAGAAGAATTAGCTGGCGAATCCAACATTGGTTTCCTAAATTATCAGGATGAATCCAAAAGTGAAGATAAAGCAAATGAGGGATCATATGCTGTGTTCACCCATTCCAAAAATTAGTCAACCCAGTAGGCTAATAAAGAGAAGACAGAGGAGTGACCTCAACTAGCAATTTCAATTTCCAAGCGTGGAACCACTCCACCTTTCTAGCCAAAGGACTTAATAGTTGCTTAAAAAGTATGTACCCCAATCATTTTTACACCTTCAACTTCAAATTCGCAGGCCAGTCCTCCCCCTCCCAAAAACCAAAAAGATGAGCTCCCATCCTTTTTTCCTAGTCCATTTCAGTCATTTGACATAATTGATCATGTCAAGAAATCCAAAATTCAAATGATTGAATTTGAATTCCTACAAGCCAGTCTTGAGCAGTTGGACATTGGTGGAGAACTAAGTATGGACCTGTTTAAGGCAAGGATCCCTATCAAGGGTGTAATGAAGAGATTACTCCCTAAAAAGGAGGCAAAATATTTGGTCACCCAAATGTCAACCCCTAGAGTTCAAATTATATTTGAGTCTTTGGGTAGGGGTAATTATTTCTTGACCACAGAGGATGTTCATGTTTCTATAAATGAAAGTCCTGTAGCTAGCAATCTAGGAATTGATCCAAACAAGACATCCGAAGAATTGGTAGGGTGCAATACAAATGAAGAAAGATCTTCCATCTCTAATGAAGATAAATTTGATAGAAGATCAACTTCTGATGATGCTTGGATCCTAGAATCTGATGGCAACAATTCTTCTACTAATGCTAGAGCCAAGACTGTGTTGATATCTCCTCAAGGAGATATTTTTCCTTCATGCAAGTTGCCTTTCAGCAACATCAACAACATAGCTAAATGTGAATCTCTATTGCTTAGATTGAGGGCTACTCAAGACCAAGATGTCAAACTCCACACCAAAAGAGATGATGAACCAGTGATTTGTCAAGTGTCTGAGGGGGACAATCAAAACATGTGCTGAACTGAACCAATAGAACAACAAGCTATGGTGGTGGACCATACTAATATACTCCAAAGTCAGCAAAAGGAACTCTTCACTAAAAGATCAAAGAGTTTTGGTTTTCAGATTGAATACCACATCTTGCCATGGGGAAAGAAGAGAGAACTAAAAGGAGTGCACATAAAATGTGATTCCTAGTGGACAGTTCCATTCACCCATCATTGATTCTAGATAGAAAATGGTTTCTTTCTATTTTATCAGGATGGAATACCATTTCACTATCTCACAGTGGTGGCATTTGAAGCACTTCAAATCTTGAGGCATCAGATAAGATCGTCTATACATATGTATATTTGTATAGTCTTTAGTTATATTTTGTTCTTTTTATTTTCATTTTTGGCACCTTTCTTTTTTGGGTAGCATGACTCCATAGCCCAATGGCACACTTCAAGGAACTAGAGATTTTGGTTTCTACTACCCTCAGCTATTCTAATTTTTCAACTAAAGGAAGTTACCCAACTGGAGCTAGCTGTTGTCCCCTAAAAGTATCACTCATTTTTGGGACAACATTTGAACTATTTTGGTCCTACAAACCAAAATCCTTTCTTCCCATTTCAAAAATTATTTTGAGCATTTAGGTTCTTCATTTTTCAAATATTTCTTAGAAATCTATAAACTCTATAGGCTTGAATCTATGGACTCTATAGGCTTGAATCTACGGACTCTATAGGAAGAAAATCTATGGACTCTGCAGGCCAAGTTCTACAGGCTTTGCAAGTTGATTTCTACAAACTCTATAGGAAAGAAGCAAGCTCTCAACACGTAGGTGATTTCAAGGTTGGTTCAATGACAAGGTTTTAAAAAAATGTCCATCAACAAGCTTCTAAAAAGGATTGAACCATTGAACCATTGAACCTTGAACCATTATGGTTCAATGGGTTCAAAAGTTCAACGTCATCAGCAAGAGTTAAGTGCATTTGTCAAGGTTTAAAATTTAACCACTTCAAGGTTCAATGGATTCAAAACACTTATCAAAGAGAATAAGGCTTGAAGCATTGAACTGTTGAACCATTGAACCACTTTGGTTCAAAGGTTCAATGGGTTTAATGGTTCAACAAGTTCAATGACCAAATGGTTTAACGCGTTTGGTTCAAAAAGATCAAAAGGACTTAGACAAATAAAAAGAATGAATCGATTGAACCATTGAACCTTAAACCAAAAGGTTCAACAGGTTCATAGGTTTAAAGGTTCAACCAGTGTGATGAAGATCAAAGAGCTTAGAAAGAATAAGGAAGTGATGGACAAAGGATGAACCAATGAACCGATTGAACCTTAAACTAAAAGAGTTCAAAGTTCAATGGTTCATGGGTTCAAAGGTTCAAAGGCAGCCTCAGTCAAGGAAAGAAGTAGAAAACAGGTGGTTCAACGGATGGTTCAACCAAGGAGGGAGAAAGGGATTGAACCAGGAAGTGATGGAACAAAAGAGATAGAATGAACTGATGAACCAATGAACCAATGTACTTTCAGTGGGTTCAAAGGTTTAAGGTTCAAAATGGTTCAAGTGGCTATCAAGTGGCTAGCGACCATTGACAGCCCCACATACGTCAAATTTAAAGTAAGGAAATATATATTGAAATTCAAATAAAGTGTAGAACTTAAAGGAAGAACCAAATGACTGACTGAAAAGATAGAATTCCTTTGGATTTGTTCAAAGGTTGACAGGGAACATTTCTTTTAAAAATTTTGTTTGAAGGAAATTATTAAGTGAAAGAGCCGTTAGAATTCTTTCAAAAGTATTTTCCATGGGAAAATGACTAAGGCAAAGCTTGAAGGAATTCCTTTAGACTTTTTTCTAAAGGAAATAAGCCCAACCAAAGGAATGCTTGAAAGGAAAAAGCCTAAGAGTGAAGCGCTCCAAGTGTCATCATCTGTGTGATTGCTAGATTATGTGGAACATGCCACGTGTCCCTTGAAAATATTGATGGAAGCCACCAAGTGTCAACATTCATGATCTCTCCCTTTCATTTTGTAAAGACTGTGGTGGGTCCCGGGTGAGTTGATAAAGTAAGCGGATGCTACCACATGTCATCTTCCATAGGACTCTCAAAAGTGAAAAATGCCACGTGTTACTTGCTGAGATTAGTGGAAAGTAGCCAAAGCAAGTGAGAAAGACATGAAGGAATTACTAAAGATGACGGGCTTGAATGCATTTAAAGGCCAAAATTCCAAAGGGAAGAACCATTGCTGGAAGAGTGTAAAGAGCCAGTAAAGCCGAGGATATAACCCTGAGAGTTCAAATGCCAGGAAAAGACAAAACTAGAAAGGGAAAAGATAGCCCGAGGGCTCAAATCATAGCAAAAAGAGGGAAAGGCCAAAATATCTTCAAGGGAGTTATTTCCAGTAGGTGAAATAGTGGATCAAACAAACTCTCAAGCATGCCAAATCAAGAATGTAGCCTATTTTTCCTTCCATGAAGTAATGGAAAATTAGACAGTTGCACAAACATCGGGAAAAGGACCAAACAATCCATACTAAGGAAGAGACATATTAGAGGAATGGACATGCCATAGTTATGGCAATGCATTGTTCCTAGCATGGTCCCTCCAGATAGAAATGAAGGTGCATTGAAGGCATTCAATTTAGCATGGGCCTTTTTCATGAAAACAAGTGCCCAAGTGTTTCTTGGAGCACTATATATTGTAATATCTCATTTGTTACAAGGGATATCTTCCCAATATAGAAGCAAAACTCTACCCAAATTGAAAGGCGAATACTGAGACTTTGAGCTTAGATTGTTGTTCATATCATTTTATATGAATGAGAAAGCAAGTTGTTTGTAGACTTTGTGCTGTTATAGCTTATACCATTTTAGGAGATTGTTCTTATGTCTATCTTATGAATGTGTTCTCATTTATTTAATTTGGCAAGCAGAACTAGTGAAAGTAATTAGGAAGGTGTCTTAAAGCCGACTGTGGAGAGACTTTGTGCCCCCATAATTGCCTTTAGTGTGTTTTCTTTATGTTCTTGTGTAAAGGATCCTGGGATGACTTTGTGCCCTCATTATCCTTCATATTATATTTCTATGTAAAGGACCTTGGGATGACTTTGTGCCCTCATTTTCCTTTATATCTCACTCTTGGGAAGTCGAGGTGGAGACTTTGTGCTACATCTCAAGCTGCTGGTTACTACGCCCTTGGTTACCAGTTACTTTTACTACCTGAAAGAACTCTTGTTGTTTCCTGTAAGAACACTTCTAAAAGAAGAGAAGTGCCTTCAATGTTTTCACCAAGATTTTCTCCTCTATTTGTTGACATCATCTCTAAAAAAAGAGAGATGGATGGCTTATTCTACACCTGAGTGTTATTTTCTACTTATAGTTATAGTATATAGCTCCTTCATACTTATAGGTAACCTCCCCTTGATGAGAGGAGAGATTTTTCTCCTTTGGATGTGGTAAACCTACAAATTTGGATGACCAATCTCCTTTTTTGTGGATGATAAGACCTATTTTGCTCAATCAGACAGCTGACTGACAAAATATTCACCCAATAAATTGTAATCCCTTATTTTTACTATGTCTAAATTTGATTGATTTCTCCTTTTAATTTCATGTTTATGTCCATTATAATTCACCACATGTGCCAGTATATATAACTTTCAATTATAATTTAATTATAAAAGTACACATGTTAGAAAAAATTCACTTGCAAGCACTATTTATTAAACATCAAGTATTGATTTTATTCTTGTTGCATGAGAGGCATATTTTATGATTCCAAGGTTCCCAATGATTTCATCATTCTACTTTACCAGATCTAAATATTAAAGTGATAACTAGTGTAAATTAGTAACTCAAGACCTAATGCAAATCATTAGTTTATTTTTCTTGATTTATGTCATATATTCAGTTGTGTTGCATTACACAAACTAGAGGAAGGTAAGAAAATAGTAGAGTTAGGTGAATGAACCCATAAAACTATATTTTTATTATATAAAACTTTTATATATTTTTTTTTTGCTCCCAAAACCTACTAAGAATGAAATGTATGGTCCTAGTAACCTTCTCTTATCATATCCAAAATTTAAGGCAACAATCATAACAATTCTAGTTTCATGTTTATAGGTTTAAGTTTTGGTGACAAGTTTTCTAAAACATTCTAGATCAAGATATGTCATTTCTATTCCTATGTATTTAATATGTTCTTCCATTTGTTACTATGCATTATTACTATGTTTTACTTGTATTTTTATGCTTTGTTAAATTTAAATCATGTATTTGTGTCACATTTATGTGATTTTCAAGTATATTAAATGATTCCATTATCCAATGTGATTTTTATATTTATCTATATGCCCATGTGCATTCCAAAACTAGAAATGTTTTCTTATCATATGTTTGATATATATTTTATGTTATTTATCATGTCTACATTACTTATGTGGTTGTCATGCACCTAATTATCATAATGATTATGCCATTATTGTATGGCCATTATCATTATCATGTATCCATTATATTTGTGAATCCAATTTGTAACCATGATCCGTATCATACACATGCTTGGGGGAAATACCAATAATTATGAGATTCATTAATATATTGTGGCCTAATATCTTATTTCTACTAGTTTTTGTATTCCATGTTACAATGTTACCATTTGACATATATCTTGGAGAAACATGCGGAAATATATCTATGATGTTTATTTTATAAAATTAATATTCTTGCAAGATATGTCACTAGATGATATTATTTACTACACTTTAATGTTACATTTAACTTATTTTGAGATGTGAGTTTCTCATATTTACCCCACATCTCAAAAGGGGTATGATAGACATAGAGGTTGAACCTTACCCCATTTACTTCCTTTGATAATATGACAAAAACATGAGACTTATGTTGCATATAAGGGATAAATTAGATACCTTGGTTATTTAATTTTCATATCTAGCATCTATTATTTATTGTTTACCCATATTTGTGTAGTAAAGTGGTTTTACAAGATCCAAGACTTATCATTTTTAATTCCATAGATCTAGATCAATACTATCCTTTTTGATGCCATTCTCAAGTTCTAATTTGAAGTATGTGACTATACCACATTTTTTATTGCCAGACACACACCTTAAAGTGGGGAAAATTGTAATATCATAAAATGGCATAGTGACCTTTATTTTATGTTGTGTTGGTATGACATGTTTTTCTTTGTATAGCTAATTTAGATTGAATTAAGTGTTCTTAGTACTTTTATCAAATTAATAAGCCTACAATCCCCTTTTGTCCATCCTCATAGCACCCTCCAAATAATATTATACATTCCAAATAGTTTTAAGAATCATACTATCCAATAATGATAATTTTTTATGATATTATATGGCATTTTTTTTATATATAGCTAATTTGTTCTAAATCAAATGGTATTGAAACTCTTGTCAACTTATGAATCCCAAAAATCCATTAGTGCATCCCCAAAGCACCTTCCATTCCATATTTTTATCCATTTGGACTTACTATATGGAGTTTATTGTATAGTTGTGATATTTTATCTAGACCATATTGTATAATTATAATAGTCTATCTAGACCAAATTATATAATTTAAATAATTATCCCTCACTTTCACTTTGGCCAATGTCACCTCTTTTCTCCTTTATTATTATAGTTTTTTTAATCCAAGACATGTAGTAATATTGTTAATTTTAATTAAAATTAGATATACATTGACATAAAATAACATAAAATAAATTCCATGGGTATATTTAGCATGCAACTCAATAATGTTAATATATATCTTCAAAATCATGGTGCATCTCCTTATAGGATCACCCTAAAGTCAACACCTCCCATTAGTGGTTTGCCAACCCACCCCACATAATAATCATCAATTTTAGCCTCATTTTTTCCTAGGTGTCTCAATAGTCCCTTGTTTCCCCTAATCAGGTATGTAAGGATATGTCATACATCCTCCAAAGTGATCACTATTTCCCTTGTCATAATCTAAAATATATAGGAATTCATGTTCCATCACTCAATCAAAGCATTGAGCCTAGCAAATCCAAATCATTCCATGAGAATATGTGTTATGTGGGCATGTCCAATCACATCCTAGTGTGCCCAATCTTCCTCTATCAACTCAAGTGTTTGTATTATCTTTAGTACAATCCCTTGAAAGAGTTACCACATATTTATGGTGACTTGTATCACAATAAAAAAAAAAAATCAATTTTTTTATAATGATATATGTTTTCAAAATAAAAGTATGTAATTACATATTCAAAAAGAGTTTTTCAATCTTAATATGATCATACAGTTTTGACCAAGGATGTATAATTTCAATTTTTGTGAAAAATGATCCCCTTTATTATACTTTGTGATAAAAAGGATTCATAAAAGGATACAAATTCAAATAAATCAATATTATGAATACTTATTGACAATGGATCATGCCTTGGTACAACATGTCTCACACGATCAAGTCAATGTGCCAAAAATTATTTTCAGCCTACAATGGTATACTTTATCCCCAAGTTCTATTTAAAAATGTTAAAATTAAGAATGATGTATGTTTAAAATTTCACTTTAACTTTTTATATTTGGGCATAAACCATAAAAAATCATTTTACTCAAAAGTTTCTAAAATTTATTTACATGTTATTTTTATCAATTTCGTTATACTAGTTTACATTTCAATGACATATGTTTCCATTATCACATTTCCCCTTGGGTAATATTTCATCTTTTCTCGAGATCTTATAATAATATTTATTTATATTCGACTCATATATCCAAGGGGAAAATATACTCTACAATTTTCTACCAATCATTTACATGCCTCAATATATGCAATATTTATAATGATAATGGGATTGAAGACCCATCACTAGACAATTTACAATCATTATGACTTCAATTTACAAATTTCTAATGACCCGATGATTAATATTTAAGGTTTGGAGGCTTATCATTAGACAACTTATAGGTTTTTGACTCTGCCTACCAAGATGACTCCTTCAATGGTATGATAAACCCATGGAACTCTCTTTACATCTCAAGGATATGGGTTACCTTATTGCAATTATTCTATATATCTAACATTTATTATTATTCACTCACCCATGTTTGTGAAAGAAAGTAGTTTTACAAGTTCCAAGATTTTTTCATTATCATTCCCATAGACCCAAATTTGTAATATTATTTTTATCTCCCCAAATATTCTACTTGAAAGTGCAAACATATGTGACTTATTTAGTGGATAGGCATGCACCTCAATATGGGTAAAAATGTAGTATCCTAAAATGTTCCCATGACACTTATTTATGTTAGTTTATCACATTTTTATATGTATAGCTTATTTGGTCTAAGTCAATTAATATCAATATTCTTATCAACTTCTAAAACCTAAATCCCCATCTTTAACTCCCTAAGACAACCTCCATTTAATCTTTTAAAGTCTTTTTCAACTATTTGGACCAAATTTTACACTCAAGACACACACTCTCTCTCTTTGGATAGATCCATCCACTCTTTCAAACCATAGTCATTATGAATTGGCATGCATGTTAATATTATGAAATGTGAATTCAAATTCACTTATAAATAGATGAACATTGTAGTTAATTTGACACACTAGGCACTATTGATTATATATCTATAAATTTAATGTGGATCACTTTTGACACATATTTTGAATTTATTTCTTTCATGAAATTTAATGTTATTTTAATATCTTTATTCCCACTCTAGGGGCCTAATAAATTAATGGAATTCCATTTAACACATCAATTTGAATCCACTTTGTTTTCCTTAAAAATATAGGGCATAAAATAGATAGATATTATAGGTACACATGAGTTACAAAAAAATAAAATAAAGGCATATAAGCAAAGGGTGAAACTAAGAGAACAAAATCCAGAACTCATATTTTAGTTTTAGACACCCTATCTAAATTCAAAATTCTGGTCCTATAATTATCTAAATTAAAGTGTATAATAATGGTAATAGTATCTAATTGACTCCATGTTTTTAGATTCCCTAAAATACCATTTCAACTCCCTATAGTATCACCCATTTCATATTTTGTATCCCATATTCTTACTATATATAACAAACTATATGGTCCTAACACCCCATCTAGACTATACAATATGGTATTGACATTCATTTCTTAATTCCCCTTTTCCACATTTCCAATTTATAGTCATTGGAGTTAGGTACATACACCAATATTGAAATTTTAATTCATTATCCCACAAGACAACTCTTATTCTCTATCTAGCATTATAATTTAATCCCACATCTTTAATCCCACTTAATGGATGTGATAAATCATTAACATTCTATTGATCATATAACCTCAAATATACTTTGTTTTCCTTGACACTCTACAATAAAAAGAATAAAATATTGAATGTACACAAGATTCACAACATATGATCTTAGGGTATGGAAGTGAAGTAGAAAATAAAGCAAAAAACACCCAGAAGTCAAATTTATATTTCAAATAACATGCCCAAATTGTAAATTTTAATCATGACATTGACCAAATCTAAGTATACAGTCTTGGTAACTATCTTTGATCAAATCCAAATTTATAAGTGGTTATCATCTTGGCTTTAGTTGTGCATTTTTAAGTCTAGATTTATATGACAAGGGTTATAAAACATTATACACATAATTATTCCACATTTATCCATTTGAATTAATTTTATTTCTATTTCATTTATTAATCAAGCATTACTCTTGCATTTTATATGTATTATGATGCTAAGGAAAGGATATTTTAATATCCCAAATACAATATTGTTTTGGTTTAAACTACTGAAATGATAGTATTTTTATAATTCCTAAAGTTTAACTATACAAAAACATTAAAAATAATAATACACCCCTTATTATACCACCTTTTTTTATAATAAATGCTCTTGTCAAGCTTTAAATTTGTATTTATGAATTCTTGTAGATGGAGAAATTCATTTTTTTGGGACATTTTTAACTAACATTTAAATAATTTATTTCTTAACATTTACAAATCATCTTATTGATTTGTGTGTGGTGGAGGTGTGGCTACTCTCACTTAGCCTATTGTAGACACCTAAATTTCACTACATTTAGTATCATAATTAACTTTGTTTAATATTGACACACTAACTAAAACATCATTCCAAATCCAAATTCTATTCAAAGGATTACTAACATCATTTCACTTATTTTTTAGAATAATTAATTTGTCCATATTAATTAAATAATCATGCACACATAATTTCATAAAACTAATTAAATTTTGAAATTTCCAAGTTGCCTAACATCTTCCATACTTTTTCTCAACCAAGTGTTGAATCATCCAACCACCTACTTAACTTCCTCAACCAATTTTTAAGTCATCATTGAACATTTCAACTAACTTGGTGATTCATCTAACTACCTTGACTCATTCATAAGATATTTTTAGCTACCAACTAACTTTCCCCTTTTATCTTAACTACATGAGGAATGGGTATCTTCCACATGGATGATGACTCAAATATAACCATATAAAATTAACATTATCTAATAAATCTATAATTATCCAAACTATTCATCTTCTCACTCAAAATCCTATAAATGGAGGTGTCATCCTCCATTTTTAACATCCACCATCAAGTTATCAAAGTTATATCAAAATCATCTCATGCATCTATAATAAAATTAAGTCATTTAATCAATATGATACTAAAATTCCCTTTATTTGGAGAAGTGAAATGAGTATTCACATACCAAGAATCAAAAGCAAATCAAAGTTCAACAATGGAGGAGGTGATATTGATTTTCTAGTTTGGTTCGTTTGTAAGTATTATTTGATTTTTCTTTTTTGATTGAATAGCTCTAGCTAAGGTTTTAGTTTAGTATTAGAATATGAAGTTAATTTTTCATTTAATTTCCTAACTTTCATAGGTTCAAAAATTATAGCTACCACATTCTAGCATGCTCAGTGGGACCCATACCCAATCATTTTTCTAACATTTTTTCTTGTTTGTTTTAAAATTTTAATTAACTCTTTTTTATGTTGTTGTACAAGTTTTTTGGTTAATTTAGATCTAAGTTATTTTTTTTCCTTTCCAAAGTCAATTTTAATTTATTATTATTTTTTATTTTTTAATAAATAAATAATACCCGACAGTTAAAATGGATATAACTTATAATTTACAATTTGGGTTTCTTAGATTTATTGCAGGTTTTTTTTGTTTTATACTAACAATAACCTATTAAATTTTCATGTAAATATGAATAGTAATTTAGGATATATCATAAAAAACATGACTATTTTTCTATTATATTTTTGTAAAAAATACCTGACAGTTAAAATGGTTATAACTTGTAATTTACAATATTTATTTTTCTCATTTTTTGCAATTTTTTTTAGTTTTATTATTTTATCAAGTTTAAGATTTATAAAAAACCTAAATGATAACATTACTATGCAAAATTAGGAGAATAATATAATAATAAATAGCATTCATTGATTTGGAACTACTGTACTCTATAAACTTACTAAAATAGTGAAATGTAATGAGAAAGAAAAGACTTAGATAGAAATTATATCTGTGGGAGGAATAAGAAAATGAAACTTTTTGTGTAGTGAGGTCTAATGACTAAGATTAGGTATCATGAATTATATCTAAACCTAGTTAACAATTCTAGGAAGAGGACACTAGAGGGGTGGCACTCGTATCCAACCTAGGGTGCTCTTGTCCACTTGAAGTGAGGAAATTAGGGTTTTTGGGTTCTTTATGTCTTCATCTATAGAGTTTATATCTAATGCATAAGCTTATGATCAATTATAAATACCAATATATTAATGATTTTCATTTAAAACCCTAGTTCCTTGACATGTCAAGACCAATACAAAATCAATGATGAAAAAAGGGTTAGCGGTTAAATTTGGAAGATACCTCAACACCCCATGTGTTGAACATTGCCTACATACTAATACTCTAAAGAAGATTCAAATTTCATGTAGTTTTCCCATGCTATGGTGGTGTGTGAATAACTAGTGAAATATGTTAGATGTTTGTACAATACTAATGTGATTAAGATCCTTAATAGTGACTTGTGACCTATCAAATGTATTTATACTTGAGCTTTGGGATACTAAGGAAATATGCAATTATAATTGGGAGAGATGGGTACTTTACTCTTAATGTACAATTATGATTATAGTTTTTTTGACGTGGAAGCCTCTCCCTTGAAAATGGTTTTAAAAGTGTTTATATAGTCATATATTTGAAATTCATTTGAATGGGGATCATTAGGGACATACGATAACATTCTTATAGATTTTGATTTTGAAAATTAGTCATTACTAGGCAAGAAGATATGAGAGGTTATAAGAACACTAGAGTGGTACATTGTAGCTCCTAGGTGCTCTTTTGAAATGGGTGATTTCATCATGATGAGGGCTAGGTATGGCCTAAAATTACGTTTAAGGTTGGTAATAATAGGGATAAGTACATTCTGGGGTCATTTATCAACTTAGAAAAGTGTGAAAGGTGGTCTAAAATGATAAAAAAGGACCTTGAGATAGGTCTAGATCTAAGTGTGTAGGAAAACGGTCATAAGTGCATGGTTTTAGATTAAATATTAATTTATGTGTCCACATTTCCCCCCTTTTATTCTAGTAATTCATCAAAGTTGAATTACTAGAGTAAAATTAAAAAGAGTGCATACCTAAACTTACCTGTGAGTAGGAGTCTTAGATGTAGGCCACAATGTTGAATTGTACTCTATGAAAAAACTTACAGTGAAACATATATATTATTAATATTTACTTAAGATGATTATAAAAAATTGAAATACAATGAACTAGAAAGTGATAAGTAATGAATACACCTAATTGGGTATGCAAACCATTGTGCTTTCTTAGTGCAAAAATTGGTGACTATATTGAGTTGTACTCTTGGAGTTTTTATTGACATTGAATAGCTTGGATTAGACTATGCATATCCCAATCCTCATCAGTGGTAAGTGTGATTAATAATTAAAGCTATGTTTTACTCCATCATCACATACCTAGGGTAGTAAATCAAAATTAGAATCCATGTATGTCCTAATAGACATTTTTGGTGTGAAAATTGGTGTAAAACTAGTGTAAAACTTGTGAAAATACTAAGTATAATTTGGTTTTAGTGTATACAACATGGATAATGACATGAATTTTTCATTCCATATAAAAGTTTAGTGAAAAAATTTGAGCAATGAGGAAATAATACATCATGCACATGCCCCCAACTAATATATGGTGCACATATATTCTTAGACTAAGTAAAAAATCGATTTTGAGTAAACTTGTGGGCTAACTTGGAATAACATGATGCACATGATTGCCCCTAAATTGAGATAATTTGAGACAAACTAAGTAATTATGGGAACTAAGACTATGAAACTACTAAGTATTATTTTGAGTAAACTGAGGTTCCAAGAAATTTTAGAAATGTCTATTTTTTAAGAATTTGGAAACAATGTTAGGAAGGACACTAGAGCAGTGCTCTCCTATCTAATGTGGCGATCTTATCTAAGGTGAATTTATGTATTTTCTAAACTTTATACTATGTAAACTATGTAATATATATTAAATCATGTTTGTATACTAATATGGGAAGTCTAGTATATAAGACAAACCTTTGTTAATTCTCCCTCTTTTGAGGTGATTTGTTCAACCTACATAAGAACTTAACTCAAAATAAAAAGTTATGTAGTAGGTTTTTGTGATGTAAAAATGGAAATCTAATTAATATTGAAAACATGGAAAGGTATCACATCATTATATATGTAAATTAATCATAATAATAATATAATATAAAGGTGGAAATAAGCATTCATAATGTGTCTAGATAGGTTTGACAATGAAACATGTAGATAATTAATCAACTAAGTATATAATGCTAATTAGAACTACTTAAAGAGGAATGTATAATACCAATCATATAATTATAAGGTCTAGGTATATGTATGATTCCCATCATCACATATAAATATATGCAAATATGTAAGCAAGGTGTCATAGCCATAATTCATATAATCAAAGAGTACACGCACAACACATAAAACACATAGTAGAAGGCTAAGGGACCACATTTAAGGGACATGTTAATAAGTCACTTAATTAAATAGATATCACATATAAGGAATTATTTAAATTCCTTCACATGCATAGAATCAAATAAAGGATGTTTATAGCCACATATAATAACATGTGAAAATGTCCACACATATGAATAGAAGACACACACAAGGACATGTTCAAATTTCCCCACACACATATAATTAGAGATATGAAGGCTTATATCCACTTGGAAATGACATATTAAAATGTCCTAAAATTAAAAAAATAATGCATATAATGGGCAAAGTTAGAAAAAGTGATATAAAAGCATGCATGATTAATTAGTTTTATCAATAAGAGTTAAGTTATAACCTGAGTATATTTAATAACTAAGATAAATAGTAGTATATCACAATGTTAGTGAGTGATAAATATCAAAAGATGTAATGATTATGTAAATAATTTATGTATGAGTAAAATAATGTAGGTAAAGAAGGATAAAACTTGTGTATACCATGCCCCCAATAAGTTAAATAAAGAATGTGCATGTTATATGAAGCCTGTGTGTAGTCTGAATCTATGTGGTGGTAGTTTGAGCTCACTTAGACAATAACAAGGTGAAGGACACTAGAGAGGTGAACTCGTATCCTCCACAACACTCCTATCTAAATGAATTTTCTAAGTGTGTAATAGTGAAAGTGCCTTGAATATAAAAATTATATTTTGTGTAATCTACAATCACTCATGTATAGTGGTGAAGCATGTATGATATAAAATTGGGTAAATCATGTATAGAATATTGTGAATAACTAAAATAATGTATAAAAAAATACATATAAGCATGCATAGGTCTTGGTTTTTTTATTTTTTGAAATATTTTATTGCTTTTTGTATTTTTTCATATATATGTAAGGAGTGTGTACAAATCGAAAGATATATATTAACCAATGAGTCATGCAAAGGACCCACAATCAACTAACCATGTTTTGATAAAAGGAATGGTTGACTTTTGGTAAAGGAAAGGGTTATATTTCAATGATTATATTGATATCGATAGAGAATATTAATATGGAATACCAATTATGTTATAATTATCACTATGATACTGGTAATCTATAACATACTATCTCTACCTTTGATCATGATGAACTATGGGGATTTTTGGAACCCATCTTGAAGAATTTAAATCTTGCATGGGTGCCTTATGTGAGGTACCTATGATAGTATGTAAGATCAATTAAGGATGTGTATAATTAGAGAGTGGCCCATTAGAATATGTGACAAATATTTTTTGAAGGTGCCTCTCTAGGATAGGCCTTTGTGGAAGTGTAGATATTTGTGGTGAGAATCTCTAAGTAGGATGTAACATTTTAAGTGGCTCACCTGAAGGTTATGTGGTAATTAAATTTATCTGTGATAGAGGGTACTCATAATGGATACCCATAACTATAATATCCTCATTGTCATATATTTATTTCAAGTATTTTTGGATCTATAAGGATCTACTAAATCCCAGGGAACCCTATTAATATGTCAAAGACCCAGGACCTTACATTGGGTATGATTATGAATATATTGGACACTTATACTAAACCCACTTGTAAAGGTAATGTAATCTCACTAATGGATATTTGAATTTTACCATTAGATCCTTTTGTGACCATGGTGGTGGGAAGAGTTTCCCAATCTATCTATACACATATTCACACTTGATCTATTATCAACCATAACACTATGAATAGGTTGGTTATCAGTGTGAGCTCAAAAAAACAAAGAATGTAAATATTAGTCATAGTCAACTATCTCATTCTATGAAAATGTGATGAGCATCCTAGATGGTACTACAATATGATAATCACCTATGATATCATTTTTAAGATGTTTTTCCTCTACATCATAATGGTAAGAAATTAGTAGAGGGTGTGCATTATATGCATAGTGTATGCTTGATGTATCTATTGTCTCATTAGTCATGCACTTTGGAAACATATCACTAAATATTTTCATTTTTTTACTTTCACTTGGTTGGACTATTTTACTATTTATTGGTGTGCCCACATCAATGATTTTTTCATCTATCAAATCCTAAACCTTGTATCTCAAACTGATGCATCTATTAGTAGTATGGTCTGGTGCCCTATGATAATTGAAAAAAAAATTATTCAAAACCTTTTAAAAGAGTTAAATTCACATAAACCTATTTAATGGGAGGGATAGATATGACATTTCATTCTAATAGTTTTTTTAGAAGCTTATATGGAGATTTAAGTAGATTAGTAAATTATTTCCTTGGAAGCATAAATGGGATAATGTGTGTAGTAGTCTCTAAGATTACATGTATTGTTGTTTTTTATCATTATTATTATTATTGATTGTACTTACCTTGTATTTTGGCTTACTTTAACTCTTGGTATTATCATTTGAATTATTTATATACTTAAGCTTGTTCATTTACAATAACTTGACTTATATTTCCTATATTGTATGGCATAAGTCTGTGAATGAGTTTAACTTCTTAAACATAATGGATTCATGCAAGGATGGAGTTATAATTTTCTTAAATACATATTATAATTCTCTGTATTCCATAAGATTTGTCACTATGGACAATAGGGTCTTATATATTAAAACATATTATGTGATAGGCTCATTAGATTTTAGTTTGAGTAGTGTGATTTGAGCATACAAAACCTTATATCTAATGTTGATTTAAAACTGTATAATAAACATATCATCCAATGGGTTGAATTCATTTAATGATTTTTGTGGTAAATTATAAAACCATTCTAATGAATATTCCTTGAGACTTCTTGATAATAAGTTAGTGAATAATCTATAATTGGAGACATAGTCCAAACATGTTATGTGAAATGATTTGATATGTTGTTTGGGATCACCCTTTCCATCATATAGTGTAATCTTAGGTACCACAAACATTAAATTTAGAGGATATACTTCTATATTATGTTCTAATGGAGTGTCTAATAAAACATGATAATCTAGTTCTTAATAAGGTTTTGAAGCACCTTGCTCCAAATGTAACACCTTCATTTGAAGAGATTGCACCTCTTATACAAGGGATTGTACATCAATAGAAGAGGAATGCGTGTTAACCAAAAGTAATGTTCCCAATGATGGAGCAAGAATTAACATGGTAACTTATTGAATCCCTTGATTTTCTCCTATTGTGATAGGTGGTACAATAGTTGTATCTAATGGAGAATTTACCTAAAAAGATTTAGTCATGTTTGCATTCTTGATATCTAATAGAATTCTTAAAATGATAATATGATCAAGAGGTTGATCACAAATTATTTCTTTAAAAATTTTCAGAACTTCCCCTTTAGTGAATTTGATTTGTTCCCCATTTATAGGAAGTAGTACATATCAATGTTCATCTTGAGTACCATTTTTATCTTGATCACATTGCTCATGTTTGGAATTAGTATCATTGAAGTCTACATATTCACTAGGTGTAGGCATATTCAAAGGTGTTGGTACACATTTAATATTATTATTATTATTATTATTATTATTATTATTATTATTATTATTATTATCCATTTTATTACTAAGAGGAATCTAAGTATGCTCAATCAAAATATTACCTAATCTATCACTTCATCTTAAAAGAGTAGAAATAACTTTTTTAGATTACATATAATATGATATGAAAACATGAAAAATTATTACAATTATCAAATATAGAAATCAAAAAATGGAAAGTGTAAATAATAAAAGGAATGATAAAATCATATAAATATCTACGATTAGTTTTTAGTGACATGACAATAATAAATTGGTACACCAGTATGTTTAATCAAATTTAAAATTTATAGAAAACCCTAAATGCCAATAATACTATGAAAAATTAGGAGATTAATATAATAATAAATACTATTCATTAATTTATAAGTACTATACTCTTGAAACTTACTAAAACTAATGAAATGTAATGAGAAAACAAATACTTAGTTGGAAACTATATTTTCTAGAGGAATAATAAACTAAAACTTGTTGTGTAGGAAGGTATAATGAAGGTCATCACAAATCAACAACTAGATCTAGACCTAGATAATAAAGCTAAGAAGAGGAAACAAAAGTATTGGTGCTCATGTCTAATTTGGGGTGATATTTTCCACTTATAGTGAAGAAATAAAGGTTTATAGGTTTTTTATGCCTTCATCTAGAGCCTGTATCTAGTGTAGGAACTTACAATCACTTACAGAGACCATTGTATGACTGATTTTCCTTCAGAACCATAGTTCCTTGACATGTGAAGACTAATTAAAAATTAATAGGTAAAATTGGGTCATTATTTTAATTTGGGTGAGAACTCAACACCCCATGTGATAAGTGTTTCCTACATTCCAATACTTTGAAGAGGGATCAAAACTTCATGTAATTATCCCATGCTATGGTGGTGTGTGAGTGACTAGTGAAATATGATAGATGTTGGTGTAATAATGATGTGATTAAGTACCTTAACCATGACTTATGACCTGTAAAATGTATTTAGACTTGATATTTGGGATACTAAGGATATATACAATTAGAATTGGGAGGAATAAGTACTTTGTTCTTAATGTGCAATTATGATTATGGTGTTTTTTTGATGTGGAATCCTATCCATAAAAAATGGTTTTAAAAATGTTTATATCATAGTATCTTTGAAATTACTTCGAATGGGGCTCATTAAGGACATATGTCAACCTTCTTATAACTTTTTATTTTATAAATTCGTTTTTACTAGGTAGGAAGATAGGAAAGGGGGCAAGGACACTAGAGTGATGCACTATAGTCCCCTAGGGTTATCTTGTCCAATGAGTTATTTTATCATGATAAGGGTTAGTAAAGGATTAAAAATATGTATAAGTATGATAATAATAGGGATGCCTATAGTTAGGGGTCATTTATCAATATAGAGGAGTGAGCAAGGTGGTTGAAAGTGATCAAAACGGGCCCTAAGATAGGTCTAGAGATAAGTGTGTAAGAGAGTGGTAAAAAGTGTATGTTTTTATCTTAAATTTTAATTTGTGTCTACATTTATACTAAGAATAACATGTTAAAATTTCATGCAAATTTAAATTGTTGTTTCAGAGATATCATCAAAATAGTGACTATTTTTTTTTGTTTTTTCAAAAAAAATGTGATTAGTAATTTTGACATTTTTTCTATTTTTTTTATAAATTTTAAGTTTGTAGAGTTTTTTTTAATTATTATTTATATTAACATTCAAACTTGTAAATTTTGTTTGTCAAAGACTGCTTTTCACAAATTACTAACAATTTTTATGTAGGATCCTTTGCAAAAGACATAAAAGCTAAAACAAAAGGCATTTTTATTTTTATTTTTGATAATTTATTTTCAAAGTTTTTTAAAATTAATTAAATTATAATTAATTCATTTCATTTCCTTTCAAAAAAAAATCTGTTTGTATTATAAGAATTGTGTAAGTTCATTCCTTATGTTACACTAGTGACGAACTTTGGAAATATAATGCAATTCTTGTAATTTCAAGTTGCATAGGCTATTATCATATATGGTATTTACTTATGTCATTTTTGTTATGAAACTTGGAAATCATAAACAATATTAGTCTCATGTTTCTCTTTCTAAGGGCTCTATCATCTATGGGTTTCATCACCACATGGTAGGCCAAACCTCATGTTGTAGTGAGGTATAAAAATTGAGTTAGAGTTGTCATTATTGGATAAGTGGTTGTGTATTATAATAACACCATGAAGTGAGAGGATTCTGCCCTCCAATATTCAATACTTAGACAACATATCTCAAATTTTGATTTTCTGATAGAGCTCTGGTAAAATCTGATGGATAGAGTGGGAACATAAAGACTAGACCCTTTTGTGTAATTTATTAATCAAATTCTTCCATAGTCTTGGGCCTCATCATAAATAAAGGTATATATAAGACATCCCATAGTTTAACTTTTGAAAACCTTTCACCTTAATAATCCATTAAATTGTTTGAACTATAGTGCACTAGCAAGCGGTTAGCTCTAAGAAATTAGTCTTAACTTTACCTCAAAACTAGGTCTAGTGGGCTATGGGTATGTTTAAACTTTATAGTTTATATTCTAAAACATTGGTAAAAATATTTCCAATAGATGAGTTAGTATATATGAGATCCTACAAGTCATTCAAGTACATTACCTAGATTTTATCTTTTATGTGACTTGCATTCTTTTTGTATCAAATTAATATTGTGTGTTATCTTTGATTTTTATCTCCTTATGGACAACCATTAATTGAAATATTTTTATATTTTGAAAATGAAAGTTTGTATTTTGAATAAAAAATGAAGTCCTTAATTTTAAAATAAAAACCTTAATCAAGATAAATTTATCAAAATAAATTTAAGACCAAGTAACTCAAGAATATTGTAAGACAATTGTATTTTCAATTTGGAGTCTTATACCTTTTGGGTCAAGCATTAATATTTGAACAATGTGTCCAACCACTAGGTGTCAAGACTATTTAAGTAATTTTCAATATGATCCTAATAGAGAATAACCCTTTGGTAGTGACCCTTTTGTTATGACCAACATGTCCCTTTTCATTAGTGAAAATGGGACCTCTATAATACATAAATTCTTGACCTTCTATTAAGCCCAATCTGATCCCTATCCTTTTTGAAATTTGAGATGCTTGTTTAATTCCTGGTATTTAAAAATATTTCCTAAAATTGATGATAGCCTAATGTTTTGTATTTGAAAATATTTCATAGTTGTTTATGTCAAAAATGATTAGTACCATCATGATTTTGAAGTATTTTACATATTTTTTGGGTGTTAACTATTCCTTACAAAAAATCTTTATGTAGGTGGTCTCAAAATCTAGTTGACTCTCTTGAGGCCTATTTTTATGATAGGTAAGGATCCCCTTGATTATGATGTGATTTTAAAATGACTTGGTCCTTTTATACATTTTTCAAGTCCTAGAGGTGTCAGATTTGTTAGAATCCAAAAAAATCTAATCCAATGGAAGAGCTCCATGTGTACCCACAGACTCGAAGGTGTTAGAAATGTTAGAGCCCTAGGTGGCTTGATCTAATGTACAAGAACCATGTGTACCCATACACCCAAAAGTGTAAGATTCAACAAAACCCCAAGAGGCCTAATCTAATGAAAGATCACCAAATATACCCATACACCTAGAGGTGTTAGAGATGTTAGATCCTTTAGAGGCCCACTTCAATGGAAGAGTTCCACATGTACCCTTACACCTAGAGGTGTAATAATTTTTAGAGCCTTGAGAAGCTCAATCCAATGGAAGAGTGCCATGCATACCTATAAACTAGGAGATGTCAAAGTTTTTAGAGCCTTAGAAGGCCCAATCCAATGGAAAAACACCACATGTACTCAAACACATAGAGGTGTTAGATCTATTAGAGTCACATAAGGTTTGATCTAAAGGAACATTTTCATGTGTACCCATACACCTAGAGCTCCTAGAGTTATTAAATCACTATGAGGCTTGATCCAATGGAAGAACACCATGTGTAATAATACACCCAAATAAAATAATAGGTCTTAAACCATCCTGATGATTCAAAGAGTGGTATAGATTAGGAATCCCCAATCTAATAATATAATAACTTGTGTACTTAGTAAACTCAAGTGGAAAATCTATAAATACATAGTTGTTAAGTTGTGGGAGTTCCTTATTGTGGAAAGTCATTGTAGTACCCATTGAGCCCACCAATGTACAAGTGAAACATGGATGATGCAACACATATCATATTCTATGAAGACTAAAGTTAGGCATGTGCCCACACAAATATTTTTATTTATTAGCTCACTTGGGTGGTTCATGGTTTGACACATGAATAGGTCTAATTGCTTTTAGCTAATCCATTTAATTCATGTTCACAAAGATTGTATTTAAACCCATAAATGGTTAAATTAAGATCTATCCCACAACTTAGAGTTTAATTTTCATGATACAGGCCTCCAAATCCATTATTTTATAAAATATCATAGATCCCTATAAGGTCCCATATGAGTTGGTCTCACTATTATTTATCTTCTACATATTCATATCATTAAGATCTCTCTACCTTGAATTCCCTCTAGATCTTAAGGTAAATATATGATAAATACCTACACATAAAATAAAACATAATTTATAAATGAACACCTTAACTTCAAATCCCAAACTAGAGCAAGAATACTTGGATACTACCTTCATGGCATTATAATATTTAAGCATTACAATGAAATATTCAAGATGATTGATGATATATAGATGCCTACCAATGATGATGAACTATAGGATGAATACATGGATTTTGTTTTTGATCTCATATCTATTAGGGCCTTAGGACTACATAAGGTTATTGTTAGGCTAGAATTCTTCCCATGTAGTGACATATTTGGTAACTTATTGTGTACATCTAAGTGTAGTAAGGACATTTTGTACTGCCCAATGACAAGATTAAAGATTATGGACATATTTAAGGCCACCTTCAAGCAATATTACAATCTATTATATTTTTATATCCCTTATGATGTAGATGTCACCACTTGGTGGTTGAGACCCCATGATATCTATGAGGTCCTTAAGGATTGGGCCAAAGATTCTAACCATTGGGTGAACAAGGAAGACTCTAACTTCTACATTATCAAAACATTACATGAGGGACTATGTATTAGCATGCTACTACTAAACTACCTATATGGGGTGAGTGACATTATGCATGTCAAAAATAGTTGGGTTATTCTACTCAACATCATATTCAAAATGGAGGAGGTCTTATACTCAAGGACATCATCACCATAAACATTACACAACATGTTAATAGGGTGCAGGCTTTAGAAACTTCTACATGATGTCATACATGGTTGATGCCACCTATGCCACCTTAAATTTCTAAATCATATACTTCCATTTATGGGTGACAACAGGTTTAATGGTGTATTTATTATTCCTAAGCTCTACATTCACCACTACATGCATCATATATAAGACATATGTAGCCATTTCTACCCTAATGTACTTTGCCATCAATGAGAAGTCAATGCCTAAGCTTTTTGAGGAGATGTGGGGCTTAATTATTCCCATAATCACCTATTGGTACTACCAATACCATACCTTGATTAGGGTGAAAGGCATATAAGGGGATCCTCTTAATCTACCCTACACTATTCTAGACCACTTTTCAGAGTAGGAAATCACTTGGTAGTTATCCAATAACATCATAGGCCTTTACCTTGCTAGATGATATAAGGCTTAACCATCATACCTATGATAATTATGCACCACTAAAACAATAATATGATAGTGTTATAAGTTATTTCCCTCCATAAGGAATCATTTAACCTCCCCAAGATTGATGATAGATAATAGGATCCTCAAGGTACAATGAATGCCCATGTGAAGAAGTATTGGGTTTGAATCGATACTATGTACCACCATGAGAACCAACTTGGTGATGTGATTCACCTCAATGCTACCAATGATTTGGAGGTGATTTTAAATATTGAATCAAAAAATTTATAGAGGGCATAAGTACAACTTGGGCCACTATTAGAAGAGATACCAACTCCTTAATTGTGTATTGTCAAGGTCCTAACAACCAATAAGAGGCTATCTAAACCAATTTTTTAAGGGGTCCCCATAGATGCTACTCCATTAGACTCAATGTTTAATTTATTTATGGAAACCTCCTAGGTAATCCATCCCTAGGTTACCCATGTGCTTCATGTCTCAAACAACTTAGAGTCTCAAGAGATCCCACCCTAATACCAACCTATAACATCCTTGGATATTTCCACCCCTAATTTTGGTATGTCTAATCAGGTCCTCTTGGCTTCCCATCCCAATTTTATACTACCCTTGTTGTGACCCATTTCACATCATCCCTATAAATCTTATCAATTCCCCCATTTTTCCATGTGACCCTACTTTAGCCTACTTAAATTATATTTTATTTGTCATCCCCATCAATTAATCTCAAGTTAGCCATGTAGGTTAGAACATTCCCTAATAGTATACCAATTCATGTTTCCCCTATAGTTATAGTATCCCCTACAACCTTGGTCCCTCTCAATTCCATAATTTTCCCAATAACATCTATGACTATGATTTCCCCAATCTCCTTTTCTCCCACAACTTTTGGTGCTTCAACAAGTCTAAAAATGATTTTAATGCCTCTAAAATCTTCATTCAGGATAGCCCTTTAAATTTTAATATCACCACATGTGAGCCCCAAGTGTAATCTTACTAAACAACCAAGCCTAATTGTACCTTAGACACCCCCATAGCTTTTAGTTACACCTACAACATCATCATGGGTCTTTCTCTTTCCCTCAAAATACACTCTTTAATACTTGTATTTAATAAGTCAATTTCCTCTTTTAGATTGAATACTTAGTTTTGAGTGTAATTGGTCCCCAAGTCTTTATGACCCAAGACCAATTAAGGTCTTAATTATTCCTTTAGGCTTCCCATTTGGTATCTCCTCCATATTCACTTATGCTTCCCCCTCTAACTACGATCCGGTTTCATGTTCCCCTCCATTATTACCTCTCCACCCATGCATCCACCATACACTTCATCTACCACCACCCTTACTATCTCATCCTCCACTACCTTGGGAATAATGGTAGGATAAGAATGGATAAACCCTATCTAAGCTTTAGGTGCATCAAGGCTAGAAATGGCCTACCACATGGACCTTGACATTAAGATGAAAGTATATTGGGAATCAAGTAAGATGATATAGGTGATCACTCAGACATTAACTCAATATGGGGACCTTATTATTTGAAGGACAAAACATGACCTTTTTCTCTCACAAAGAATAAGACTACCATGAGGGAAGAAAATATTATAGAGGACTCAATATCTATAATCAAGTCCATTAATGAGCTCATAGATAAATTTATGGAGGAAATACAGGATGAATTCAAGACCCTTGAGTCCCAAGTGAGGAGTTTATTCCCTATTGGTTTGGTTGGCAAGGTTGTACTTGCCCTTGTGTAATTATTTTTATCCCTTATAGAGGTGACAAGAGTTCATTCCAAGAGTAATTTTCTCTTCCAAAGGGAATAATAATATTTAAAGGTAATTATAAATATGGATATAAAATGCAATAAAAAGGTGGAAATTATCAATAAAGTGATGTTCTCAGAGCTTAATCTCATGCCTCTCATATACCTAAATATATATCAAACATTCATATGAACCATGAGTACCATACTATAAGATTGGATCAAGGATATAAAGGCAACCATTTAGCCCTTGGAAAAAATTAGGGATCAAATCCTTTCTTAATTTAAGGAAGTTAGCATCACAATCCTTTTTCACCTAGATGGCACCTTGCTCAGCCTTGATGAATTTAGGGTCCACCTAGAGCAGTTCAATGTGGTAATAAAGAAGAAGGTGGAAAAGGCCAATATAGATAGATACTAAGAAATCATATATCTTTCCATGTAATAAACCATGAGAATTATCCAATTCAATGAGGTAAAGGCCTCATTGGAAGCCCCTCTCAAGGCTCATGATAGGATGTTAACTCAAGAAAAGGTGTTTTTCTAAGATCCCCCTGTCAATATTTTAAATCTTGATCAGGAGGCCAATTTGGTTTCACAATCATTAGAATCTCATTATGAAACCTTTAATAAAATTTGAAGTGGTCCCCTACAAAATTTAATATGATTCTCCTTGTGGTCCCAATAGGGGAAGTGTTATCATGAATTTGGGCCCCCTTTCTCTCTTATTTCTATTTTCTAGGAGTATCAAAGTAATGATTGGGTTTGTGACTATTTTGAGTAATTATGGATAAGAGTGGAATTATGTGTCATTTAGACATATATTTAGACATATATCTCATATTATCTCTATATATGTTGTTTTTAAGCTCATTGTGAAGGTCAGTAATTTTGTAGTAAAACACTAGAAAATTAATACAAGTTATGTTTTATGGTATGAATGTCTTCCAAATTACTATGGAAAAAAGAATGATATTAATTTTATAAGATTAAATATATGTATTTATTTAATATATGTAATATTTTGGATGGGAAAATGGTTATTCTAATTAGTTTCTTTGATCTTTCTATTCCATTTATATCATTGTGAGCCTATGTGTGATTAGCAATGGTCTTGTATGTGTTTATCTTTAGAAAGAGTTATTAGAATACAACATATGTTATTTTACATATACTTAATTAATTATGTGGATAAAGTCCAAGATCATGTAAAACTTAGTATACAGTGGTAAAATTGTAGTTGGGTACATGCTTGGGTCTTTAGTATTGATATTCTTCTACTTGACTAGAAATATCTCTTCTTTCCTTACCCTTCCTTCCCATTTTTTTATTTATTTAATATTTTTAACCAATCCCATTTATTTAAATTATGAACTAATTATTTTAAGTGGCACACCATTTGTATTTAACTAGGTAGCATAGATAATATCGTATAAGTGGAAACATGAATTGACCCTTTGATGGTAACAATACGTATCTTGGAGATATAATTCAATTAGGTTGTCTCATAGAGACAAATACGTAAAAATCATGCCCTATATTGTATCAAAAATAATATTAAAATGAGAGGATGAAATTCCCTTAAGTTTCTTCCAATCTCACTCAGTACACCGAATTCAATAGGTGTATTTTGAGGTGCCAATTGGAAGGATAACAAGAACTAGTGTTATAAGGAGGTCACTCACCCATTCTATATGAAATATTAAAACTAATACCCAACCAAAAAATAACTTGGAGTCCCCTACATAGGATCACTAGATCTATACTTAACCCTAGTTGATTATTAATCTTAGCCCTATAGTTTCACATAACGAATATTTATAATAGAGGAAGACCATGACCCTTGGTTCCCCATCTAGATCATCTACCCAGGCCACATCAAATAGACCCATACCTATTATTTTACCCATGGTATGGTTAGATTGATATGATATTAATGTTCTTGAAGTTGTTCATGACCTAACTAGAAACCTAGAGAGGTGCTTCTTGAGATTCACACCTAGTGGATGACACACTTATGAGGAACATGTAACTCCCTATAAGATAGACCTAAATATCCTTAATGTTTAACATACATATTTATATTTTAGGTTATTCTAATTCACTTTAATAGATGCTACCTATGATTTGTTTTTGAACCATCCTAATAACTCCATCACAAGATGGGAGGAGTTTATTAATACCTTTTTGGCTCAATTTAGATAATTCATTGATCCTAGTTTCATATACAAATAGTTTTTTATCATTAAGAGAGAATTGAATTATCCCATTAGGAAATTTAAAGCTAGGTTTCAAAATATGTATAGTAGGGTCACTATGCTATATAGACCAAATGCCTAGTTATCTCTAGAAATGTATAAGAATGCCATGGATCCTTTCATTATAATGTTCTTAAGTATAGATACCCTCATCATGGACTTACCTCTAGAATATTTTGAATCCATAAAATTATAAGGTAGTTGAATCCTCAAGGCCAAATGGCACAAGTCATGCTGAAAATACTTCCAAACTTTCCCCCTCGAACCTTATATTTAACACTAATCATAAAATGCCAATGCCATAGCATATGCATGTAACCAACTATCCACCATTAATACATGTTACACATAATTAATAATTATGTCTCCTTGGCCTAGTCAATGTTTAAGTATCTCCTCAATTTCACATCCAAGCATTGATCACCATTGTAAATAATGCTCAAAGCATACCCCAAAATTCCACTAAAAATGAGTTAGCTGATATCTACTCCATGGTTTAAAATATTAATAGTGACTTTTTGGGTCTCCAAAGATAGGTTTAAAACACTATTTATGAAAATTCCAACCATAAATTTTCCTATAAAAGATGAAATTTCCCTTATAATCACTCCAACCACCAACTAGATCCCTCACCTAATAAGTTTTTAGATATCAATATATATGAGTTGGACCTACCAAACTAAACTTGTTAGAAACAAGATGAATGAGAGTGGGGGTTAATTAGTCTTCAAAAAATTTCATTAAATTCCACTTAACCATTCATGAACCATTCTAATAAGCATGCATATCTTAGCATGCATAATCATCAAATCATAAGAGCATGAAACACATGAACATAACATATACATGGGAAAGCCTCTTGGGGAAGGAAACCCACTGATGAATCAAATGTAATATATTAATATAAGATAAATATCAATATTTAGTGAATTAATAACTTCATAGGGATCACCAACCCTAACTAGCTCAACACCAACTCAACTAGGCTTTAACAAGAACCCACTTACAAGAAGGCACCAACCCCCTAGATGAATCAACACCAATTCAGCCACCTGATTATTTGATCACCTTCATAAAACCTTATTTATTATACAATATATGATTATCTACTCCTTCATCTCTTTACTCTCTTTAGTCCCTCTCAAACTGACCTTTAACCTTCTTCTCTCAACTATCCCTCTTCATGGCTTGATTAGATCTTCTGACCTTGATCCTCTTTTTCAAAACCTATGTTAGATATTCATGAATTATCTCTAATGGTATACATGACCTTATTATTCTAAATAATTATATATATCATTCAATTATACTCTTCTACTCTCCCACACTTAGACTCCTCTAAACATACCAAACTAGGCCTAAATTGCCTTACTTTTATACAAGTCACTTGATCATATCTTAATTAGTCGTACACATATTCAAATAAATTAGGTCAACCATGAATAGGTATTTGAATATATATTAAAAATAACATGCCTTAATCATGAATCAATCAATATAATAGGCCAACCATATATCAATTAGCCCTTACTCCTCTTTTAGGCTTATGGAGACCTAATAGGCCTTCTTAACAACATGTTACCCTTTGATATTTATTGAATCATATACCAAAAATTAACATGGTAGGAATAAGTCATAATATAATACAATATATATTATCCAACTTTACTTTAGGTATATAACACCTTTTAGGTCCAATCACTACTTGAACCCTTACTCAAATCACTACATATAAAAGGCTTGTGCATATACAAAAACTCTATCTTGAATAACTGAGGAATATAATCAATTTTTAAAAAAAAACATGGAAAAAAATACATATTCAAAAACCTCATGACCTTAAGGTAATTTTAAACTTCATTTTATGATTCAACTTAGGGTAAATAGGCTCAAACACTTCTCTATAAGATGTTCACTCCGAATTGCCAACTATCTCCAATACATAGTTAAGGAAACATGAGCATATAAACATGATTGAATATATTCAAGGGATTTAAATTCATGAAAATAATAATATAACATCATCAAAGCAAACTCAACCAATCAGATCATGAGATCTAATGAAATATATTGGTTTGATAGACTAATCTTTTGACCTTTTCTCTCATAGACTCTACTCAGCTAGATAAGCCACTTTGGATTTAATATTTCATCCTATTTCACTAAATTAAAATATTATATAAATAATGGATAGATAATTCAAGATATAAAAAATATAATCATGCATTTTAATGCATTAATCTTCCATGAAAATACATTAGGAAACATCTTCTCACTTCTACCTAATTTTTTTACTATCTGCACCACTAGGTCTATTATCAACTGGCCAAATTGGATCACCAATATTTCACACCTAATATCTAAAAATTATTTATAAATATTCATGAAAAATAACTAAAAGTATCATACTTTTATCTTCATCTACTTAGTAACTTTGACCTAGTCAACTCTATCTACTATAGCAAATTTTTGTAAGATAAACACTTTCTTGTAGGGTCTTCTCACTCACCTAAGAAACCAATCACACATGGAAATTATTGGTAGAGTTTATTTCAACCTATAATAACTTATCTAATTATATCAAACCATTATAACCTCTTTAGAACAAGATCTTCAACATCAGGTCACTATTAGGGTTTTATGAGGGTTTAAACCATCTTTTAGTATTAACAATCATTCATAAAACTTAGATCCTTTTTATAAAAACCAATGCTTGAAACAATGAAATAATTATGTTATAATGTATATGATTCTTATGCCAATTATTATTGATAAAACCTTCTCGAGTAGACAACTCTTCAGTTTGTGCACTTGAGAAACCTTGAAACACTTTTTTAAGCCTTTTCTTACAAACCTTGATCTAAAACTTCATGCACATAATTAAAACATCTTGACTCACCCATGTCAAGGAAACTAATCCTATTACTTCATCTGACCACTATATGTAATCATAAATGCATCATGTTTATAAATCAATCCTGGCTCAGAGAAGATATAGCATACCTACACTTCCAATTGGGAATACATCTGTTAAGCAAGAGTATGACCAATATGGAAATTTGATAGACCTGATTAGGGGATCACTTGTCAAAATACACCATGTGAGTTAAGGTTCTAAATCTTATAGTTTAACACAATCATTCAAAAACCCTAAAAGAGTCCCAAGTTTTGATAATTCACCTAAGTCTAATAAACAAGAAAGTAAATCTAATTTAGTGCATATGAAAGCTTATGGCACAAATTAGGGGTTAGAAGCAAAGTAAATAACTAAACTAAACATGCATAGAAGACATATACTCATGTCAATGTATATGAAATCCTAATGCATGGAAGAGAGAAGCATAATTGCATTATCTATCTACTCTTACAAAGGAAAAATAAAGTTAGGAATACTTATCTTAAAGATGAACCCACCAAGCCTCAATATCTCCCTTTGCTAAGGTAATTTGCAAGATATTTTTGTGGTATGTAAGGATAATAAATACAAATCAACTCTAGGCTACACAACCTATATATTTATCTAAAAGACTTATCCATAAGACAATATCCATATCTCCAAAGAAAGTATGGAACCCTAAGTTTTATTCCTCAATTAGAATGGTCCATAAGTAGATGTTCATTTGCACTTATTATTTTTTGCTTCTCTTCTCTACAAATGGTTAGAAATGAACTTGTATATATAGGCATCTCTTTCCCTAAATCCTCTTAAAAAAATTAGTTGTATAAGGTCAACCATGGTTGACCCTATATATTTTCAGGGACAATTCACTAGGTTTGAGCTAGGTTGGCCGAAAGGCTAACAAACCCAAAAAGTGAAAAACACCTTAAACTATACAAGGTCAGCCATGGTTGACCTAGTACAACCAATAGTCCAAAATGGAATTAATGTAAGAAAAGGAGGATGGAAAGAGGAAAATGAGTGGAATAGGTAGGAATGAGAAGAATAAGCTTAACATTAACGGTTTTAGGAGATGAGTGTGCAAATGATAAGTGGAAAAAGGGACAACAATCTTGTGAATCACTGATGGTCTACCCACCCCTTTCCCAATGCACCCTTTAAGGTGTGCACTTAGATACATTGAGAATCAATAGATTATTGTAAGATACAAAGTGTCAGTAATCAATAAAAGTTTGAAAATATTATGTGCATACATATGCCCCACTTAAATCTCATCACATGTTACATAAGTACAATACGAGATGATGCTTCTAGAAATAAAACATGATAACATATAATGTTGAGGTTAAGTAAAGTGCATTAAGTAGAAAATAAGATAAAGGAAATGATAGAATTAAAAAACACATACCTTTACTTACTTTAGTACTATAGATAAATAAGTAGACTATAAAAAAGTGAAGGTATCCAATGTGAAGAACACCAGGCAAATCTGTAGCCGTTAGTGCAAAAAATAGCCAAAAATTGAAATTTTTGGAAAATATGCATATGATAGTCAAAAATAATCTCTACGTCACCATGAATCTAATGCATTTTATGGTTTTGAAAATGGATGAGTAAAAACAAAGATATATAGAAAATAAGGAATCTGTAGGACAATAATTAAAGAATTTGAATTTTGAAAACGTGTTTTTAACTAGGGGAAAAGATAAGTCATTTGTTATTTTGACTTATGAAAGAGAAGAAAAAGAGATCTAGAGACCAAATGAGCTAGGATGGTGAGAAGATGATAGGATAGATAGGGAGAGGCTCCAAAGGGAGTAGTAGATGCACTACAAGTATGCAACTAAGAATCTCCAACTAGTTTTTGAAATTTGTATTGAATTAAGTGTATTTTCAATAATTTTGAATTTTAAGTATTTCTAGATATTAGAATGAGACAAAATTAGATTTTAGGGATAGAAAATAGCAAGATAAGAAATGGTTTTATATAAATTAAGAAAAAATTAGGAAAAATACACTTTTTGAGGAAAATGCAAGGGGTTAGTAGGCAAAATGAACTGGGTCAACCTAGTAGGCTAAAATTAAGTAAAATCCATAGTGTCAACCCAGTAGGTATGGGTTGATCCTATATATTTTGCAAGCTACCACCCTAATGTAGTTTTTCAACTGATTTACAAGGTCCAAAATGATAACACAACACTAGGAAGGGGAAAATAAGAAGGTTGACTAAGATTTTGGAGTCAAATAAGGACAAAATAGGGAAATTTTGGTCAAACTAGGTTGACTAAAGAACCAAAAAAAGCACAAAAAAACATGAAAAAGATGAAAGAGGGCTATAATAGCCTAAAATGACCAAAATAGGGCAAGAAGGATTGAGTAGGCTATAAATAGGGTAAAATGAATAAGAATGAAATAAATGAGGCTTGTTTTTATGTAAAAATGTAAAAAGAATGTATTGTGATTATACATGACATGAAGGAACTGATACATCATTTATATTTTCTTGGTTGAAAATATGATGGAGGTTCTATATATTGGTGGATATGGCATAGTTACCAACATTATTGGAGCAACTGCCAAATAGAGATTGGGCTATACTAGTATCCATAGGTCTAGGAGGCATAGTTGATATGTGTAAGATCCCCATGAGTTTAGATTTGTTAGTCATGTTTCTTGGTTACTAGGAATGATTGACTAACACCTTCAAGTGAGAGGTATATGGGGATGTAATATAGGTGGACATCATACTAGAGGATGTACATGCTATCCTTAGGATACCCATAGCAGGAACACTAATGACCATAGGGATACCAGACAATATAGAGGAGATGAGAGCCTTATCCATGTTGGTTATAGGCTCAGAGATAATTTTGGGAGGATGGATAGTTACTATGGATGATTTATATACTTCATAAATGCTAAATATCTAAATCTATGATAAAACTTGTGACACAATGGATGGTATGTCACAAGTTAGATGGCAAGGTACCATTGTTCATGGTAGCCTTGAGTAAGATGATGTTAGATGAGAAAGCTATATATGATCTAGGATCTATCATCTAGGTCCAGCTCATACGTGATCTATATGAGATGTTGTTCAAAAGTTAGAAGACCATGAGATCAATCATATTGTTAACAACTTGGATATATGAAAGGTTTCTTATATATTAGCCAGTTGGGTTACCCCATGTGGTCAATGATAGGTTGCCTTGGGTATAGAGATAAAGGTAAGACCAGGTAGCATGGGTCATGCCCTATGTGCCAGTGCTATAGTGAGTGAGATGTACATACATAGTGTGGTAACCATATAGAGACATAAAAACTACATAAGTGAGCTACCACATAGTTATATTAGTGATAGAAATGATAGAGGTTATTAGACACTACATATCATGGAGAGAGCCACATCTGGTGGCACGAGTGGTAGGATTGATGGGATTAACTCATCCAATGACACCAATACTGATGCCTAAGTAGTGGAATTGAAATGTGAGGAAACCATAGGGAGGAGAAGGCTAGGACCATAGATAGTGAGACCAACACTCAGACCACATTGTGAGCAACCATGAACTATCAAGCATGATGGAGAGTAGAGCTGAAGGATTGAAAGGCAAAGGCAAAGATACCAAATGTAACACTATTAGTTATATATCATAAGGAGCTATTAAGATCAAGGACATGATAGTGATGGAGGTAGAAGGAGATGTAAATATTGAGGTCATCCCTAATGAGCCAAAAAAGGAGCCAAAAGAGGGATGGATTATAGAAAGATTGTTCAAGTGTAGGATGAGATAGACACAAGCCATGATAAATAGATTTGAGCTAAGGAGGTTACTTATAGAGGAGGTAATAGGAAGTTATGCAGATGGGGAGACTATGTTAGGTGGTTGTGTAGACTGTGAGACCATAGTAGTTGAGACATAAATAGGTAAGAAAAGATGTTTTGATTATTAATTTAAGTTTGTATTTAGAAGTATAGGTAAATACATATTTTGAGATATAATAGTGATCTAATAACCATTTGGTGTGATTTTATAAGTGTAATTGAGGATGTAGAGGAGAGATGGGGGTCCCTAGTGAGGGGAGCACTCCATGACATCCTATATGAGATGATATAACCATATGATCCTACGATATTATAGGACTCCAGTGTACCATCTACCCCAGCTTAGGCAAGTTAGTTTAGACTATCTAGGGAGGTATTATGATAGATACAGACATAAAGAAAGGATGAAACCACTAGTAGAGATGGGTGTAGGTGAGATGTGAGCATGGTAGGCCTTGGTTGAGGAGAGAGTTGTGCATCTAGACATAGTGGCTTAGATGATACATATCTAGACCTAGCTGATGAATTCATAGGTGTGGGTAGCACACCTACAAGGATAGGTAGAGGGATTGAGATCCCAGATGGCCTCCTTATAGCATACTATTTGAAGAAGCATATTGAGGCCTCAGTAGGCAACATGGATAGGCCACAAGAAAGATATGATGGGACCCAACCATAGAGGTGGAGCATTGGATATGGTTGTGTGTGTGTGTGTGTGTGTGGATCATTTTGGTTGTGTATGTTGTCATTATGGTTTATTATGGTTATTCATTATAGTTGAGGTTGTGGGTACTTTGGATATATTTCTTTCGATCACATGTATTTTAGATTTGTTGAATATACTATAGGAAATATATGAGATGTGGTTTCTTCTCTAGTATTATGAAAAACACATGCATGGTTAAAAAGAAATAGGTAAAAAGGACTTGGAAAAATATAATTAATCAAGAAAATGTACTACACACTATTTCAAGCTGAGAAGTGTGTAATAACAAGAAAATGACTAAGTATAAATAACCAAGAAAAATGACAATAAGAAGTGTGTAAAAGGTATTTGTTTTTAAACCAAAGTAAAATATTTTTGCACCAAATTAAAAACAAGTAAAATCATACTAATTCATGCTAGGAAGTATGACAACAATGTAATAAAATGGAAGGTATGTAAAAGGGAATAAATGGTATAAGAAAAATCACTTAAGTCAATCAATTATACTAAATCATGTTGGGAAGTATAAAATAAAAATAAACTTGGTAAAAGATTGGTCTTAAATTTATCACTAATTCAAGCTGGGAAGTATGAAAAATTCAAGAAATGGTTGTATTCTTACATGCACTCAGAAAATAAGAAGATAAAAAGGAAAAATATAAATGAAGTAAGCATAAAACACACTAAATTAATCTAGGAGGCATGTCAATGATGTGTAACTTAATAATCAATCGAATCTTATCTCATATTTGACACATGTAATTTTGGATTATGAATTGGGTATTGGAAAATTTTGTGAGGAATATTGGGTCCTATCCATGGTCTTACACTAAAAATTATAAAGAGAACACCACTGGGGTGGAATAAATAATAAAAAGAAAGTAATAAAGGATATGGGTAATATGAAGGAAAATATGGTAATTTGTGAGGACGGATGGGTCCTATTTATGGTCTTACAATGTAACTCATAAATGAAATCCCAAGGGGAATGATCAGTAAAAAATAATATTTCTCAAGAGTAAATATGAGGGATATAGTGAATGAAAAATGGAGTATAAAAATTGAGACTTAGGCATCTTATGAGAAGACCTTAGGAGACAGGAGGCATAGTAAGGATATGAGAAGACACTAAGTGACTAGTGATCATCTATGTACTAAGGACACCGATTTTCTATAGACATAAAGCCTTATAGTCAAATAGGATTGGTACTAAGATTAAATCATGAAGGTATATTGGTAAAATAAAATGAAAATGGACCTACTTTCCCATGATGTGTTCCTTATTCCTCAGAACCCCTTATAGAGTCATCGGTTTACTACAAAGATTGGGTACTTATGTGAGAAAGTAGGTAGCACTAAAAGATTTTTTTATTCTCCTCTTTTAATCTACTAGCCTACCTCACCCCAAAGGACCTCAACTCTACTATGAGGCCAACTATGGAGTTTGAGATTTGACTGAAGAAAGAGATTGCTTTGAATCACATCTTTCAGTGTGATTTGACTTTTAAGAATAATTTTACCTTTTGATATCATTGTCTTTTATTTAAATGATTTGGCTTTTAAATTTTTATGTATTTTTAAGATTCTTCCTCCATATGGACTTGGAATGACCAATCATGAGAGATGTATTGATACACACTAATGAGTTGTAGGCTAAGGCTAAAGGAATCTAAATAACCAAAGACAAAGACTGACTAGGACACTTAGGCTTGATAATAAACTAACATGTGATCTCAAGTCTCAACTATGTATGTGCTTAGTTTGTAGAAAATGAAAGGAAAAAGGAGATCCAAAAAGTGACTAGTGTAAGGATATAGTAATGAGTATGATTGTTTACTAACTGATCACATGGTAAAAGGGTGATAATAACCAAAGGGAATAGGGTTTGTCTAATCAAGCCACAATGATAATTAGTTATTAAAAATGGAGATAAGAAATCAAACAATCATGAAGAGTAAATAAAATATTTTTTATAAAAACTCAATCAAGATAGAGAAAGTAATGATAAATAAATACAATCATATGTGAAATATAAATGATAAGATAAACAATATATAGTATAATGATATCACTATATATGATAAGGAAAAATTTGACATAGTGTCAAATGATATAATAGATAGATAGATAAAGATAATATTAGAGCACATATCCAAACCAAATTAAAATTTGAAAGCATCATGCATGTTCTCATAAATACTAATAAATTTTTCCATACACATTATCCAATACATTATATAAATCTCTATGAAGCTGAAGATGAATTGCTGCTAATGTCTCGTCAATCTTTAATGAATACTAAGCAAATACTTCTTTTCTAATCTTCTCCACATAAAAGTAGGAATGCTCAAAGTATCATGTTGAGGAGTTAAATTAGGCAAGGGATGGTTAGGATAATTCATGGGAGCAAGCTCTAAGGAAGATATAAGAATCACTGGTAGGGAAGGATCCATGGGTGAAGGACTCATGGGTAAAGAAGGAGATATAGGTGAGGTAAGGTCCACAGTTGAAGGAATCATAGGTGGAGGAACAAAAGATGGTGAAGGGACCATAGGAGGTGATGTAACAACAAGAGGTGGAGCCATGGGAGAAGAAGGAAAAGCATTTTTGTGGGAATGACCTATGGGAGGAGTGGTAGACTGTCCAAGAATGGCTATAAGGTGATCCTTAATATATTGTTGAAGGATACAAAAATGATCAGTATGATGGGTTCCACATAGATGTCATAGATAGTATACCTCACCATACTTGGGTATATATTTAGGAAGTAACTTCAAGGGAGGTATGGCTTTGTATGATGATGAAGAATAAGGATGCAAGGTATCAATATATTATCATAACTTACAATAATGGGTGGAAGAATGATTATCTATCCCATGGAAGCAAAAGATACATTTGTGAGTGGTTTTAGTAGAAGCACTCATAGAAGGAGGTGAAATATGAGTGGAAGAAGCTAGATAAAACTCATCAGCCCATTTGGTGGGCATAAGATCCATCTTAGTAAATGGAATAAAAACATCACCAAGAGAGGGTGATGATGAGGAAGGAATAGAATTAGGCTCAATGGAAGAAGTAATGGAATCAAAAATAAGGGTAGGCTCAATAATAGTAAGAGAAAAAATAGGCTCAACTATAGAAAGAGTAGGAAGAGTTTGAACTATAGCAAGCTCTAATAAGGGAGGAGTGTGATATACATAAGGTCTAAGGAGAGTTTCACTAGATTTAGGGGTAAACTAGCTATGAGGGTCAGGGTACCTAGAAAAGTGGTAAGGCCTAGTCATAGCACTATCCATGAGCATAGTCCTATGTAGCTCCTAAAAAACTAGAGGTGTTAGCTCCATCTATACCCTATAATAAAGGGGGAAAATACAAAAAATAGGAACTTTAAGTGAAGTAAAATGATGAGATGAATGAAAAGATTCAAGTAAAGAAAAATGATAATGAAGAATCTTGGCATCACGAGATTGTACAAGACTACCTAATAATGGATCATCTAAGGAATACCATCATTGTAATCCAGGGTGTGAAGATAAATGATGCATGTAGGGATGACCTTGTCATCTGAGGAAGTATGGTGAATAGAATGCCTAGTCTTAGTCAAGACTATGGGAATGCCATTGTAAGGAGGCTTGTGAGAGTAAGGTTACAAAGAACCAAGAAGCTGTGAGATGAGATGAGGTGAGAGATTAGTAGTTTTTATCTTTAAGTTAATATCATTGGCCTCATCATCATCATAATCTAAGAGATTAGGAAGAATGCTATCAATGAGATCAAGATTCCCATTGTAACCTTGGGTTGAATTAATGGGAAAGTTGAGATGATGAGACTCACCAAAAGAAATGTTAAGCAAAGGCTCAAGAGTATGAATCTTGAAGACACCATAATCTTAGAATTATTTTAAATTATAAGGGTTAGAGTCACCTTGAATCTTGTAAATGGATCCATTATGAGGGAATGTAACACATTGGTAGGTGGAAGAAGCAATAGATCTCATGTGGTGAGTCCATGACCTACCAAGCAAGATGTTATAAGAAAGGGGGAAGTTAAATATAATCACCTTCACATGGATGGTTATAGGTGGGATGGTAATGGGAATCCACATGTAACCTAAAGGAGGCATTTGTCATTTTTCATATCCTTGGCATGTGTTGTGTGTATACTTGAGATTGTATTTTAAATACCTAAGAGTCTTAATAAAATCAAGAGAAGTGACACATGTGCCAGAAGCCCCATCAATCAATGCATGCTTGACTTGGATATTGCCTATTTGAATGCTAATGAATAAGGGAGGATCATCTGCATGAAGCATAATCTCATCAAGAGTCATAGAATCTATGAAAATTTTTAAAGAAAGAGAAGTGTCTATAGTTTCATCAATGTTGATAGACATCTCTTCACATTATTGTATATACTATCTTTGGAACCAAATAAAGCTACCTCCCAAGGATGAGGAACATTCATCTTGAATAGTATTTACATAATATGGTTTATATGATGGGGAAAAGTCCTCATAATCTCAAAAAATGGAATTTGGGATGGGAGATTAGTGATTTCTATAATGAGATCCCAGTCATCATAGCCCATAGTAATGTTGTTAGATATAGGTGCATAATGATTAAGGAGGTCCTTGAAAGGAGGAGCCTAAGTACATTAAAAATTTTGTTGACAAGAAGAAGAAGGTTTAGAAAAAGGTTGAAAATCATGTTGAGATGATGGAGTAGTTGGTTCAAGTTGATTTTGAGAAATGGAATAAGAAGTGTTAGTAGAAATTTGATTATCATTAGTATTGGAAGATGATGGAAGAATGGTATAGGGAGAAGCATAAATCAGATCATCAAAAGTAATAAGGTCATCTTGCCCAACTCATTTAAATGAGTTGGAGAATAATCTTGGATAACATGATATGTTCTAGATGAAGGAGTGTACATAGGTTGCAAATTAATAAAAACCACCACCCTTTGCATATTAGTCATGCTAACCACATTCACTTTGGAAGTGGGTTCAACAAGACTTTAGACATTATTGGTGGAAGGGGTGGGCTTGTCTTGATTGTCTTAAATCAGTTGGTGATTAGGAATAGGGTATTTATAGATAGTTAAATGAGCATTTGCTTAATTCAAGGCTTGAGATTTGTCATGTGTTTTATAATCCTTGAAAGCAATTTCATAAGCTTGTTGATGATTTATACTAATGGAATCATGATCAAAATGGGGTCCAAGAATAAAATCCTTATCTAAATTATGAATTTTTCTAAAGATCTCATAATAATGACACCAACTAGCATGAAGCTAACAAAACCTAGGATCATACCATGATTTCATAGGATGAGTAGGGTCAAGCTCTCATGGAAGAGGCCTAGGTAGATGCTTAAGTAATTTAGATAAGGATATAGGTTTGTGAATGTTGATGTTATTTAGTGAAAATAAATGAGGATTATTATATTGTTTAGAAGGGGGAGCTAGTTTCAAAGATTGGTTAGGAATGTTAGCTTGAACATTGTGAATGGTGTCATAAGAATCTATAACACCATCATTGGTAACATTGTGCTTTTTTTTCTTTAGTAATATATGAGGACCCACAAAAGGTTAGGGTGGCATGAATTGATGCATTAGGAAATGTTGTCATTTAGATTGGTCAAAAGTATCTTCCAATGTATATGGAGAGAGAATGTATACTCAATATTGTAATTTAGGAAAGAGGGAATTGGTAAAGATATGGAAAATATTGTCATTGGCCATGTTATGTTCACATTTTTTGACAAAGTCTTCCATATTTTAACAAAGGCTTGAGTGGTTTCATTTTCATTTTGTTTGTAATTTATGAAATGGGCCAAAGTGTTTTCGGTAAGATCACTAGTTTGGAATTCTTGTACTAAAGCATTCACTAAATCCTCCAAAATAATAATGGAATGTGGTCTAAGTTGATTGTACCAATCCAATTCATCATCTATGAGGGTTTTATCAAGGAGTTTGGTAGTAAAAAAGGTGTTTAATTTGAACCAATCCTTATAAATATTTACAAAAAATTTAAGATAAAGGGTAGGATCAGTTGATCAATTATAACAAATTATAGGTGTTATACCTCTTACATAAATGTTATCAATTTGAGTAGTAATAGGTTCATTTTTAATATGCTTGATGGTTTTATTGATTAAAAGAGGTTTAGGAATGAGATTACCTTGAGAATATAAAAGAGGAGGAGGGGGGAAATTTTGGTTATGTGTGCCCTAAGCCATTAGTTGAGGATGAGATTGAAGGTGAAGAAGGTGGTTTAGCATTCTCATCATTTGATTTGTGTTATGAGATTGAAAAGTATTCATTTTATTGAGAGTTTGAAATAAAATTTGATGTGTTTGATTAGAATTAGTATAATTATTAGGTTTTGCATTAGTTTTAGTATTAGTGGCTTGGGTACCACTATTGGTATTGAAAGGATCTTTAGAAGAATTATGAGAATGAGATACACTAGTGGTAAAATTTTCTTATGTAGTAAAAGATGGACTAGTGAATGGTTGAGAGGAAGAGGCACTGGGAACATGATTTCCTTGGGTATCAAACAAAGCACTAGGAGATGGATTGAGGATAGTGTATCTCAAGAGAGGTCCACTAGATGTAAAACCTATCATGTTAGTTGAGATACTAGACATGGAGGTGGAAGAAGCTAGAGAAGAAGACGTCATGGTATGAGAAGGAGTCATAATCGAAGGAAGAGGCTGAGAATCAAAGAAAGTGGTACCCCAAAATCTCATTGAGAATGTATTCGTAGGTGAATGAGGATTTTCAACCTAACCACTAATCATAATATTGTAAATGGTAAAAGGCTCCTTTCCTTGATGTTGAGGAAATTTAGAGATAAAGAAAATCATTTTAGGAGTATACTCTAACTCAGATTGATCTTCTAATGAGAAAAGAGGATTATGTTTCAAAGAGGTATTAGGAGGTGTTCCATAGTTAATTTTTCAAGTAGAAATATAAACATTACTACCATCTAAGAGAGGATCTCTACTCTGTCTATGAGAGACCTTATGAGGATTGGTAAAGTTCATCATGCCTATTGATTGCAACTCAATGTCAATATCAAATAGAAATTTCATGATGAAGGGAAAGGAAGAGATATGAGAAATAAAATAATCAAGAAGTGAATAAAATAATACAAGGTCAATTGGGTTGACCTAGCATAAAAATAAGTACTACAAAACTATACAGGGTCAACTGGGTTGATCTAGTACAATGCATAGAGATTGGAAAAAGAGGTAAAAGGGGTTACAAATAGTACAGGGTTGACTGGGTTGATCTTGTATAGTGCATAGGGGCTATAAAAAGGTATAGGGTTGATTGGGTTGACCTAATACAATAGACAAGGAAAAAAGATAAGAAAAATAACAAGTTATGAACTGAAACAAGATAATTTTTGTAGTTAATCTAGGAAATTAATAACTAAAGGGAAACAAACAGTAAATTAGATCAATGCTAGCCAATCTAATTAAAGAATATAATACAAAACCATACACTAAAATTAGCTAATTCATTTTTTTAACACACAATTGATCAAAGAGCAAGAAATCAACTTGAAAAGTAAAGAGATAACTAATTGGTCAACCTAGGATATTTTATTAAATTGTTAAGAAATGATTTTAAATGTGATGGGAAGTTGGCTGTAAAACAAGGAACTAGATAGCAATCTAAGGATGGTTTTAGGTAGTTTGGGCTGAAAGAGACTATAGTGGTAATGATACAGGATTGGTATTAGGGCCTACCACCTTATGTCACACACCACAAAGATAAGGGTGTCAGGTGCTTATCCATAATATACCATTAACCATGTTTTATACATGACCAAAGTATCAAGTCAATTTCCCCCTTGGTGATGAAATCTAAGTAGGTTGGATTTTAGTAGACAAATGTTAAAGTGCTTGTTTAGATTATGTAATTTTACCATGTGTGCATAAAATATAAATAATGAAACTAAATGATTAATTAAAAACACCCTAGTTAGACTATGTGAACTATTTTAAGCATGCAAGAAAAAAGAAAAGAAAGGTGTGAACTAATTAATATCATATAGAGATTAATTATAATTTGAAAAAAAGTATAGTGTTGACACTATATACACAAAATATAGAATAGGGTTGATAGGGTTGAACTTGTACTACATAAGCAAGGTCTAAAAATGATCAAGGTCAGCTAGGGTCAACCTAGTTATTTTAGGTAGTACATAAAAAATAGAACGAGGTTGACAAGATTGATCTAATTGATTGTGTAGGGGATTTTTGAAGACTACAAACTATGAAAGGAAAGATAGTACAAGAAAGAGATAAAAATATAGAAAGGAACCTTGGTGGATCATAGATGCTGATAATGAATATTGCTAGTCAAGAACTTAGAATATGCTTGTGAATCCTACTAATTGGGTTGACTGGGTTAATCAAGCTTTGAAAAATCCTATTTTTGAGTGCCTAAAATGTACAGAGTCAATAGGTTCAAACTAGTATGCTAAAAAGGATGCCTTAAAATGTATAAGGTTGACTGGGTTGACCTAGTACTATGAACTAGAAGTCTAGAAACCTATACTAGGTCATCTAAGTCGATCTAGTTACCTGTTCTTGAAAACCTATACACAAAGATTAGAACTAGGTCAATAGAGTCAATATAGTATGATAGATATATGATAAAAATAATGCTAAAATAATGAAAAAAAGTGAAATAAATCTTGCAAGGGTTAGTTTCATGTTAGGTTCACTAGAATGTATGCAATAAAAAATGCATCGTGTCTATAAATCAATCATGTCTCAAAGATATAGAGCATACCTACACTTCTGATCAGGAATACATTTTTTAAGTAGGATCATGACCAATATGGGGATCTACTAGAAATGATTATGGGATCATTCATCACAATACACCATGTGAGGTAGGGTTCTAAAGCTTAAAATCGAACACAATAATGTAACAATCCTAAAAGAGTCTTAAGGTTTGATATTTCACCTAAGTCTAATAAAAAAGAAACTAAATCTAATATAGTGCACACCAAATCTTGTGGCACAAAGTGAGGGTTAGAAACAAAACAAATAACTAAACTAAACATGCATAGAAGACATATACTCATGTCAATGTATATGGAATCCTAATGCATGGAATAGAGAATCACAACTACGTTATCTCTCTACTCTTACAAAGGAAAAATAAAGTTAGGAATACTTACCTTGAAGATGAACCCACTGAGCCTCAATCTCTCCCCTAGCCAAGGTGCATCACAAGAGATTGTTTTGGTATGTAAGGATAACAAAGATAAATGATCTCTAGGATACACAACCTATCTATGAATCTAAATGACTTCTCCATAAGACAAGATCTATATATGTAAAGAAAGTATGGAACCCTAAGCTTTATTCCTCAAGTATAATTTTCAATAAGTAAATGTTCATTCTTACTTATTCTTCTTCTCTTCTCTACAAATGGTTAGAAATGGACTTGTATATAGGTAGATATTTCACTAAATCCTCCCAAAAATGTTGGTTTTATAGGGTTGGCCATGGTCGACCTTATATGTTTTTGGGGACAATTCACTAGGTTTGAGCTAGGTCATCTGAAAGGATAATAAACCCAAAAAGTGAAAAATACCCTAAACTATACAGGGTCAGCCATGGTTAACCTAGTATAATTAATAGTCCAAAAGAGAATTAAGAAAATAAATGAAGATGGAAAGAGGAAAATGTCTGGAATAGGTAGGACTAAGAAGAATAAGCTTATGGTTAATGGTTTTAAGAGATGAGTGTGTAGATGACAAGTGGCCAAAGGGATGACAATATTATGAAGCACCAATGGTCTGCCCACCCCTTTCTCAGTGGACCCCTTAAGGCATGAACTCAAAGAGATTGAGATTTGATAGGTTCTTACAAGATACAAAGTATCAGTAATAAATAAAAGTTTGAAAATAATATGTGTATACAACCATCATCTTTCTTCTTACTTTTTAAGCCTTGAATTATAAGTATTGAATCTAACCTTCTAGTTATTATGTAAGCTTCAGCTTGAAATTCTCATGTGTTTTGATGTCTCTTGTGTATGCTTAAGTAACTTCATACACTCACTTTTATTTGGAGCTTCAATAGAATATCTTTGGAGCTACTTACATATCTTTAGAGCTTGATTATAACATCTTCATATTTGCATACATAGATTTTTAGAGATGACCTTTTGATCATTTATAAGGTCCTCAACACCTCATGTATAGCCTCAACAATCTCTCTCATGAAAAAACACTATCAAGTATTATTTAGATCATTATCATCTTCATAGCTCATTTAGAGAATCTTCAAAATTACTTAAATAGATCTTTAGAGCACATAACTTCTTTAGAACTCACTCATTTCATCATGCCACCTAAAAATACTATATCAAAAGGTCTAAATAAATCATTAAAATATGCTTTCATTGGAAAAAATGACCTATACTCACTCATGATGCTTCTCACTAATTTCACTCAAGCTAACATTAGGACATTATTCAAATAATATTCTTTCATCACAACAACAACACTCACATGTTGATAATCAAAACTTCATCATACACATACCTCTTAAGGTCTACTTGAAAAAAAGTATTCACAAGAACCTTTGACATCAAATGAGATTAGATTAACATTAATGAAAGAACCATGCATCTTTGTAAGAACCTTTGACATCAATGACAACATTAAATATCAAAGCTCAACACTCAGTGACAATGCTCAACAATCTTTTCCTTAATCAATGACAATGTTCAATGATATCCCCCTTTGTCATTGATGGAAAACATACTCAAAAAACTTTTTCAACCTATTCTTGATGGCAATCATCTATTATATTTGGTTCTTATCCTTTCTCATCCTTTTTAATCTTACCCCTTTTCTCATCTTTTATAATCTTTCTCCCTTTTCTGATCTTTCTCCCCCTTTGACATTAATGACAAAGGTTTTCCACAACTATCATCTCTTTTAGAATGGACTCAGATTACAAGACCAATTCAACATAGATCAAGCTCAACTAACAACTATAATAGCTCCCCCTCAAACTACGCATTCACCATGCTTTTATTAGTGGTAGAAATTAAATATTATCTACAACTACTAAAATCATACTCTCTCCCTTTGATATTCAATATCTCAAAGACACTAGATGACACATTCTTCAAAAACTATGGAAACCACTTATGACCACCATTTTAATAAAATTCTCAATTAGGTCACTCTCCTAGCTGATCCATCAATAACTCAACAAACAGAGTCTATGAATCATCTCAGACAAAATCTCTACTTAACTCTATGCATATCAAAAGTAAATATTTTCTTGACAAAGAAAATAGAGCTACTAAGCTACCCCTTAGACCAAGCATATCTTCTTTCAAAGAAATAGAATCTTAGATTACGTACCTTGCTTGACATGGTAGAAGAATATACCAAACTCTTGGCCATACACATGGCTATCTCATACTAGATACCAAATGTAGAAACATAGATTCCCCCTTTGTCTTCACAGATCTAGATCAATTACTCATAATAAATAGATCTCAGAAGCTTACTTCTTATATAACAATTATATAAATTTTATCTTTAAAGCTTCTTTAATTGCAACCTCATGCTTATGTTGATAGAATAATGTCTCCATGAAGCTTAATGGAGCCACTCCTTTTTCATAGGGCACTAAAACAATATGAACTCATGAGATTCCTAGATCTCCATATCTTTACAAGACTAAATATTCTTCAACATTCTTATAAAATTGATTGACTTTGTAGGCTTAACATTTGATTTGTCCTTTTCATCATCCACCTTGTCATCCTTTTTATTTATTTTTTACTGTCTTGCTAACACGTGTAGATAATAAGTGTTCTTGACATTCCTTCACTTCTAACTTATGCTCTATAGTATCAAACATTCCACCTTGGTTTATGAGCTGATCATGACTCACCTTTGCATCCTTCTTCTTCTTAGTCAACTCTTCATTCTTAATGCTTTGATCAATCATATGAGAACCAAGACCTATTTTATCTCTTGACATGTGACTTGAGTAACCATAATATATAATTTGAGCTTTCATAGAATCTTCTTATTTAGTCTTTTGCTCCATCTTTACGTTATCTACTTAGTCTGACTTCTTGATCCATTTCTTAGTGGCATGATTATGAACCTTCTTGTCTTGACTGGATGACCTTCTAAATTTGTTAGGACAAAATCTTTCAATATGTCTTACATTATGACAGTTGTAACATACCAACTTATACATACCATTTAGTTGATGATGACCATGATATTATTTTGACCAATTTTTTCTCGATTTATATTTTCATGAGTACTCATTCTTGGAGTGTATTCTAAATTCCACTGATCTATGACCAAACTAACTGCATGTAAAACAATAACTATTAAAAGAGATAGCATACCTTGTAGTATTGGGCATCTGATAGTCTTTTCATGTTGACCTTCTTGTCTTCAAAATTCTTGTTTTTAACTTGAGGTGCCTTCTTTTGGTCTTGTTTGAATTCAAAACATTTATTGTCATTTAAAGACTTATGACTACTCAAGATATCATCTATAACCTTAGTGCTCTTTTCAAACTTTACAAAACTCTTCACCTTGTTAGATGCTTGATCCAACTTAGCTCTAAAATATTCTATTTTAGTTTTATATCTATTACAGTCTTATTCTTTAACCTTTAGGATTGCTACCATAATCTCTATCTAGGTTTCAACTTGTTGGATAATCTCTTCATACTCCTTGGAAGTGTTTCTCATCCTTTCCTCAAAAAATCCAATATTATACTTCTCATAATCTTGAGTTAATGACTTCAGTTTTTTATTCTTTTTCTTCAAAAACTTTAACTCTTCTAGGGCACTCATGAGCTCTACTTTAAGATCCACTTTAGTTTCTTCAATATCATAGTATACTCCATCTGATTATGCAGTAATAAAAAGGCCTTTCCCATTTGAAAAACCCTCACTATTTTATTTTAAGCCTATAAACAAAGTTTCATTGTTGTCATGTTCTAATTGATTACTACCATCATCATTGTCAGATGTGTTTGAATCATTCACATCAGATGGGTTGTCTTATTTGGTATAGAAACTCTTCTTATTCTTAAATGATCCTTTCCTTCATTCTTCTTGAAATATCTCTTTTCTTGTCAAACTTATAGGCCTTTCTATCATCTCCATGAGAATCATCATGTTCTTCATTATGCTTAGATCTATCCTTATTAGGACACTTGGTTAAAAAGTGACCAATCTTGCCACAACTAAAACATTTGAAGGGTAAATTATCCTTATACTTTCTTAAGCCAAACCTTAACTCTATAGAAAACATAGATATGATTTCATCATCATCAATATCTAATTATACCTCATCTTTTTCCTTCTTGGCCTTTGGCTGCTTTTCAACTTTGAAATCTGATTCCTTTTTGAGAGGTATTCCTTCATGAGTTCTCATCTCATAGGCATTCAAGATTCCATGAAGTCCATCCATCTCTAGCTTGTCCAAATATTTCATCTTTTCTAATATAGACAAATTAGAGTCAAAATTAAGAGTTAGAGATCTTAATACCTTTTGGATAACAATTTATTCTTCCACTTCTCCCAATCCTCTAATGATATTGAAAACTTCATCGACTCTCAATAGGTAAGATGCAATGGATTCATATTTATTCATTTTTAATATTTCAAACTATATTATATAGGTCTATAACTTGGCCATCTTTACCTTGGTATCTCCTTCATAAATGGTCTTCAAATTGTCCCATATGTCTTTGGTTGAAACATAATACATTAATTTTACTATGTCTACCCTTGATAGGCCACATATAATGGCATTCGCTGCCTTGGAGTTATTTTCACTATCCTTATTATCTATTGCATCTATTGGTGGAATTGGAGGTGTAGTATAGCCATCCATAAGTAACTATCAAATATCATGTCCCTATGACATTCTGATATTCTAAAAGGCATAGTTAGATCCATTAAATAATGGAGCCTTACTGGTAGAGAAACCACCTTGAGCTTGTTGACTGATCATCCTTGATTATTAATATCTCCTTTAGGATGTTAATCCTATTCTAAAGGACCTAATATGATACCAATTTTTAGAAATAAGATGACTAAGAGGGAGGTGAATCAATATTCAAAACTTTTCATTAAATTCTACTTAACCATTTTGAACCATTCTAATAAGCATGTATATCTTAGAAAGCATAAGAATAAAATCATAAGAAAATGAAATACATGAACATATAATATACATGGTAAACCCTCTTAGAGAAAAAAATCACTGATGAAGCAAATATACTACAGTCCTATAAGACAAACATCAATATAGTGAAGCACTAACTTCACATGGAGCACCAACCCCCGAGATGACTCAACACAAAATCACCCACATCATTATTTTATCACCTTCATAAACCATTTTTTATTATATAATAAATTATTATTTACTCCATCTCTTTGCTCTATTCAGTCCTTCTCAAACTGACCTTCAACCTTCTTCTCTCAACTAACCCTCTTCATGGCTTGATTGGGTCTTCTAACCTTGATCCTATTTTATAGAACATATATTATATATTAATTACTTCTATATTATGGTTTATATGAAATTATTATACTAAAAAATTATCTATATCATTCATATATCCTCTTATACTCTCCCATACTTAGCATCCTCTAAGCATACCAAAATAGGCCTAAACTACCTTATTTTTATACAAGTCACTTGATCATATATTTATTAGTTATCCATGAGTAAATATTTGCATATATGTTAAAAATAACATGACTTAATCATTAATAAATCAATATAATAGGCTGGACATACATCAATTATCCCTTACTCCTCTTTTAGGCTTATGGAGACATAATAGGCTTTCTTAATAACATGTTACCCTTTAATTTTTTTTAAGCATATCAAAACACCTCAAATGGTAGGAAAAATTCATAAACCACTCTAATATACCTTATCCAACTTTAATTTATGTCTATAACACCCTTTAGGTCAAATCAATACTTGAACCCTTGCTCAAATCATTGCATATAAAAGGTCTGTGTATATATAGAAACTCTGTCTTGAATAACTAAGGCATATACTCAGTTTTTCAAAAAAATCATGGAAAAAACTATATATTTAGAAACCTCATGACCTCAGATTAATATAAAACTTCATCTAATGCTTCAAATTAGGGTAAACAGGCTCAAACACTTCTCTATAAGATGTTCACTCAAAATTGCCAACTGTCTCCAAAACATAGTCAAAGAAACATGAAAATTTAACACGTGATTAAATATATTAAAGGTATTTAAATGAATTAATAGGATATTATAACATATTTATAGTAAACTTAACTAATTAGATCATGATATCTAAGGAAAATTAATGGTGCTATATACCAATCTTTTGACCTTCTCTCTCATAGACTCTACTCAGCCATATAAGCCATTTTGGCTTTAATGTTTTAACCTATTTCACTAAATTTAAATATTATATAAAGAATGGATAGATAATTAAAGATAAAAAAACATCATCATGCATTTCAATGAATCATTCTTACATGAAAATACATTAGGAAACATCTCACTTATACCTGATTTTCTTATTGTCTACACCATTAGGTCTGTTAGCAATTGGCCAACTTGGATCACTAATATTGCACACATAAGATATAAAACATATCCATAAATATTCATGAAAAAAACTAAAAGTCTTATGCTTTGATCTTTATCCACTTATCAATTTTGACTTGGTTAACTCTATCTACTATAGTAAATTTTTGAAAGACAAACACTTTTTTGTGGGGTCTTCTCACTCACGTGAGAAACCAATCACACCTAGAGATTCTTGAGAGATTTAAATTAAACCTCCAATAAATTTTATAATAATATCAAACCATTTTAATAGATTTAGAATAATATCTTTAACATCATGTCACTGTTAGGGTTTTATGAGGGTTTAGACCATCTTCTAGTCTTAACAATCATTTATAAAACTTATATCCTTTTTTACAAAAAATAATTATTGGAAAATTTAGATAGAAACATTCCTCATCAAATATGAACAAATTAGTTTCTCATGCAAATGCTACTCATGCCAATGAGAACTGAGAAAACCTTCTCAAGTAGACAACTCTTCATTTTGTGCACTCAAAAAACCTTGAAACACTTTTTCAAGAATTTTCTTACAAACCTTGATCTAAAACTTCATGAACTTAAAATAACTTGACTAACCCATTTCATAGAAACTAATCCTATTACCTCATCTTGCCACTGTATCTCTTCTTGATTTTTAAGCCTTAACTTATAAGTCTTAAATCTAACATTCTAGTTACTCTATAAGTTTCACATTGAAACTCTCTTATGTTTCAATTTATCTTGTTTATGATAAAGTAAATTCATACGCTCACTCTTATTTATATATTTAATAGAATATATTTGGAGATACTTATATATCTTTGAAGCTTGACTGTAGCATCCTTAGATATGCATATACAAATATTTAGAGTTGACCTTTTAATGATTTTCAAGGTCTTTAACACCTCATGTATAGCCTTAAATAATATCTCTCATGCTCAGACACTATCAAGTGTTCTTCAGAGAATTTTCATCTTCATATCTCATTTGGAGCATCTTTGAAATAGCTTACATAAATCTTCAGAGCACATAGCTTATTCTTTAGAGCTCACTCATTTCATCATGCCACCTATGAATATTATCTCATATGGTATAAATAAAGCATTAAAATATGATTTGAACTTGACAAACTGACCTATACTCACTCATGTTACTTCTCAATGATTTCACTCAAGCTGACATTAGGACATTCTTCAAACAATATTCTTTCATTATAACAACAACACTCACTATGCTGATAATCAGAACTTCATCATACATATACCTATAAAGGTTTACTTGACCAAACATATTCATAAGAAATTTTGATATCAAATGACATTAGGTTGACATCAATGAAATAACCATGCATCTTTATAATAACCTTTGACATCAATTACAAATTTAAATATCAAAGCTCAACACTCAATGACAATGCTCAACAATATCTTCCTTAATCAATGATAATGTTTAACATAATTGATGTCATGTGCATAACACATTCCAATATGGTTAGCTTCACTATATTAAGTTTTATAGTGCCTTTTACATTTTACAAAGGGATATGGAAGAGTTCGAGGTGGTTCAAAACCTTTTGAATGACACTAAATAATTTGATGCTCTTAATACTTATATATCTCTAAGAACTATTATTGTACTAGTAACCCTTGAGTTCTCTATAAAAGAAGATAATGAACCAAAAGAGTCTACCAATGAGGTACATGTTTTCCAATATTACCAATAAAATAACTATTCCCTCATTATTTATAAACAATAATAACATCTCACTATGTTGACTCCCATTAATAATGGTACAACCCCTCTTAATCATAAAGCAATAAATTATCCTCCACCTCTAAAATATAGTAATCCCAAGCCCCCTAAAGATGTGAAACTTGTTCCTAGAATGATAGGATACAACATAGTAGGGTACATGAATAAAATCAAGGAAAACATCACATTGCATGATGAGAAAATTTTAACCACCAATTAAATTGATGCACACCACTCTCTATAAGTAAGATCCTACTAATCAAATAAGGCAATCACTTCATTTATAAAATCCACTACCTTCACTAACTTTCAATCTAGGGTGTGTAAATATTGATGATATGTCAAAACTATATTTGAAACACTCATTCAATCATTGAGGGTTATCAATTACAAATAGGTAACACACTCACATAAATTAACTTGAATGAATTATAAGTGAACAAAAGTAAATCACACTTTCAAGAATTGAATGAATTAAATTAAATATGTTGGAAGCTTTATCTAAGAAACTAATTAAAATTCACACTAATCATGCTTATGTAAAAATGAATTTAACTCACATGTGTATAATTAAAAGGAAATGAATAAATACTTGCACACAAACCAATAGTTATTCTAATGATTCAAGATGTTCACTACAACTCCTTACTAGGGATCCTTCTTCAGATGGATTTGAGTTTCAATCCTTCCTTTATATTTTAAAAACTTTTATTTCAAATCATTTCTTGCATTCATAATCTTGTAGTAATTAAATATTGATACAACAAAGGTTACATATATTAGCTCAATAAAACTTATGTTATTCAATCATTGATTTTCTATGATCTATGGCCTATTCCCCCTACATTAAATATAGATATAGGCACCTTTATTACTCAATAAAAAAATACCTAAGCTAATAATACAAGATAGATTTAATAAAGTAGCTTTGAAGTATCCTAACTATGAGAATGCTACCAATAGTCGACTAAAATAAGAAGATAGAATGAAATATGATATGATGCATGGTTGTGATGGTAATGGATATGATCCATTAGGGATAAACTATTATCAACACATACAACCATAATTTTTTCAAGTTACAAACTTGTAAGATTAATTCTTAAACTTCCTTAACTACTTAACAACAACCAAAGATATTGTTACAACTATTATATGTTGGAAGAATTGTCCAATAGTTGTTCTAGGTTAGTCATGGAAACCTACAAGTTACTATGGGCTAGTCACTATAGGTTAATTTTATCCATTCAATATAATTTAACCTCAATAATTTGCTATAGGTTGGGTCTATCTAGTAGCTTTATGCTAATACTACTTAGTTTCTATGGGTTGTTACTACCTCGATTACTATGGGCTAGACCTATTTACTCAAGATCTTTAAAAACATGATATTAGAAATAAACCAATATAGTAAAGATAGTCCACAATGCATCTAAATAAAAAAATTAACCATTTAATTCATATAAACATAAAAAATATATGCATCATGTTCATTTAATGCTATTGATAAGAAGATTATACAAAACATATATTTTATATCTATGAATTTTAGAAATGGAAGGCTCAGGGAAAGGTATTGAGCATTCAAACTTTACCATTTTGATAGCTCATGACCTCTCCTAACTTAATGGGTTGATCATCCTTGATAAATTTTTAATTTATAAATATTAAAATAATATATAAGACTAAATTCAAAAGTTTATGACACTCTAAACCCCTACTTTCCATAAAATCTTTGATGGGCCTCTAGCTTCTTCCATTTCCTATCCTTTACCTTCTTATCAACATGTTCTTGCTTTCTCTGGTTAGGAGTGAGATACCATAATAGTGGAGGTTGTAATTTAATGGATAACCAGCTCAACTCCTCCTTTCTTACAATTTTTATATATGTATGGGCTCTATTAAGGGCAGTTTTAAAGTCATATCTAGAAAATGGTTATTTCCTTCTTAATTCAGGGGTTAATTCCTACCATCTAGATATCTAGGAACTAAATTATTCTTGGTCAATCTCATTCAATAATGTGAGATACTGATTTTCAGATCATATTTGTTCCATCAATAACCATACATCAACCTCTCTCCTTTTCATTAGTGATATCCATTCTTCCTCTATCAATTTATCCTAAGTGGCCTCTCCTCTTATCATCAAAGTAGTTTCATTTTCTTTCACTTGACATTCCACTAATTATCGCCTTCTCTAATTTTAATTTATGAAGTAGGAGGAAAAATATTTTAAGAAAACATCATCCACATAGATATTTGGGTTCCATTCTACATTATGAGGGACAAAATAGTTATGCATATAAAATTCATATAACTAATTCTGAGCTTCATGAGCTAAACTACTATACATTTTAAAGAATGATATGGGGTCTATTACCAAGCAATTAAAATCATAGTATACCATCATAAATTTAAAATTTAGCCATCACTATTCAATAAAAATAGAGTAAACTTGAGAAGATGGCCTACCATTTAAAAGTTTGCTAATCAAGTTTCCCATATCATTTACCTTTTACTTCAACCTCATGATTTGGGATCTCCTTGAAATTTATTTTTTAATTCCTTATTTTCTTTATTTATCTAGTTATAATGTTTGAACCACTAGAATCATACATCTTGTAACTATTTTTCTCCTCTCAAATACAATTCAAGAAAAATAAATCCTTGGTTAGGTTTATATGTCTTAGTGGGAGTGGATGCAATAAAATTCTCAATAATTTCATAAATGGTGGGATGTTCTTCTACTACTTACTATTCTATAGGTTATGCAACTAGATGTGCCATAAGATATACTATAGGATCCTACAAATGTGCACTTTTTGATGTATCTGTCATGCTAATTTATCTAACCCTTTTCCTTTTACATCTTGAACCTACCCTTAAGGATTTCAATATCCCTAAGAACTTGCTCTAGGGTGTGAAATTCTACTTGATGTATAATTTTAAGGGTTACTTAGTATGTGTTATCAAATTTTTCACATATATCTTCATCTTCATACCTTTCATCCCTGACATATTCCTCTATTGATTGTGAACAAGTGGATTCATGTTCCCATTTTTCATAATCTAAGGATCCATATCCATGTGAAGTTGGGTGCTATTATTCACCACTTCTATTATTGGAGTGTTATCCTCTTTAGTAATTATCTACCCCTTAAAAAATTCCTCACTAATATGAATCAAATTTGGGGTTTTTGAAACTAATTTCATAGATATCTTGCCCCTCAACTGATGTGATCTTCTTCTATAAACCTACATAGGTTTAGCTTTTTTCCTTTTTACATGTTCAAAAATAAAGGGGAAATCTTCTTTAATTTTCTATATTGGCCTTTCTTATCCTTGAGATTTAAATGAAGAGGGTATGAAATGATCAATTTCATATTTTTTATTTGTTGCATCATGATTTATTATACCATAGGATCTCTTGATTTTTCAATAATTACCTCTTGTGTCTCTAATGCATCTTCCTCTTCTGTAGCCACTTATAATTCCTCTTCATTCTCCTCTTATGATTCCAATGCTTCCTCTACTTCTTCTTCTTCATTTGATTCCAATACCTCTTATTCATTTTCTTTTTTTGATGGTAAAAAAAAAAATTCCCAAGCTAAATTGGGTCTCCTATCTCTCACACACCATTGGATAATCAATTGAATGAGGCAGTGGTTAGACAAGGATTTAGGTTTGTATTTTTGGTATTCTTATTCCATTTTCCTAAGAAATAAAATATAAAAATTGGCACATTTATCCTTAAATCATGCCTCAAATGGTTGATGAATTTGAAATCATTTACATATAACATTAAGTGTATTCCTTCACAAGTGAAATATTTAACCATATATAGATCAACTTGTGCCCATACCTAGGGTAAAGAGAGGTGGAATGTGCCTTAGTTTTAATATTTAATGTGATCATTTCCTTCATATAATATGCCTATGGCTATTATATCATAGGGTTTATTTTTATATAGCTCCCCTATCCTTAGGAGACCAATTACTTTATTGATCAAATATTAGAGAATTTTATCTTTAACCACCTGACTGTAGCTTCATCATTAACAAAGGTGATATAAAATTCTTCTACAATGTTATCATTATACCTAAATAAAATCTCAAAATATACCATCCAACTTGCATTATGGAAGATATTGACAACATCTTGATTTTCCCTTAATGGTATGAGGTTTGTACATTCTCATCAAATGACATATCCTCCCATAATTGCTTTGTGCTTTATTGTATAAAAATCACCAAGAGGGTTTCTTTGGGTTTGTTAGAGTAGTAATGCATTTGTGTTTATTCAATGGCCACTATTATTTTGGTTTTCCCTTCTTATAGTTGCATTAATTATCCCTTTTGTTGTATGATTTAGAGCATAAATCTTGTCTTAAATTCAATTAATTCACCCCCTCAACTATCATGTCACTCAGATTCGATTGGAGGACAAGATGGTTATACATGTGAAAAAAGGTATATTTGAGGTGACATATTTTTGGTAGCAAATAATGGATGTGATGGGATAAGGTGCCAAAAGGGGAAATGAGTTTCCATAGGTGAAGGTTATAGCAATCAAAATAACACAAAAATTACATAATGACAAAGTCATGAATATTTACATGAGATAAAATATGATTAGTTTAAAAGAAAAACATAATATTACCTTTACCAAGATTGTTACCTAATGATGTGGATATTGCTTGAATGCCTTGAGTGAGTGTTGGAGTGGTAGGATGTGAAGGAAGCTTGATGGAGTAATGATGAGGTGGAAAATGTTTTAGAATATGATGATGCTTATTTTGGAGTAGTATTATGTTGAACGATGTGTAAGCATGTTGGTTGTAGTGTTGATGTCAATTTTTGTCGATGATTGGTGGGAATGCTAGTTACTTAGATAAAGAAGTATTTGCATAAAATTATTTCATTATAATTGATGTATTTTTCAAAATCTATCTCATTAGAACTAAATACTTGTATAACTTATGGTGGAAGAAGAAGATATCAGGGAATTATTGAAGTACAGAGAACTGCCTTGTAGTGGTTGCAAGAAACTAGGGGAAAATAGTACATATGACTATCCATCTTAGTTGGTAGCAAAGGTCTCATAATCCTATATCAACTTAATCTATCTTTTATATCAAAGGTGTCAATTTTATAACTAATCCTAAAATAATTGAATTGCATCCTTATGTTGGTGTCCATCCTATAACACATTCTACTCTTTGTATCTTATCTACTTCCCATCCTCTAATATTGGTTAGACATTTTGTGTTAATTTACACCTTCTTAAATAATTTTCCTTGCTTCATGTATCACCTATTATTGATTATATAACATACACTATCCAATTAGTAGTAATTATTTCTAATTTGTAGCAACTTATTTTGTAACTTATAGAAACCACATGCAAGTTATAGTTGTCTAATGGGAATTATAACAATTTATCAAGACTTAAGAAGAGGTGATCAGTAAAGAGGAGAATATAAAGCATATTTTATGGATTTATTTCTTTTTTGCTTCTTTTTTTATATTTTTTCCCTAGATGGTCAGTAAACTGATCTTCTATCAAGGCTTTTCTATATAGAAATTGATCATCTAGTGATTGGTTTTCTAACCAAGATACACCAACAAAGCCTAAAGGTTTCATTATTGAATTTTTTATTTTTATTTTTTAATCTTGACTTATCAACAAAGTAGTGGTCAGGTAGAATGTTTATTTAACCCGTAGCCATCCAAATAGATGTATGGCTATACTAGGTTATGATATAGTCCCTAACCTTTTTCTATGAAGAGTAAGGGAAAGATACAATATCCTTATGATGTGTGAAAAATGTCTCTTTTATCCTAAGTGGAAGGAAAGGTATGATCCTCCAAAATCTACCATGTGAATTCATGTTTAGAAAGTGGTTTCTTACATAATTTCAACCAATGACCATTAACTAGTAAGCAAAAGTGGACTATGTCAATGGTGTGCAACTTGAAAACTCCATTTAAAAATACTTACTATATTTCATAAGGGCCAATCCATCTAGTTCTCATCTTCTCCTTGTGATCTTTTTACTTGGAATAAAAAATTAGGGTCCAATATCTTAACAAGAATTATCTACTCTTAATGTTCTTGTCATGCCACCTGATTTATTATTTTTGTACCAGTTTTGTATGATGCAGTGCTTCTCTTAAAATTTAATCCAAAGTAATTAGTTGTAATATTCCATCGTTATATGCTTGTGACAAGTATTGGACAAGTTCTAAGGTTTTCTACAAGGTTTTGTGCTCAAATTCAATGGGTAGAACATGTTTCTTCCATAGACCATTTCATATGGGGTGAATCTAGTTATGGTCTTACATGTCATTTAATATGCCCATACTACTTCAAAAAGATGCATTTATCAATTCCTTATAGTTCACATTTAGTATTTTTGTGAGAATGTTTTATAATTATCTATTTTTAACCTCTACTTATCCATTTAATTGAGGGTGGTATGGCATGGAATTATTGTGTCTAATTTCATATTCATGAATAAGAGTAGTTATGAGATCAGACATGAATTGAGGCCCTTGATCTATAAAATTATCCCTTGGAACTTTTTATCTAGTGAAAATTTCCTCACACAAAAATTATGTAACTTTTTAATCTCATGCATGTGTTAAGGCTTTCACCTCAACCCATTTTGTCACATAATCCATGCAAACCAATATGTACTCCTTGTTTTTATATTTGGGATCTATTGGCCCCCAAAAAATAAGTCTCCATTTTTCAAATGGTTCTAAAAATTTTTGACACTGAATCAACATCTCATTGAATATGTGGGTTTCCCCATATTCTAGCACTAATTTCACTAGTAGGTATATATAAATGCATCTTTAGACAATATAGGCTAGTAGTATCCTATAATTAGGATCTTGATGGTAGTCCTATTTGTAACAAAATGATCCCCACAGGTTTCATCATGACATGCTCTAAGTATTTCAACAACTTCATTCTCTCTTATACATTGACACGTGACTAAATTAGGCCCAATGACAAAAATCTATCTAGAGATATATGAGTACGGATCACTTTTATTTACCATATTACGCTTCTTTTTTGGAGAAAAATGTTGTGGAAGTAATCATGCAACCAATTAATTAGTAATGTTTGCATACCAAAGAGTGTTATCAGATAATGAAATAATATTTTGATCAGGAAAGGAATCATCTACTATTGGACCTTATTCATCAAATTTTAAATGTGATAAATTTTTTATAACTACATTATCCTTACTTGGCCTATCCACAATAGTAATATCAAAGTCATTACAATAAAATTAACCATTTAATTATCCTTCTAGTGATTTTTGGTCTATTCATTAAATACATGATTATTGCATGATTAATATGGATGAAAAATGGATAACCTATAATGTAGTATCTAAATTTATTGATGACATAGACTATGATAAGAATTTCTTTCTATGTAACTATGTAACTGAGCTTAGCCCCTTAGAGGTTTTTGATGATAAATTATATGGCATAGTTTAAATATTTCTCTTTTTTACCAAAGACAAATCTAAGTGTAGTATTAGAAGCATATTTGTGGATGTGAAAGGGAAATGTCCAATCATGGCCTCTTGATATTTGAGTTATTACTAGTAAATATTAAAGTTCTTGGAAAAATTTTTGACGTACGTCAATCCAAATAAAATTAGCATCTTTAAAAAGTAAAAAAAATTTAGGTATTCTAATTTTGTTGAAGTCTTTATTGAATCTAAGATAGTATCTAGCATGTCCTAAGAAAATTTGAATGTATTTTTGTTTTAGAGGAATTGGTAGGTTTTTTAGTATGTTTATTTTGGCAAGGTATACTTTAATTCCTGTAGGAGATATGTGGTGTCCCAAGATGATACCTTCATTCATCAACATGTAGAATTTTTCATGACTTAGGGATAACTTGTTGTCTTGACAATGTTGGAGGAATTTATATATGTTTTTGAGAGATTTGTCATATATTTCCTCATATACTATAAAATCATCTCTGTATATCTCAACACAGTCATGGGACATATCAAAAATATGCTTAAAATAACCCTTTGAAAAGTGGTGGGAACATTACATAAACCAAATGGGTAAATAATATGCATAGGTACCCTAAGTACATGTGAAGGTGATCTTATCTTGGTCATAAACATTTATTCTAATCTAATTATAGTTGTTAAACTTGTCAAGAAAAGATAAATATTTCTTTCCTGCTAATATATCAAGTACTTGGTCAATGAAAGGAAGAGGAAAGTAATATTTACCCATATCTAGGTTTAAATCCATATAGTCCACACATATACAACATTTTCCCCATTTTTAGGTATAATAAAAAGAGGCAAAACCCATTTACTATCATAAATAGGATAGATAAACCCTATATCCAATAGTTTTTGTAACTCAATTTTGACTATGTATTTAATAATGGGGTTCATCCTAGGTTGTGGTTAGTGAATAGGTTTGCACTCATCCTTGATGTAAATGTGGTGGGTACATAGATCTGGGTGGATACCTTTCATGTCATGATAGTCCCAAGCAAAGGATGTTTTATGGATCTAAAGCATGGTAACTAGTTTAGTTTTATGTTGAGGTTCCAACTTATTATTGATATTAAGGGGTTGTCTTGGAAAGATTTATACTTCTTTGGATAGGGACAATAGGGATTTTACATTACCCAATAATGAGGTATGGCTGAAATGGTGTTGTAATAGTTGATGGGAGGTTATAATATCTCATATGAAATCAGAGGAAACTTCTTTAGGAATAATGTTTATGAAGGGACATGGCATATATTGCAAGATATTATTTCTAAATCCTCTTGATAGGTGTTTTGTAGGATATTTTAAAGGATTGTGTATTCCTCTTGATATTTTAAGTATATGTCACAATCAATAGTGAATAAATTATGCAAAAAAACTTGTTCTTCATCTTCATCTTCTACCCAAAAGTTTGTTCTAATTCATAGAAAGGCTTTGATGGTGGGTACAACACTAATTTATTAGTGTCATTACCATTTTAATTCAACATGTTCCATGATCTAAAACTAATGTATTCATTGGTTGTAGTTATCTATGGTCTTCCTAGGATAAGGGGATACCCTTCTGAATCGTATGTATGTTGTAAGATGATAAAATCAGATGGGTATTCTTATGAATCCATGGCTATGAATAGGTGTTGTATGAAGTTGTTTAAGTCTAATTTTATCCATTATTTCCATAGTCATGACATTGATGGTTGATCCCAAATCAATTAAAGTATCATGTATAAGTTTGTCATGAATGTTGACATTAAATATAGGTTTGGTTGGATCAAAATACTTAGGTGGAACTAAATTTCCTGTCATGATGTCCACAAGTTATCCAACTACTTAGATGGTCTTAGGATCCATCCTCTTTCATCCAGGCTTATTTAAGCATAGTTCATAGATAACTTTAGTGTATATGGGCACATATTTTATATCCTAAAATAGTGGAACATTGACATAAAAAAAAACAATTATCCTAGGAAATCAAATTCATATTCTTGATCAAGACATTGGAGGTTCAATTTATCTAGAAAAGGAGGGTTGGTAGGCCCTTCTTATGTTGTATTGTAACTTGGTTTAGGAGTAGTGGTGTGTTTAAGTGGTTTTATATTATTATGGGTGCTTGAAATCTCTTTAAGAGGTTCCATTATTGGGTGAGGTGGGTGGTGTAAGAATACATCCTAAACAAAGATGGAATTTATTTATGTCCAATGTGTAAGTTGTATATTTTATTATTTTGATGGCTTATATTGATTAAACTGACCTATTGATAGGGTTTGGTATAGGTTGGGTAGGAAATTATAGTTACCTAGGATCTGGTTGAGTATTAGGCATCAAGTTTTTTTTGGGTCTATTGTAGCTTCTGTGAAAATCTAGTATTTTGGTTAAACAAAATCTGGTTATTTTTCCATGGTTGTTGCCATTCATTGGAAGAAAAGAACCATTGTTGATTTTGAGTATGAATTTTCCAAGATGGGTTTTGGGATGGTTGTCAATGGTTTGGTGTTTAGATGTTCTAATATAGACAATTTTGGTTTTGGGATGGATCTGAATGGTTTGGTGTTTGGACCTTATAATATGGCCAATTCTAGTTTTGGGGTGGCATAGGTGTCCAATAATTAGATCCATACCAATTATGAAATGCTAGAAATTGATAATTTAAAAATGTATAATTTGGTGGTCATACCTTGATTGGGTGGCATTTGTGGCCATTGTCTTCACTAAGCCATGTATAAAATTGTATCTCCATCTCCACCAATCACATATAGTTCCATTATTTCAGGATCTTCATCTAATATGTTGTCCACCTTTACTCAAATTTCAAGGAATTTGTATTCTACTTTATTCTTATAGTAGTATAGATAATAAAACATCAAGGCTTGATTTGTATATTCTTACTTCTTCATGTGTAGTATAACCATTTATGTAGCCATGTGACTGATAATATATTTCTTCATATCCTACATCAAATTACTTACCTCTATTTGTGAGAGTCTATTTTTAGCTAATGAAGGAAATATATTGCTACTATAGGTTTTATTCATTGTTGACCTTAAATAATTTTTGCATATAAGGGTGAACTCATCAAATGGTAGTTAAGAGACATCTCTACCATTAATTAATTCCAATGCTTCCAAGCAGTCATATTTAACTCCCTTTGAGAATATTAGTATGTGAGAATCTAAATTTAATGTGGTCTACTTATATTTTTTCAAATTGAACATAAACCATTCCATGTAATCCTCTAGTGATTCATCCTCTTCTTGTGACATTCAAAAAATGTCATCTCCTGTAGTTTCTTACTCAATAGTGGTCTTAAGATTTTGAAAGAAACTTTTATTTCATATCTTTCCTTGGATCCATAAACCATCTAAGGGATACATCTTAAGTGTTGTTGGAAAAAAATTCAACTTTTTATCATCTTAGTTATAATCATAGTTATGGCATAAAACACTAAACTCAAAGATAAATGTATCTTGATCCTCATTTTCCTTTCTCCTAAAATTATGTAGGGTGGAATGAGGGATATTTTTCATATGTGAATTTCCCTCAAGGGTATTTATGGCAAACTTTAAGGTTTTGGACTTATTGACAATGTTCTCTTCTTGATGGTCCTCCATGAATGTTCTAACTATGCATAGACCAATAGCTTTTGTCACCCACCCTTCAAATACTTTGTTAATATCTATAATCCCTAATGATTAACAAATGGAAAGTTTGGTCTTCTCTAAATGAAAAGGGTGTCTCTTATATGGGGGTGGAGGAGTGGAATCTCTTGAAAATCATATTTTAGGTTCAAAAAAGAGGTTTTCTTGTTCAATAGGTTTTATAGGTTTGATATTTATTTTGGAGGATAGAAGGGATTTAAATAATCTTTTATAAATCAGTTTGGGTGAGGTGGGGGGAGATGAATGCTAGACTCTTGAGTGAGGGGTGGATAAATAGGAACCCTTTGAAATGGTGTAAATGTGTTCTTAGAATTATGGAAATCCTTTTCCTCTTGATTCTTGGTTTATTTTACTAGTTCAACCAAGAACTCATTTATTGCTTTCTCCTTTAGCTCTTTAGATGATAATTGTGGATTATCTTCATTTGTTTCATTGTGAATTATGATTAATAAAAGTTATGACTTTATTATTGTACCAAAAGTCAACCACTTAGGCAATAATATACCCTAATGGTTTCATTCCTGCTACATGCAAATCAACCACTCTCCTCATGTTTTTTCCTTCCTTGTCCTACATAGGGTTAGTATATCATGTGTTTTTAGATATTTTTACTAATATAAATATACATAAAATGAATATTATTTCTATAAAACATAAATTGTAAACTAAGAAAGAAAAATAATTTATCAACTTTAAGATACAAGTGTTTTGATACCTTCCCCAACAATGACATCAAAATGATGAGAAAAATTCTAACCACCAATTATACTGATGCAGACCAATATCTATACATATAACCCTATTAATCAAATAAGGTATCCACTTGGTTTATAAAATCCACTACCTTCACTAGTTTTCAACCTAGGGTGCATAAATCTTGGTAAGATTTTGGCACTCTATGTGTAACACTCATTCATTCATTAAGGGTTATCAATTTTAGATAGGTAACACACTTTCATTAATTAAAATGCATGGATTAGAAGTTCATAAGATTAAATCAAAGTTACAAGAACTAAATATTTAAAATGAATATAAATAACTATTTTGGAAACTTCCTCTAATAAATTAATTAATTACACACACACACACACACACACACACACACACACACACACACACACACACACACACACACACACACACACACACACACACACACACACACACACACACACATGGTAAAAGTATAAGTTTTGGCTAGGTCCCACCCCATTAAAAAACTACGCCTTAGGCTAGAGAGTGAAACAAAACAAAAAAAAATACATTAATGCAACAAAATAGTTTTGAATGGATAACAAAGAAATAGTAAAGACACATCTCAAAAAATAATAGAAGACAACACAACTTACATATTTATGTCATTAATAACATGATTCTATTCCTTAACCAGATTGTTAAGGGAAATCTCCATATCCTCCACATTCCTATTTCCATTAATTAACATTCACACTAATCAAATCTATGTATAAATGAATTCAAATCACACATGCATAATTAAAAAGAAATGAACAAACACTTGCACACAACCCAATAACTATTCTAATGAGCCAGGATCTTCACTAAAAATACTTATGATGGGTGTCTTATTAGTTGGATTTGAGTTATAATCCTTCCCTTGGATGTAAAATGATTCTACCTTAAATCACTACTTGCATTCATAATCATGTATCAATTACATATTTCTAAAACAAAGGTTACAAATATTAACTCATTAAAACTTTTGTTATTCAATCACTAATTTAATATCATCTATGGCCTATGTTATCCTAAATTAGATATAGATATAGACACCCTTATTAATCAAAAATAAAAATACCTAAGATAAAAATACAAGAAAGAATTTAATAAAATGATTTTAAAGCATCTTAACTATGAGAATGGTACCAATAACTAGCTAAGATAAGAAGATAGAATGAAATATATTATGTTACATGGTTGTGATGGAAAGGGATACAATACATTAGGGATAAACCATTGTCAACAACTCCAACCATAAGTTTTTCAAGTTCTCATCTTACAAGATCCATTATTTAACTTCCTTAATTGCTTATCAATAGCCAAAGATGTTGTTCTAACTACTACAAGATGTAATAGTTATTTACCACTTGTTATGTGTTATCTATGGTAACCTACAAGTTTCTATGATCTAGTCACTACATGTTGCTTTGATACATTCACTATAATTTAACTTCACCCAGTTGCTACAGGCTAGGTTTGTCTAGTAGCTTTGGGTAATATTGCCTAGTTGTTATTATCGGAGGATTCGCCAAGGTCTGAATAACGAGGATGCACGAGTCATGGTTGCACAAGATGAAGCAAGTGAATACCACAAAATGCTAAATTAAATGAAATCAAACAAGAGACAATTGCATAGATAATTTGGAGAAAAGCCAATATTCCATTAACATGAGATGGCCATAATGAAGAATACATATAGGAGAGCTAGTAAGTAACTCCTCCATAAATGGTGGTCAAAGCACCCCAAGAATAGACTGTAACTCCTCCATGAAAGGTGGTGACAAGGTGATAAGAATAGAGAAGTAACTCCCATACCTAGAATATCTGGTCAAAGGAGTTACTTATGACATTCTTATGACACCTATGACACATCTATGACACACATCTCCACATAATCTAGCCTATCCCATGAATGTAGGAAAACTCCATGTATGCACAAATATATAATTTCCCTAATTAAATAATAGGGAAAAATAAAAACCTACACTAATACCCCCCCATAAGCACAGCTTAGGTGGGTAGTGTGGAAATATAAAATGGGTCCCGACAACTAGGCCTGATGAGGTACCCATGTACAAAAGCAATCTCCCATAAGATAGAGAAAAGGAGAAAACCCATAGGAAAAAACTCCCCCCCCCAAAAAAAAAAGAGATACATAAATAAATGAGAAGGATAGAAGGCCCCCCTAAAGATGATGCTATTGTAAATGTAGACCGCACCCCAAGTAGAGCTCATAGATGAATGAACTTGCTCTCGGTGAAAGGTTTGGTGAAGATGTCTATAACCTGCTCCAAAGACTGGAAAAATATCAAGTCAATGACCTAACTATGAATAAGCTCCTAAATGAAATGCATTTGAATCTCTATGTGCTTGGTCTACTGGTGCTAAACTAGATTTTGACAAATCTAAATGGTACTTTGGTTGTTACAATAAATGATGGTGGGCTGCCTAATAAGAATGCCAAACTTAGAAAGAATCCCTTGAAGCCTAATAACCTCAATAGCTGCATTAACAACTCCCCTATACTCTACCTTTGTGGATGATATAGCACTAGCATTATATTTCTTACTAGACCAACTAATAAGACCAAAACCTACAGAGAAATTGTAACCAGAAGTGGACTTGTGAGTCTGTGAATCACCAGCCCAGTCTGAATTTGTATATCCAACCAAGTCAACCTCTATGCCAAATCTATAATGAATCCTATATCTATGTGAACCCTATATGTAATGCAAGATCCTCTTAGCTACTTTCCAATGTAGCTCATGAGGTTCCTGCATAAATCTAGAGACAAGTCCCACTGTATATGATATGTCAGGCCTGGTGTGAGTCAAGTAGATGAGACTACCAACAAGTTGTCGATACGGAGTGGCATCAACCAAAGGTGAATAATAGTCAGCCTCAAGCTTGACACCTGATAGAAAGGGAGTCAAAGATGGCTTGCAATCAGCCATGTGAAATTGAGCCAATAAGTCAAGAGCATACTTAGGCTATGCAAGAGAAATCCTTGAATTTGACTGTGAGATCTCGATGCCAAGGAAGTAGTGCAACGAACCCAAGTCTATCATGTTCAATCTATCCTAGAGAGATGCCTTCACTATTATAATAGCCGATGAAGAAATCTCAATGATCAAAAGGTCATCAACATAAAGAACCAAAATCAAGAGCGAGTCATTCTACCACAAAAAGTAGACATTAGGATCAGAATGGCACCTAGTGAAACTTGATATGAGAACGAAGGAATCCATCTTAGCGTACCATGTCTGAGGGGACTATTTGAGGCCATAGATAGATTTCTTAAGTTTTCATACTAAGGAAGAATCCTGAACAAATCTTGGTAGTTGTTCCATGTAGATCTCCTCCTCTAGGTCTCCATGAAGAAAGGCACTCTTCACATCCATCTGGTGCACATCCCAACCATGTGCTGTGGCAATAGCTAAGGTGAGTTGGATAAAAGTCATCTTTTCAATAGGTGCAAAGGTCTCTAAATATTCAATGCCTACCACCTATGAGAAAACCTTGGCAACCAATCATGCCTTGTACTTATCAACTGACCCATCTGCTGTAAACTTGGTCAGATATATCCACCTACATCGAACCATCTTCCTTCCCTTAGGAAGTGAAGTCAAATCCCAAGTGTGATTTTCTATTAAGGAAGAATATTCTTCCTCCATAGCACTATCCCACTCAGGTACCCCTGACGCCTCTCAAAAAGTCTATGAATCTAAAATTGAAGCAAAGAAGGCATGTGGATCTCTCTAAAAATCCCCCTAGTACGTCTATCATCTGTGGGATCTCCTGCCCAAGTGCCAACACTCTCAAGTGTCTATCTGGTCCAAAGTGGCCCAAAAGTGGGCAAGTCAGGTGTTAACTCCTCATCCTCTAACTGACTAAAGGTGGATGACTCTGCATCAGTATCCTCACTATCTAAACTTGAAGAAGAAGAAGATGTCTTTGGCTCAAGAACCTATTGTGGCTGATCTGAATTTGATGAGGAATCATCATGAAGAAGTAGATCTGATGAGGGAGAAGAAGTGCCAAGTGTTGAGTCTCTATGACTCTCCTGAAAATGGACACTTCTCTCAATGAACAACTCATGAGTGACTAGATCTAGAAGGTGATACCCCTTAACACCATCCAAATATCCTACAAAGATGCAAGGCTCAGACTGACATTCCATAGCTTTGCATTTCTTCTTTGGTATGTGGGCCATGCCTGGGGATCTGAAAACCCTAAGGTGTTCAACATCAGGTTTCCTTTTATGCCAAGCTTCAAAGGGTGTTATCCCTTTTAAAGCTTTGTGAGGAACCCTATTTTGAATGTAGCAAGCACAATTGATGGCTTTGGCCCAATACTGTGGTGCTAAGTATTTGGAGTGAATCATAAGCTACCCATCTCTTTTAAGAACCTATTTTTGCATTCTGCAACCCCATTCTGTGAAGGACTATAAGTGATTGTGCACTGCAAATCAATCCCATCTATGGTGTAAAACTTCTCAAACTTGATGTTGACATACTCCCCTCCATTATCAGTTTGAAGAACCTTGATGGATTTCTCACTCTGTTTCTCAACAAGAACCTTGAAGTCTAGAAATTTTTCAAACACTTCAGACTTTTGTTTGAGAAAATATATCTAAGTGTACTTAGAGAAATCATCAATGAAAGTGAGGATGTTCTTGGCCCTTGTGAAAGATGGTTTGGGAAAGGGTCCCGATACATCACTGTGGACTAACTCCAAAGGTTGTGAAGCCCTCCAAGCTTTTCCTTTGTCAAATTTTGCTTTGAGATGCTTCCCAAGGGAGCACCCCTCGCAAATTCCTTTTGAGAATTGGACATGAGGCAAGCCAATGACCATGCTATGTTTGAAAAGTTGCTCAAGGTAGTAGTAGTTAAGGTGGCCAAACCACTCATGCCCTAATTTGCTAACTCCATCTGACTAAGTCAATAATGTTATTGGAGAAGAATTAGGTGCAAAATGTGAGAAGGTTATAACCTTGCTTGGTGATCTGCCCTACCCACTACCACTGTAGTATCACTATGCAACTCCTTGATAGCCACTAAATCTAGTGAAAACTCAACTCTCATGCCCCAACCAATGTGAGTGATTTGGTACACTGATAGGAGATTGGTTGAAAGAGAAGGAACACTTATAACATTATTGAATGTTCTTCCTTCCATTTCAACTGACCCTCTCCCTGCAATAGAAACTGATGTGTCATCACCCAAACTAATTAAAGTCATGCTACAAGGCTCTAAAGATGAAAACTCAATGAGGGAAGAGCCCATGTGGTGAGAAGCACCCGAGTCAATGACCTATGAAGATGTAGAAGCTACTATAGCTACAAGGGCCTTGCCCTTTTCTTTCTCCTTACCCTTGTCTTTTGCCTTAGTAAAATCTTGGTTAGATGAATTCTACTTGATGGACTCAGGAACACCTATGTTGTGCTTCTCTAGAAGATGAGTTAGGTGATCTATTTGTTTCTTCATGCATTTGTGTTCATCATGCCCTATCTTTTTACAATAGGCACACTTAACCTTCTCCTTCTTAGGTTTAGCATTGGAAGAGGAAGACTCAGTGTTGTTTTTGGCAAGATTGTTATTTTCTTTCTTCTTCTCCTAGTCCTTGTTCTTTTTCTTCTTCTCCTTTGTTGAAGTCTTGTCCTTACCATTTCTAGCTATCAAAGCTTGGGTTTGAGTAGACTTCATTTTGCCCATTTGAATTAGCTTATCTTGCTCCCTAGTCAAGTCAACAATGAAGGAATCCAAAGAAGGCATTTTCCATGTAGTGCCAAGGGCACTTTTTGTGGCATGGAAAGTGGAGACAAAGACTGAATAGCTTGGACCTAACTTAGCGAGAATAGAAAGGATGAGTTGATCATCTTTCTTCTCTATCCTGCATTATTTCAATTGCAATGTAAGGGCCTTAAACTTGGTGAAGAAGTCCTGTAGGGTGTCAAAGTTGTAGGACTTAGACTTATGAGTTCGTTTTCGAGCTCATGACCTCTCATCTCATCAAGCTTCCCAAATAAGGTTTCTAGGGTGTGTCATATGTCTTTGGGAGTCTTGGAGGTTTTTAAATGAAAGATAAGTTTTGGAGACATGGACAAGCTCAGTAATCCATAGGCTTCATCACTACGGTTATACCACTTGACCTTTTCAACATCAGTGCTGGGTTCTACTTCAGTACCTATGGTGATCCTATACAACCCTTTGCTTCTAAGAATGATTGACATTCTAACCTTCCATTCATGATAGTTGAAGGGTGTTAGGGGTTTAAGTTGAAAAAAATCCATTTTAAGATAAATTTAGGTGAAGTTGTGTTGATTGCAAGTTTGTGAAAGTATGCAGAAAGAAGAAAGATAACAGAAGTAAACAAAGTGCTGAAAGACAATCACACCCCCCCAAATATGTAAGTGCATGCTCAAAATACATCAGACTCAGCTGAAAATGCATCTTAGAGCAATCAGTGCAAGACTTTAAGCAAACAGGATGTTGGACTCAGCTAAAAATGTGTCTCGAGAGACCTAATTTTTTGGCACTTTATAAAGTAGTGCATTTTTGACAATTATCTAGCCTAATTTTTGGAGAATTGAAAAATAAGAACTTTTTCAAAAGATGGAACTCAAATCCGAGCTACTGTTTGCAAGATTTTAAAGTTTTAATTTCCTATAAACTAGTAATTTTACAAAAAAACACTAAAACATTAAAAAAATGCCTGTTTTGAGAGAGAAAGTGGCCTTCCAACTACTCATTAGACTCGGCACAGAGCAAGGAATCTAAAGGAGGTCTTTGTGAGGGGTAATTGGCCTCCTACCAACCCAAGCCTCACCCTTCGTCTTCATAGGTCAAAGATACAAGTTTTTAAAACCTTTAAACTGCTTTTTTAAATGCTAATTTTTCAATTTGACTTTAATTCAAAAAATAAAATGACTGATTTATGAATACAAGATCATAATAATTATGAGGAAATTAGACAAAAGCATATTTTACCAATTTGCTTAGGAGAGAGTGGGCCCACCAAATGAGGTGTTGGAAATAGTTAGGCACTTAAAACCAAAAAAGGTCTAATTTTTGTTGTTTGTTGCTACTGTGCAGTAGAGCAGATGTCTAGAAAGGATGCCAATGAGAGGGTCCTCTCTCTCACACCCTTCTTCTATGCAACCTTCACTCCCTATGCCCTTCTTCCACGCAGCCTTCACTCCTTTGAGATTCCAACGCCCAACAGCTGAAAGTGGTCATTTTCAGACATTTTTCTAGTTAAAGCCTTAAAAAATGCCTCCCATGGATTTGAGGCTGCATGTAGAGGCCAAGAAAACTCTTTCCAAGGGTTTGTAACTAGTCAAAGTGCCTTTTTACTCCATTTCAGGTCTGAAACAAAAATTATGGGGCGCCAACTTCCACCAGAGAGCAAAAAAACGTGATCTGATTTTTCTATTGGTCTACAGGATGTTGGAAGAGCCATGGAGATCCGTCACACATCTAAGAAACTCTACAAATGAGCTGTTGAAACCTCCTTGGTAACCAAAAAATGGATTTGTCCTGACAAATAATGAGAACCACAACCAAACCAACAAAAAACAATACCATAAAGGCAATCCATAGGGAAGATAAATGCAACACAAGAAATGATATTGAAAGGCTTTTTCATATCAGATCTAGAAATAAGAAAAAGAACATAAAGAGAACTCCACTCCTCACATTTTTAAAATAAATTAATAGCATAACCAGACACATGATTACCAGGGTGGCTCTGATACCATATCAGAGGATTCGCCAAGGTCTGAATAATGAGGATGCACAAGTCGTGGTTGCACGGGATGAAGCAAGTGAATACCACAAAATGCTAAAGTAAATGAAATCAAACAAGATACAATTGCATAGACAATTTGGAGAAAATCCAATATTCCATTAACATGAGATGGCCATAATGAAGAATACATATAGGAGAGCTAGTAAGTAACTCCTCCACAAATGGTGGTCAAAGCACCCCAAGAATAGACTATAACTCCTCCATGAAAGGTGGTGACAAGGTGCTAAGAATAGAGAAGTAACTCCCATACCTAGAATAGTTGGTCAAAGGAGTTACTTATGACATTCTTATGACACCTATGACACATCTATGACACACATCTCCACATAAGCTAGCCTATCCCACGAATGTAGGAAAACTCCATGTATGCACAAATATATAATTTCCCTAATTAAATAATAGGGAAAAATAAAAACCTACACTAATAGTTATGGACTATTACTAATCAAATTGCTATGGGTTAGGCATGTTTTCTCAATAGCTTTAAACACGTGATATTAGAAATAAACCAATAGAGTAAATATAATCCATAATGAATATAAATTACAAACTAAACCATTTCATTCATATAAACATAAAAATCATATGCATCATGTTAATTTCATGTTATTGATAGGAAGAACATATAAAATAAGGATTTTATATCTAAGGATTTTAGTAATAGAAGGCTCAAGGAAAGGTATTAAGAGTTCAAACTAGACCATTTTTAGAGCTCATTACTACATGAGCTAGCCTAGATAACTAAACAAAAAGATCTACTCTTAAAATCATTGATAGGCAATCCAACCCATCCCAAACTTAATATTATGCACACCAAGGTGCTCATACATAAAAATAAATTTGATGTCCCTTCATTCCTTCTCATGGTCTTATTGTTTAGAAATAACTTGCACAATGCCTAGTTCACTTGGGAGCCTCAGAAAATATCATGCCTACTAGAATTTGTCATAGGTTAGGGATAAGACACATTAAATTAGATAAAATAGTAGTCAAACTAGACAAAATTAAGGTTAAGGTGGTAGGCGATCTCTTGAATGTACACATGAAGTTGGAATCTGAACCCATATTCAAGCATTTCATGGACATCCAAGTGGTATAGATCACAGAAGCCTACAAGATGTTTCTCAATAGGGATTATTTTAAGACCTTGATGGGTATATGGCCATAAACTTCTCACATATGTGGTTTCCCTAGAGGGACATGCCCAATAAAATTCATTTTGACAAATAGCATAGGATGAAACATATGATTATTGTTAACATGGAATACATGGAGGTGAGGTTAGTCTAGTGTTAGTCTAATAAAACAAATCAAAATAAAACACTAAAATCCTAACACCTTTAGCCTAGACACTAGGGAGAGCATAGTTAACAAACATACAAATGAAAGCATTACTATAACACAAAATAATCACCTTTTTACCTTCCTTGGAGCTCCAAATGGCTTTTTGAAGTGGCTTGCTTGATTTTTGCATCAATAAGTCTTTACCAATGAATCTTTCTTTTCACCTTCTCTCCTTGACACCTTGGCTTGGTTGTGTGACTTATGAATTTGTCATAGTAACACTACTTTCAAGGCTTGTCTCTCTACAAATTAGCATTAAAACTTTTGATTATGAGATCTTTGAAGGTATTTGGGCATAATAATATTACACAAAAATATATTAGATATCAATAGGCATGGCCTTGTATTTATAGCCTCAAAAGTTAACTCTCACCCAAGGTGAGTTAAGTTTGAGTTTAAACATTGATTGAGTTCAAACTAACCCTAGGTGAGTTGAGGCTAACTCTAGTTGAGTTAAAATTTATCTTGTAATTATGATTTTCAATTGCTAGGCATGGCTCTTAAATTAGATATTTTGAGATATTTTGTAAGAGCTTGACAACTCATAAAGTCAATGATAAAAAGCTTGATATTTTTATTTTTGGAATTTACATTTTTAGATATTAATTAATTACAAATGGATAATTCAAATAAGCATTTAATATTATTTAATTAATTAATTTGATTTGATTAGATGTTTAGATATTTTAATATTTGATCAAGTGCCCCACTTAATGGGTCCATAGGCCAAACTACCAATTTCTAGGTCACAAGGTGATTAGGGATGAATCCATGAGAGGTTATTATTGCATACAATAGAATACCCCAAATAGGAATGCCTAAACATGATTCTAAGCATTGATGAATGATTAATGGATGAAATTAGGATGTTCAATGATTATTAGGCTTAATTTGTAATGTTTGGTAGGAATTAGTCTAAAGTCTGGTTGGGAGCTAGTTGTGGCTAGAATTGGGTGTATATATTTTACCCCTATTTGGGAAGGTAGTTAAATCTATAGGCACAGTAACATATTCTCAAATAATTAAAAATTCATATATGCCTAATGCCTCAATAAGCAATGGATGAGCTTTGGATTCTCCCTCAAGGGAGCAGTCAGAAATGAAGATAGGAGATTGGTCCCTCAAAACAAGGAAATAATGGGACCAAAAGGTAAAAGGGGTGGAAAAGACTAATTTTCCCATAGGAGGTTATAATCAATGGCATAGTTAGATGCCCCAATTGGGTAGATAAAAAGGGATGATTTGCCTAGAGGTAGTTACAATCATCAAAATATCTAGGTAAATAGATAATGATTTATCCAAATGTGGTTATAATCATTAGCCAAAGGAAAATTTAATAAGAGAATGATTTTCCCAAAATTGGTTATAATCATTGGTAAGATGAAAAAAATGATTTTCCCAAAGGTGGTTATAATCATTGGTAGGATGAAAATATGCCCAAGTTGGGTAGATATAGATAATGATTTTCCCAATGGTAGTTATAATCATTATCATCCAAATAAATCAAAACATAATCATTAACCCAAAGGTGGTTATAATCATTTTCATGGTAGGTTAGATTAAAACACAATGATTTACCCAAAGGTGGTTAAAATCATTGGTACTGAAGGTTGGATAATATGCAAATTGGAACAGAGGCTTATGTATTGAATCCATACTCATAGAGTAAGATTAATTCAATATAGAGGATAAACATGAATGTTAGTTCTTGAACTTATACCCTAGGAGGAGGTTGTTCAAGCCTACCTCCAAGGTTGGGGTAACATGGGAATAACCCAAGGTTATGGGTGACCTATGACTGGGATAGACCTCTAGATTATGGGGATATCTCCCTTGGTGCATCTATTATGGCTTAAAATAACTAAGACTTATTCATTTGGGTGTAAAGGGATAGATGAAATACATAAAAATAAACCTATACTACTAGATGGTGATGCACCAATATTATCATCCACTCTATTTTCCTTAAACAACACTAATAAATAAGACTATAAATTACATAATTATCTCCAAGAGTTCCTATGCAGTAATGTTTCATGTATGTTGTGTTAAGTAGATATAATATGAATATCATGATAGTAAGGTCTAATATAAGGTAGTTACCAATCAAATTACACTTCAAACTCAATCACCAACACTCTTGCACACCATATGACGTACATAGCACACCTATTAGCATCCAAGTGAGATAAAGACTTGTAACTAGAGAGAAACCTATCACATATGAATATAAATAAGACAATGACACACTATATACCAACATGGAGTTGTAATAGTTCATTAATTAATCTAAGAGGTTTACAAAGTGCAAATCTAGGCAGAGTTTCCTTATACATAGGTGAGGGATATGAATAATAGCCTTAAAACCTAAATAAATAGAATAATGATAAGGGAAAGAGAGGTATAATAGAATGGAGGTGATAGGTAGAGGTCATAAATGACCATATCTAACTCTATCATGAGTTACAATAATTATAACAACCCCTCATACTCTCTCCATGTGTTGGTCTCTTCATTGGTGGTCTTCATTAGGTCCTTTAGGCATTAAGGTAGAATGGTGGAGGCTAGATTAGATTTTTTTGACATATTCAAGACATTAACATGACTAAATGTAATCAAGTATCTCTCCTTTTATATTTAAAAACATGAAAATGGCTTAATTAAGTTCCCCATGAAGCATCTAGTAGCCCATCTTCCCTTGTATATTGACTTAGGTTCAAGAAAATGCCATTTTTCCATAATAAACATGGAATGTTTGCTTGAATCCTTAAATTTATCAGTTATAAGGAATAATTATTCTATATTAACCCTCTTTATTATCCCTATATGCCAACCTACACTTCTTCTTAATAACCAAGTAGGTTAACTAGGCAATTTAGGCCTAGTGGCTTGACTATCTGTTGATGTATGATCAAATAAATGAATATAAACCTTAGATAAAGTAAATATTCCTATTTAAAGTCTAAATAATATGTTTATACCATGAACTATTCCTTTACAATCAACATACATCTGTAATTTTGCCAATCTAGGTGACTAGGTCACCTTCTACTAGCTTCTACAGATTGGTTATTTGGTAAGGATTTTTAGAGGCATTTTATAGGAAAATTTTTGGAAATTTTATGATATGAGAATATTTAACAAGTCTTAAACTACCCCTACAATGATTTCAACTCCCAAAAAAACTTTGTACCTTGATTTCTACTTAATTCCTTGTAATAACATAGTTTCTGACAAGTCCATATAGCACTCCATAAAGACCACTATCAAGAGTAGGGTATATTCTAAGTGTACTACATGTTTTAAGTGTTTATTACGTCAACCTAGGGTGTTTGAGTTTAAAAATCTCCACTTTTTCTTCATCAAGTATGTCTTAGGGTTTAATTAGGGTTTTGGAGGTCTACCATCTTAATGATGGTTCATAAATATCAGACCTCTAATCCAAAAATTATGTTCATGGATTTTTAGTACATAGACCCCCTAAATATCTTAAGAATATTTGGGTCCCATGCATATTGTGTGTGGATAAATGAATGCAAGATGGCAAACTTTGAGCTCCTTACAAGCCTTCTAAACATATCTTTAGTCTTAAAATTCATTCACAAAGATGGGATCTTGAATCACACTCTCTCCTCCATGTATTTAAAGTGTATTAGGGTCCTAAACTCCCCCTAGGAGCATTGGATCTAAATCCTTATGTTATAAAATATATAAGCACTTGAATTAGTGGTTTGAGGTGGGTCTCAAGACCAAATTGACCATTTTATTACTTTATTCTTCTTTATATACTCTCATGAGGACTTAAATCATCATCACACATTTATATATGGTCATAAATATTATTGAGGAGATCTTTATATGGCTCAATGTGATGGTGGGATTTGAGGCCTAAACATGGCTTTAGGCCTAATAGGCCTAGTTTGAGTCTTATGTTATTGTAGGTGGGTTGGTATCCTCAACATCATTATAACACCTTCTCTACCTATTTTTCATCCTCTGAACTTTCCTCTAGATATCCAAACTACTATCTCTTCCTTTCTACCTTAGGTCTTACCTTGAATGTTACTATCAACCATTATCATCATGTCTAGTTTGAGTACTAGAATAGCAAGGTTAGGGACTTAAGTGGTTTATTATATCCTTATAATATTGATGAGGTAACTTTGTCTTCTACATTACCTTTTGAATGGGTTTAAGGCTTGTGTATCACCAAGCCTGAGTAACCCTAAGGCGTGATTTGGTGACTTCCTTATTGATTATGAGACTTATATCACCTTTTTAAAAACTTTGTCATGTTTATATAATTTCCTTTATTTATTTATTAAAACCTCTAACAACCTCAAGTCATGTATCTACTTTCAACTATGAGGTGTAAGCCTATATATACTAGATTAGCTTATTGGGCTTAATAGGCTATTATGTTCTTTTACAAATTTGAGACTCTTATGACTTAAAACCCTTAATACACCCTTATTAATCACCTTATTAGGTGTATTAATATTTCCAATGATCCCTAATCATTTATAAATCACCAACTTATGTGTATAAGCCTATTTAGGCCTGTTTAGGCCTATTTATGCCTACTAGGCCTATGTAGGCCATTAAGCTCTTCTAGTCTTAAGGACTAAAACATAATCATGGGAAATAGTAAGATATTCATAAGATGACAAGTGAAAAACCATCCTTCATCTTTATGTATCACCTCTTTTTAGGGTTATCACTTAAGCTCTCTTGGTCAAGTCCTACTATAGGTGGAAGTTTTGAATCATGACTGGGTAGGCATGAATGATGAGGCTTTACTTTACCAAATTGAATTCATCATCCTCTTAAAACATGGTTATTATTTCCTCACTTCTTATTGGGTGTATTTAGACTTCAAAAAAACACTTAAAACATGTAGATGCCATCAATCATTATACACAGGTCTATACATACTCGTTTTAGGCCTAATAGGTCATTAGTGCCCTCCTTATTAAACCTAGGTTCTTATCACATGGAATAATTTTTTATACTTTTTAACTTCCTTATTAGTTGTTTACAACCCTAAATATCTTTTAAAATTGTATATCCTTCAATTATGGCATACGCCTATGTGTATCATATTAGGCCCATTAAGCCTAATCAGGTCATCAAGCTTACTTTGCCTATTTTAGGGGTTAATACATTGATTATAGGTTAATGGCCTTAATGGGATGATATGTATCCTCTAATTTTATTATATACACCTTATACCTATGTAATTTTCTTGCCTTATCTCCCTCATGTGATTTACTATAGGTGGCATCTAGAACCTTAACTGTGTGAAGGAGGTTCACTTGAGAGGTGGTCATACTACTCCACTATTTCCTTGGGTTTTATTTATATTTATGAAATATAATTATATATTATTATCCCCCTTGAATATTCTTGACCTCACTAAACCTTTATTATTCCTCTAACATGGGAGCTACAGTCCTGTGTATGCTCAATAAGAGTCTTAATTATGCTTATGCTTTAAGGACTAGGTTAGAAGTGCTCATCCTTGACTAGCCTTGCTTGATCCATATAACATGTCCATCCATAGGTCCTTATTAATCCACATAGGGTCTCTCAATAGCTTCCATAATCTTCTTCAGTCAACATTCCATCTTCTTTAGTCCACACAAAGGCCTATAGGTGGTCTTGTGAGGGCTTGTTATTACACAATAGGGTGAGAGTGAGGATGGTCTAGTGTATAGGAAAATATGGGGAAATACTATATATTATGGAAAAATTATGGGGCTTATGTTTATTCCTCTCAAACAACCTAAAGACTCTCTATAGATACCTTGCTTCCACTTTGCTAAAGTGACTACATTACCTGGATGACAGTAACCATTGGAGATAGGGCTTGAAGTGGTTGTGTAATTTGATGGTTATATTGAGAATTAAATGGTCGATGAGGTTTGAAAAAACCATAATAAACTCATCATCCACTCTAAAACTACTTCCTCACTCTCATTTTATGTATTAAATCTATGCAAATTGAAGAACACTACCATGTAACATACAAATGTGTCAATATGAAGCTTTGTCTTCTCCCACATCCCCAAAATTGTGAACCAAGTGTGGAGGGTGATGAATATGGGATTTTATAACCTATTGAAAACATATCCAAACACTGACTACAAAAAAAAATTCAAGAGTTCACCAAAATTGATGTCATTTTGACCCCCTACACAAATGAAGAAGACCATTTGAGTGCCGAGATTATTAGCTATTGTTCATACAGTATAGGTCATGAATATTTATAAAAATGAAAAAAATTAAAAGGTAAAGATACCCCTTTACTCTACCCAAAACCTTATATCCTCACTTTCTCTCTCCTTTATGGATTGAACATAAACCTGAGAGCTTATCTGAACTACCAAGGAGCTCGATGGAAGGAAAAGGTCAATTTTTGGATTGTTTTTCATCCTTTAGACCTAAAACTCCTCTAAGACATTTTAAATTAGCTCTAGGTTCACTTCTTAACATCCCCTATATGTAATTGACCATATAGTTTAGTATAACCTATAAAACTCTTGTAAAAACCCTATTTTTTGCATTTTTTTAGGTTTCTAACCTTAATATGCCATTGGTGGGTAGGATGAGGGAAATTAAAAGTAAAATTACATTTTAAAACATGTGTTATAATTGGGGAAGTTGAAGAGACACACTTTTACCATAGTGAGTGGGGAGTGAATTTGAGCCTTAAAATTGACCCTTATGGATATGAAACTGCCTAATGATGGTTTTATGATGGCTATGACACCCCCTTGAGACCTTTATAATGTAATTTTCATCAAGAAAATTCCATTTTTAAAGGTTTTACAATGAAAAAATCCTCATATGAAGTATTTGAGGGTCATTTGATGGCTTTAGGGGATTATGAAGGCATTGAAACTATTTGAATGAATAAACTATGAATAATGACATTGAATACATCATTATAACTTTATATTATGACTTTTTAAAAAGGTTTAATCACCCGTACATCATACCAAAAAAGGCCTATCTTCTTGAAATGGCTTAAATAATATTAAAAATAATGAGAAATAGAAACCTTAACATTGTCAAATTACCTTAACATTTGCTAAAGATCCTTAATCTTGTCAAAAAATGTTTAAGCCACCTTTTAGACCTCAAAATCACTAGATACTCTTTCCCTTGCCCAAAGACCATCATGAGGACCTAGTACATCACCTAAGACCTGAAAATAGTCTAATACATATGATGATCTCTACAAGTAATGACTAGCACCAACCATGACACCTTAATCAATGCTAACAAGGACTATCAAGGAACATTTAGGGGATCATGACAAGTCTTAGATACCATAAAAAAGATATGAAGGGGTTTCATGGATTTTTTTAGGTTTTATAGGTTGATATTTATCTTAGAAAGCCAAATTATCAACATTTTTGGTAACTCATATGGGTTGACTAGCTTGCTGGTCAAGAGAACCAACTAACTCTTCATGATAATGACAAGACCCATACATAACTCATGACTTGGATGACCACCTTATTTGTCTTCTAAATAGACCCAGTACCTTAGCAAACGTATAGGACTACAAAAATGCACAATACATAATAAATAAAACCAAAGAAACACCACCTAACACCTGAAGACAACACCTAATACCTAAAGAAAGTAACAAGACATCACATAAATAAACTATACACCAGACTTGTGTATGACACACTTATTGAAAGTAAGACAACAAATATTGTAAACATCTAACCTAAGATAAAAATATTTTCTCCTCTAGGATCAAATGGAAAACTTCTTTGATCACTATGTACCATGAGGTCTAGTTATCATGTTTTGAATGGAGTCCATCAAGCATTACTCACTAATTAGGGATTTCTAGTTATAGCTAGAGACATTGGCATACTCATAGTCTCTTAAGATAGTAATTAGATCTTCTGGTTCTAGCCTTAAGTGCATGAGTTGGTCATGTGAATCTAACACCCAATCATGGTCATTCCAAACTTACTTTATTTACATCAATAGTTTAATTTTTACCTTAGCCATGGGCTAATATTGATTTGTCATGGTCTCATGTAGTGATTCTCTTGACAACCTAGCTAGTATGCCTTGGCTTGTATCTTCAATTTGATCTATTTGAGATGGTAGTTTGTCAATTCCTTTAACCTCTTGGTAAGTGCCCAAGCATGGCTTCCACATGTGAATAGTCTCTCCTTGACTTTGATTATGAGACTCAAAAAGATCAATTTACATAGTAATATTTTTAAGACCCTTCTCAAGCTCCTCATGGGGTAGACGTAGATTATCTAAAATTGAACAAAAGTTCCCCAAGTCTTATCGAAATTCCATGTCTTCATGATCAATTGAAAATGCATGTAGTTCACTATTATTCTTAACATTCACTTATGAAGCATTATGTTTATAAATTATTTCTAACTCTTTTATAGAGTCATAACAAGTTTCATGTTCTAATACAACTTGGTCATCTTCATCTTCTATGGAGAATGGAATCTATTCAAGCTCTATCTCATCTTTCCTTTTTGTTTATAAAATTGAGTTTCCTTATTCAAGTTTTAAATCATTAGTGCTACCTTCACTTGATACCTCAACTTGTTTTCCTATTCCACCATTCCAAGATGTCATGCTAAGTTATTCAATCTCGCATAAGAATTCATGGTACAACTATTGCTAAGGATCATCTAACTCACTTGAAATTATCTTAAATTCAACAATGGGTTCATATATATTTTTTTCATGATTATTTCTTATATGATAAGTTACTTGTGATTTATCTTCATCAACCTCAACATCTTACCATTATGACTGCTCTACATCATCAAGCTTTCCTTCATACTAAAACTATGATCAACTAAGATAGAAAAGGTATTGGAAGAAAAATAATTGAGAGGGGTTGAATCAATCTTCAAAACCTTTCTTAAAAATATCACTTATGCAATCATAAAACATTCAAACAAGCATATAGACCTTGTAAGAATAAAAACCTATCCACATAAACATGAAACACAAGAACACATCACATATGTGGAAAGCCATAAAAGGAAATAAAACCCACTGATATATACAAATGTAATATAGTCCTATAATATAAACATCAAATTTAGTGAATCACCAAACTTTACATGGAGCACCAACCCCAAATAGCTAAGCACCAACTTAGCTAGGCTTTAATAAGCACCAACTTGCAAGGAGGCACCAACCCCTTAGATGAATCAGCACCAACTCATCCACCTAAAACCTTTGATCACCTTTATAAATATTTTTTTCTCATAAAAAAAAATTATGTTTTTCTTCTTTAGCTCTTCTCTCTCTTTTATCCCTCTCAAACTGCCTTCTAGGCTTTTGCACTCAAATAGTTCTCTATAAGATAGATTAGGTCATATGACCTTGATTTTCATACATATAACCTATATAAAATATTCATAATAGTAACTATACACTCATATTATGGTCTAAAATACCTCTTTATACTCAAAAAAGTGTTATCTTATTCGTTTGTTCTCTTCACACACAATAGGCCTAAAATTGTCTTATATTTATATAAATTTCTAGTTCATATCATTCTTAGTTAGCCAAACACCCTTAGCCTCTTAATTAAAAAATGTAATATATCTTATGACATCTCATAAACATTAATGAAATTTTATTTGAGTTTTTTATGTGTAACATACCTCAATTAGGCCTCATTTCATCTTTAGGTCTCATGTAGACCTAATTCCATTAGGTTTACTTTAGGACACATTCAATTTGCCTTCCTTAGAACACATTAAAAAACCTCACATATAATTAAAATATAATATGACACTAAAATATACACATTATAATATCATCTAGGCTCTACAACACCTTTTAGCTTCAACCACCACTTGAAGAACGCCATTAGCATTGTTCACAATTAGGCCTGCGCATATCCATAAAGTTTGTCTTGAACTACTAAAGATAAAACACCAATTATCTAAAAAAACATGTAAATAAATCACATATTAAAAAATATTATGACCTTAGGTTAATCAAAAAATTAATTATATACTTCAACTTAGGGTATACAGGGTCAAACTCTTCTCTACAACATGCTCACTCTGAATTACCAACTAGCCTCAAAACACAGCCATGTAAAGTTGAACTCATGATGCCTAAAATAACACACTAAAGGAATTTAAATACATGAAAATTATCCTAAAAAATTATCATAAAAACCTAAAAATATATATCATAATCTCTAATGATAATTATTGGGCTTGCATACCAATTTGTTGACCTTCTCTTTCATAGACCTTACTCAACTAGTCAAGCCATTTTGGATTCAACATTTTAAATACTTTAAATGAATAAAAAACCTTATAAAAGTAATTTATATGACATAAAATTACAAAATAAAAACACAATTTAAATTATATGCTTCAACTTTGGTCAAAAATCCTCTAACTCATCATTTCAACTTGCTTACCTAGATCTGCTAGTTTCCCTTAAAGCACAATCATCATGAAAATGAATTTTAGCACTTATATGACCACTTTAAAAGACTTAAAATGAAATTATATGATACTATGATATCATTATAACATTGTAAAATATAAATATAACATGTTCAAATGGAAATATTGGTCTTGTAGACTAATCTCATAAACTTGTACCTCACTATCTCATCTAAACTAGACATGTCAACTTATAAACAACATTTTTAACACATAAAATGACTTCCAAAACTTATATTAAATATTAAAATTTATTATAAGTCTTTAAAAATTTCTCCATGAACTTATATTCATCCTTATTCCATTATAACACATCCCTGATTAACTTCTCACTTCTACCTAGGTTTCTCACTATTTGCATTATTAGGCCTGCTAGTGACTGGTCAACTTGGATGACTAGTTTAACAAACCTAAGGGATAGAACATATCTAAAAAAATTCATGGACACAAAATAAAATTTTCAAAATTTTTCCTCCATCTATTTAACAACTTTGATTGTTACAAGAAATCTTTGAGAAACTAGCACTTTACTGTAGGGTCTACTCACACACCAGATAAACCAATGACACATGGAGGTGCTTGGGAGAGTTTAATAAAACATCCAATAACTTAAATATCCTTATAAATCCATTTTTATAACTTTATAACAACTTATTTCATATTAGGTAACTATTAGGGTTCTTTGAGGGTTTAAACCATCTTCCATTGTTAACGATCATTCATAAAGGTTAGTCCCTTATTACAAAAACTAATGCCTTAAAATTTGATCTAGGACCCTTACCCATACACCATTAATATATTAGGTTCCAATGTAGAGGTTACACATGCCAATGAACACTCAAAATTTCTTCTCGAGCTGAGAACCCTTCATTTTATGTACTCGAGAGACCTAAAAACCACTTTTAATTCCTTATCTTGTTAACCATGACATAACACTTGGTAAAAAAACTTGATACAATCTATCATGTCACTGAAAATGATCACATTCTCATTATTATCTTGAAATCTTCATCTCATACCTCATTTTGTCACCATCTCTATTTGCTCTCTAGAGCTTGACTTGTAAACCACATTAGTCCTTAAAATTAACCTTATAACCACTATCCAAGATCTCAAAACCTCATATACATTCCATAAAAACTATTACCATCATAAATAAATTTTATACATCCTTCATATGCCTTGACAACACCTCATGACATCTCATTAGGTTAGGTACGGTCTGGACCTAGTCTAGTTGTAGGCTAAGGTTTAAGGTCTTACCCCTATAGGATTACCTTAAAACTCTATTAAATGATATAATGCCTCATATTAATGATAAAATAAACTTATACAACCTCTTATGTCTCTGCATCTATCTCACTAGGACACCATGCTCAAACTTCTCACAAGGTCTCTTCATGCTATGACTAGTGCCATGACTAGGCTTCTCAAGTACTTAAAACTTGACAAGTAACCTTAAAACACTTATAAAAGTATCTTCACTTATATTTCATGATCACATAGTTCCAAAAAACCTATCACAATATTTTTCTTACTTCACCAAGATTCACTATGCACACCTTCTCATAGAGTCTAGATTAGGCTTCTCAAGACACCTTGTATTCAAGAACTAATACTCAAACATGATTTAATTGAATTAAACCTTGACATAAACCTTATAATAATAATTAGGTTTTCTTAAAATTATATCTCAATATAAATATATTAGGTTTCCTTCAAATTTTCTCTTGTCACATGGTTCATATCTCATAGACCACTCACCATGCATCTTTACCAAATGCACCTTAACATCAATGACATCAACCTTGACATCAAATTACATCAACCTTGAAATAAATGAAAGGACTTCTCAAAAAACTCCCCCTTTGTCATTTATGGAAAAATAGTCTTCAATCTAATCACTCTCATCTCCCTTAATTTGGTCAATCTCCCTTCTTGAACTTTCTCCCCCTTTGACATTAATGAAAAAGGGTATTCCACAAACTACCATCTGAAACCACACCTTCTTTCAATAGGATCTCAACACATAGAATATGAAACATTATATAAATATGATTCATGCATACCTCCTTCAAATGAACTTAGAACTTAAGACCACTCACCTTGTTCTTGTCATGACTAATATGATATAAATCTTTGATCACCCACTAGGACACCATATTCTTATCATCAACTGCACTTAGAGTTTATGAACAAACTAAATATCTCCCCCTAAAACCAAGCATCCAACATGATTATACTAATTTAACAGTGTCTCCATGAATCCTAATGGAGTCACCTCTTTCCATAGAGAACTAAAACAACACAAGTTAAGGATATTCCCAAATCTCCATGCTCTCACAAGACTGAATATCCTTTAATATCCTTTTAGGCTTGACTAGCACTATAGGCTTGACCTCTACATCAACAATTTTATCATCAATATGAGCTGATAATAGAAATTCTTGACTTGATTTCTCATTTTAAGTATACTCTACCACAATAATTAATTGATTTGAGCTTGTAGACTGATCATGACTAACCTTTACTATCTTTGGAATCCACACATTAATTTTCCTTCTCTCTTGCACTCTAGGGGATTCAAACCTCTTATTTTTAATTGATGGAATTCTAACTCTATTAGGGAAGAATATTTCAATTTTTCCACTATAGAAAATGACCTCATACATACCTTTTGGCTAATGTCAACTGTGACTCCTTCTATAGTCCCATGAGTACTCATTCTTGGAGGATCTTATACATTCTATTGATCTATTACCAAATTAACTACATAAAAAATAGTAACCATTGAATTAATTAGCATACCTCATATCATTAGGATATCTTATTGGTCCTTTTATGTTAACTTTCTTATTTTTAATAGTGTTATCCTTGACTTGATCTACCTTCTTTTGGTCTTCTTTGAAACCAAGACCTATCTTATCACTTGTAGACTTTTGACTACTCTAGATGTCATCTAGATCCTCAGTGATCTTTTCAAACTTCACAAATGTATTCACCTTGATATATTCTTGAACCAACTTATATTTCAAGGATTCTACTTTAGTTTCATACCTGATGCATTCTTTCTCTTTATATTTTAAGCTAGTAGTGACTATCTCCATCTATGCTTCAATCTAAGTGATGATCTCATCATACTCCTTGGATGTGTTACTCAATCTCTTCTCAAACAAAAAAATCTACTCTTAATAGTCCTTAAATAATGATCTTAGTTTATGATTATTTCTTCTTTAGAATTTCAACTCCTCTAGGGCACTTACCAATTTTGTGTCAAGGTTCACTTCAACTTATTCTTCATCTAATTCTACATCAACCATATGTCCTTTCTAATTTTAACAACCCTCATTATTCGTTTCTATGGCCATGAATAAGGTTTCTTTATTTTCATGTTCATTTTCATTACTACCATCATCACTATCATATGTAATTGTGTCACTTACATCATATGAGTTATCTTATTTGGAATATAAACTTTTTTTTAATGACCCTTTCCTACCTTCATTCTTCCTAAAATCTCTATTGCTCTTGTTAGGATTATAGACCTTCTTATCATCTCCATGATGTTCATCATGCCCAATATTTTCCTTGTTAAGACACGTGGATGCAAAGTGACCAATATTACCATAGTTAAAACATTTTAAAGGAAAACTACCTTTGTACTTACGAGATCCAAACCTCAACTTCCTATAAAACATGGATATTATTTCATCATCATCAAAAATTGAACATACCTCATCTTTGAACTTCGTGTATTTTGACTTCTTCTCAACTTTGAATTCTTCTTTCTTCTTGGGAGGTCTTCATTTATTTTAATTTCATGGGCAGTCAAGATGCCATGAATCCTATCCATTTTAAGTTTGTCCAAATCTTGCATCTCTTCTACTGTAGACACCTTAGAATCAAACTTAGGAGTTAGTGAGCTCAATACCTTTTGAACAAATTTAGATTATTTCACTTCTAATCCTCTAATGACATTGACACCTTCATCAACCTTCAATAGGTAAGATACAATTATTTTGTCTTCATATTTTCAAACTATTTCTAGTGGGTCTGCAACTTGGCCATCTTTAACTTGGTGTCTTCTTCATAGATAGTATTAAATTTGTCCCATGTCTCTTTTTCAGATACATAATGCATCACCTTCATGAGATCTACCTTTGACAGGCCACAAAAAATGGCATTCATTGCCTTGGAGTTATTTTCACTAGCCTTTTTAAATATTGCATCAGTTGGTGAAATAAGAGGAGAACTATAGCCATCCACAACTAAATAAAAAATGTCATGACCTTGAGACATCAAATATATCTTCATCCTAATGTTCCAAAAGGCATAATTAGATCTATTGAATAATGAGCCGTACTGGTAGATAAACCACCTTGAGCTTGTTGACTATCCATCCTTGCTTCTAGTATATCTTTAAGGCTTTTAGACATCCTTTAAATGACCTAGATCTGATACCAAATTTTGGAAGAAAAATGAATGAAATATGGGGTGAATCAGTCTTCAAAAACTTTCTTAATAATCTCACTTATGCAATCATCAAACATTCAAACAAGCATATATACCTTGTAATCATAAATACCTATCCACATAAGCATGAAACACAAGAACACATCACATATATGGGAAACCCTCAAAGGGAAGAAAACCCACTAATATATTTAAATGGAATACAATCCTATAAGACAAATATTAAATTTAGTGAAGCACCAACTACACAAGAAGAACCAACCCCAACTATCTAAGTACCAACTTATCTAGGCTTTAACAAGCACAATTTTTTTTTCTCATACTACATATGATGATTTTCTTCTTCAGCCCTTCTCTCTCTTCTATCCCTCTCAAACTATCTTCTAGGTTTCTTCACTCAAATAGGCCTCTATAAGATAGATTAGGTCATATGACCTTGATTTTCATACACAAAACCTCTGTAACTTATTAGTCATAATCCATATGCACTATTATTATCTTATACAAGACTTATTTCTACTCAACAAAGAGCTATCTTGTTCACTTCACTTTCTTTCTTCACACATAATAGGCCTAAAATTGCCTTGTATTTATACAAGTTTCTTTTTCATATCCTTATTGGTTGGACAAACACACTTACCCTATTAGGTAGGACATTAAATAGATATTAGGACATATCATAAACATGAATAAAATATGTTTTGAGTCCTTTTAGGTTTGATATACCTCAATTAAGCCTCATTTCATTTTTAGGTCTCATAGAGACCTAATTCCATTAGGTCTATTTAGGACATGTTACACTTTGCCTTCCTTGAAACACATTAAAACACCTCACACAATAATAAATTATCATATGCCATTACAATAGATCCTTGATAAGGGCATATATGATCTAAAACACTTTTTAGCTTCAACCAACACTTGAAACACACCATTAGCATTGTTCATAATTAGGCTTGTGCATACCTAGAAAGTATGTCTTAAACTACTAAAGATATAAAACCAATTATATAAACAAACATATAAATAAATAACATATTCAAAAAAATTATGAATTTAGGTTCATCGCAGACTTCATTAGATACTTCAACTTAAGGTATGCAAGCTCAAACTCTTCTTTATAAAATGCTCACTCTAAACTACTAATTAACCTCAAAACATAGCCATGGAAACTTGAACTTATGACACTTAACAGAAAAAATCAAGGACTTTAAATGAATTAACACGATCCTAAAACATCCTTATAACAACCTCCAACAAAAATATTATAATCTCTAATGGCAATTATTGGACTTTAAGACCAATTTGTTGACCTTCTCTTTCACAAACCTCACTCAGCCAGTCAAGCCATTTTGGATTCAACATTTTCACTACTTTCACTGACTACCTATTGATGCTTATAAATTTACCATAGGTGATTTAGTGTTCAAAAAACACTACTCATTTTATAATTCCAAGAATTCAAGGCATGAGTTGCAGGTATTTGGCAATTATGATGCTTGTGGTAAAATAGTAGTAGAGCAAAGTAGACTGTTCCATAAATTTATATTATTCAATGGTTGGGAGCCACCTTGGTTTTCATTATTGATGGTTTATTAGTCAAATATTTATGTTATAATAAACTAAATGGATATTTATAGTTAAATTTAAACTATAGTGGAGATATTTATAAAAAAAGAGAAAAGAGGAAAGGTTAAGGCAGAAAGGAAACAAATGTGATTGTAAGTCTTTACCTCAAACATTATGACAAATTTTTAGTTTCTTAAACATAAATTTAAACAAATTTATAATGTAAAATAGACAAATCTCAATTTCCATCATAAACCAGGCCAATTTCTAAGGATAAATTGAAATTACAAGTAAAAACCAAGTTTATTTTTAATATTTTATTTCTATATCTAAATAGATGATGCACATCTTTGATATAGGACAAATTAAAGTGAAGAAACTCATGATATTTCCAACAAAAATATAAGATAATAGATTATAAACCCTATAAATGAGTTAATGTAGTTTAATAATTAAATAAACCATTCAAATCTAAGATCTAGACAAACAATTGAGAGAAAAGCTACAACTATCAATACACCCAGATAAACAATCTTTATAGAATTCCTCTAGCTATATTAATTAGTGTGAGTATATAATTTTGCTCAAAAATATCTCCCTTATAAAATGGTAAATTCCATATTTATAGAAAACATAGGTTGTGTACCAATTAGTTCTCAAGATACATATGTTTACATTAAGGATAATTTTGTCCTTATATGACAATTCTATTATACACATGACCTTGTATGTTAGACTGACCTAAAACTATATATGTTAACAAAATAGAATATAAATATACAATATAATATTATATTTTAAAAAAATGTATGTAAAATAATAATGTATATAATCTTCTATTGGTTCGGTTGTGGGCCTCCCAGCTGTCATTGTTGTAGGATGTCTTTAGCCTTAATATGTTATTTGGTGATCATCTCAAGATCTACTGCACGCTTCATCAAATATCCATTTTCTTGATCTACCAATTTATAAAATTCTTTGTCATTCCTTAGCATGGATTCCTTGATGCTTCAAGCCTCTATTATTCTCTCTCCTAAATTGAAGATGAGATACATTACTCTATGGTTATCACTATTGGACTGGCCATGGATCTTCCCTTTTATCTCCTAGATGTTGGTAGTGGCTCTTTTCTTAAACTCTTCATCATCAATAAACCCAATAGAAATGGGTTTTGAAGGTTTTTCAACATTATTCTTAGGATTTTCTCAATCCTGGTAATCAAAACTTCATCCTCCATTATGATCTCATTAACATCATTGTGTCATGTGCTCAATTACTTCACCTCGTCAACAACAATGCCTAGAATGACACTTAAATGTCTTAGACTAATAGTCCTAAATTTCGTGATCTATCTCTTTAATTATACATTGATAAGCTCAAAAATTTGGTCCTCTGAAGCCTACTAGTGGATGACCAAAGCCTTAGATTATTGAGCTTGTTGCATTAAGGCATCATCTTTGAGATTCATAGACATCAAGACCTCAAACATGTCAAAGAAGGATTCACAAAACATCTTTATTATTTCATCAAGAATAGAGAGGATGGATTAGGTCTCAAGGTTTTGCTTCTCCATCCTCAAGTTGGTAATTTGTTTCTTCAATCCCCTAATTTCAACCTTTACCTATGTTGACTAGGCTCCAACTAGGCTCTCCACATCCTCTTAATGGATGGTATGTTTTCCCACTACTTATTCTCCAACTAAAGTTAGGCATATAAAAGGTTACACATTTTGAAAGGTAAACTCCTCAGTACGCACCAAGGCTTTCCTTGTGGTGATCTTTTCTAAGCTTGTGGTATTTGTATTAAATATAATGGTAGTGGTAGAATTAGTTAGCTAGGTGGCTTTTGGGGTTTCCACTTTGGTTACACTAGATTCTATGGGAGCATCCATTCTCTTGCCACCATCTCCTTTTGCTTCCACTATTATTCTCTCTATTTGATCCTTCATCATTTCCATAATCCAGGGCTAGAGGTCTTTATCAATGTTGATACTTTTAGTTAATGCCCATGAATGGGACATAGTAGGAATATTTTTTAACTTCCCATTTATGAACCAATCAATAATTACTATCCCATGAATGGGGAATTCATCACTAAATAAATTTATTTCCTTAGTTGGGTGCACAAAGGGGAGCCTTAGCCTTTTGGAACTTGTGGAGATAAGGGCCAACTCAACCTTCCTCTTCCTTTGCCTAGGTGCAATGACTAAAGCTAGTTCATGCTCCTTCCCTTTCTCTTTCTCAACCTCTTCCAATTGTCTAGGGGCCTCTGTAAGTTGCCATATTTGGGGAGTAAGGTATTCCTTTATTTCTTCCTTATTTAACCCATAAATGTCTTCAAGATCCTTGAAGACTTCCTTTATTGTCTCATATGGCTCAAGAGCCACCATGTCTACATGCTCCACTAGAGGTGGAGGTTGTTGGGGAAGAATTGAAGATGAAGCTACCTCTCCTAGTCTTTCTTCCAATGGCTACTTACCAAGGTTTTAAGGAGGTGGCATAACTATCTGAGGGGTTTTTGTGATGGTGACACCTATACTTGGGAAGATCCTTGAGGTGGTCTTGAGGTAGAAGGCAAAAAATGATATTGAAGAGGGTGCATTTACCAAATGTCTTTTGTTGGCTTTTTCTCATGTATCAACCTATGATCTAGATTGCCATTGTACTCTCTCAATCTTGACAACACCTCCTCAAAACTACTTACCCTAATGTAAATGTGGTCAAAAATTCTATCTTGATGCTCATATACCTATTTAAACATCTTATTATCTTATAAATGATTCTTTATTGTTCCTTTAGGGTCCCACATTCTAAGTTCATCCATTTGGAAGTTAAAGGCTCCTCTTTTCTTAGAAATGATGTTTATTTTATTTTAATATTGTAATGTGGTCCTTCCAATTATAATATGGAAGGAATGGAGGATGCCCTTATTCTTTTATTTTCAAACCCCATCAATCCCAATGATGAGCTGGAAGGTGATTTCTTGCTTAGCAAGCTTGGGTGGTACATAGAAAGGGAGTCTAAAATGTGAGGACATGGTTCCCTCAGTCCTTATCATGATGTAGTATGGATAGTACCATACATCCCACATCATCTCCAAATATCTCTTGATTAAGAGGTGTATCTTAAGCATGGGAGAGCTAGTGATAGCCTCAACTAAGAAGGGATAGATGCCATCACAAATGAATTGTATGTGGTTTCTATATTTGAAGATATGGAGTTTGTAGTAATGGTGAGAAATTGAGATTCTTCTATTGTAAGACCAATTATTGATATGGGGAAACTTAGTGGAGGCTAGTAAGGCATCAAGCATGTAGGATATTATGAAAAATTATCTGCTAGTTTTTCTCTTGATGGCTATGAATTGCCTATTAAGGTGGATACTTATTATACATATCAAACCCAAGTAGAGTTAACATAGGTAGTTTTGGTAGCTCTAGAAATTATTTTTAGTAAGGTCATAATAACCCTAATCCCTTCCCTAAATTAGGAAATTGGAATCCTACCTTGGAATTCTTTAAAAACAATGTTTTCCTAATTGAGCAAAGGTCTAAGGATGGTATCTAGGTCATTTTTGGTGGTCCAATCCTTAATTTTTGGAAAATACACATGGGATCAAGGGAGATTATAGTAACCCTCAAAATCCATAGGAGAAATATAAGTTACTCTCTTAGAGGTGTCATTCCTAACAATCTAGTCCTCATCTACTCTACAATTAATAAAAAGAGGAGCAAACACATCTATGCAATGAAGTACCTTTGGTTTGGTAGTTGCATGGGGGAGATTAGACAATTAGACTAATACCAATTCCTTATATCTGATGTTGATTGCTTCAATTTTTCTCTCATTCTATGTGAGGGGTTGCATTTCGTCAATGGTGAAGAAGATCTTGAAGCAATTTTTGTACCCATTATTTAATACCTCGATATCTAACTCGGTATCCTTGAAAACCCTACCCAAATGGTCTATGGAAAGGTATATTTTGACCTCTTCCCACCATTGTTTCCTTCTTACTACCATGGCTTCTATACCCCTCAAAAATCTTATCATTGATTTGATAGAAACCACTAGATTGCTCTTTTGTGTTTGAAAGCAACTAACAAGCTTGAATTGTAATTTGACCCCTCATAGTTCCCCTTTTTATGTGAGTTTTAGGTCTTTTGGTAGATTTAATGGTGGAGGTGACTGGGATTAAGGCTCACTCATGTCTCAAGATCTGATTGAGACTTACCTTTATACCTTTGCATTTCTAGGTGGATAAAATCTAAGTTTTGACATCTTTTACCTACATGGATCTTATGTGGTCTCCATTTGAATTATTTTCATGTAAATTTTCATATTTACCCATGTGGTAACTATTCATTAGCCTTTGAATTCTTCTTTTTTTTTTTCACCATCAAATTAAGATTCACGGCTTCAATGTGAACTATTGATTCAAATCCTAGGCCTTTTACCTTATTAGTCACTATGAAATTCTAGTCTTATAATTATGCCACTTGGCATATTATCATGCCATTGATCTCCTCTCTTTGAGATTGCTCCATGTGTCAAGTCCTTGGGCCTTCCAATTTCCACTTGAAGATCTCATACCATTGGATCCAATTGGTATGAGCAAGCAGACACTGTTGGATCCTATCAGATGCATGATGCGTACATTGGTACAAGGGTCCAATAAAGACTTAGGTTAAATAATTTAGTATAAGTTTGTTTGAAAAATAAATACAAGACCCATTGAAACTCAAAACATGCCCCCTTTACTTAGGTAAAATATTTGTTTATCTTAAATTTGATGGTCTCACTTGCATCATAGGTGTCTTTGTGAAGGTCAAATGATGTGAGCATGAAAATAAAATTTAAATTCATGAAGTCCTTATGGTCAAATGTGAGAGTGCCATGTGGTATCTTCACAAAGTTTCCCAAGATCATGGATTCAATGTGCTTCATCAGATCAAAAGAGTGATAGACATTGGATCAAGATCTGAGGCTTTACATGTGATTAGTTGCATTAAATATGTGGGATCCTTATTGATGCAATTAGGTACAAGTGGTTTCCACTTGGAAACTTTTTAGAGATTTAACCTTTTAACCATTAGCTCACACCATTATATTGGACCCTATGATGAAGTATAGATCATCAGATCTCCCTTAGTCACACATTGTTGAATCAAAATGCTCAATCAAGCATGGGTGGTTGGATCCTCCAAGATGCACAATGTTTATGTTAGGATTGTTGATCAACAATCTTAGACTAAGTTTTTATTATAAGGCCCCATTAATATTAATAAATATAATAGGGTCTTAGGATAAAAATTTAGGCTAACTTGTTTAAACAAAAAAAGGGTTTTGGGTTTAGGAAGTTAGAAGGGGGTCTTGTTGAGGGATTTCATAGGGTAGTTAGGAAAAAACAAAGATATTTAAAAGAATATTAAAGGACTTATTATTAGTTTTACATTAAGTTTTAGTAACATTAATAAATTAGAGTAAGCCTTAATATAAAATTAAGCTTAGGTCTAAAATATTCTTTTGAATATTCCCACTGAATGATTCCCTCCAAAATTTAAATTCAAATTTTGAGGGTTCCATACCTAGGGTTATAAACTCAAGATTTCTCAAAAAGGGACCAAGGTTAAGATTTAACAAACCACTATTAGCAAGACTCTAGTGAATCATTGCTTGGTAAAAACCAGTATTTTCCCTAAAACCTGCATTGCTTACAAAACTAGACAAAATGTTAGAAACATTAAGCACACTAAGGTTTAAAAGAAAAAATACATCTTATCAGAATGGATGATCTTCAAATTCTACTAAAACCTAAGAGTAATGCAATATTAAAAATAAGGTTTCAAACATCTCAAGGGCCTCAATTTTTAGAATTAGGGGTATGTTGGGCCCAACAAATGGTGACTCACAAGGGAAACATAGCCAAAAGTTAGAACCCAGAGATTATGGTTTAGGTCAATAATTAGGTCCTTTACTCTAGCTAGTCCATGTCATCATTCAAGGTATTTTCATGGTTAAAACAAGATTTGTACCTAAAAAATTGAGTTTAAACTACTAGGACACAGTTATGTTGTGTGTGTTTTGATTCAACTTAATATTTGCCATGGGATTCAGGGAACAACTTCCAAGTTTCATGTCCTTAATCATTTGTATTAGCTAGTAGGCTTATTTAGGAATTAAAGGGGGTTTCTCTTTTAGTTAAAGAAGGCTTGGTCATTGCTATTATACTAGCCAGGCATCTATATCCCCAATAGATATGCCTCTGGCTCCACTACTAGCCAAGAATCTATAGCCCTGAAAGAGATTACCCAAATCACCCATGCTTGAAAAGCTTTAGATTTTGCACTAAATTCTTATTTTTTGTATTTTTTCTAGATATATTTAATGCTTTTAGCAAGGTTGGGAACCAAGGTATCTAGGTTTAAGGATTGTATCCCAGTGTTTTAATTTCATAAAATCACCTGTAGTTATCACCATTATCTGAGGAAAGTATGTATTGTTAATTGCAAACATGGTTTTATCCTAATAGATTAAACTTTATTTTATAAGTGTAATTCTTCTTTAAGACCATATTTAGATCCCAATAATGTCTAAGTTTGCATAGAACATGGGATCTCTTCATTGGCCTTTACCAATTTCCTTGTGTTATAGCACCAAGCTCACATTTTAGGTTTGTGGTCATCATAAGTATGGGGTTCATACTCTAAGTAGTGAAATCTTGGGAATTTTAGGGAGACAATATATTTTAAGCACCAAGATACTATAAAGACCAATTAAAACCAAATAACAAATAAATAGAAGAAAAATAGAAGCACCGAATCAAGAAACAATAGGAAATAAAAAAGATAAGAAATAAAAAGGCAAAAAAATATATACAAACAAGGTAATAAAGAAGATCAGAAAAGAAACTAACTAGCCTACCTACTCTATCTTAAACAGTCTTATAGATTTTATTCCATGAATACCCCTAGTAGAGATGCATCAAAGTAATGCTTGAGATATTTCCCATTGGTGGGCAAGGTGAAATTTACTCCTTGAAGGTCTTTCAGCTTGAAATAATTATTTCCAAGTGTGTCAACGATCTGATATGGGCCAATCCACAAAGGTTTGAATTTTCCATGCTTGCCTTTGGGTTCAAATGCCTTGTCCCAAAGGAGGACTAGGTCCCCCTATCTGAATACCTCCACATTTGACCTTTTGTCAACTCATCTCTTAAATGTGATTTGATGCTTGTTGAAGTTATAAAAAGCTTCCTCCTTTGCATCTTCCATCTTAATGATGTCTAAAAACTTGGAATTTACAAGTTCTTAACTCTCCTCCATGTATTCTTGCATAAACCTAAATGTGGGAAACTTGAGGGTGATAGGGAAAATAGGTTCTTGGCCATACATGAATATGAATGGTTATGATTTTAGGGCTTATTTAATTCTAATCATATCTACTCATAGATCATATTTGAGGAGATTATACCAAGATCTAGGTTTGTCTTCAACTAATTTTTTTATTGTCTTGATCAAATTCTTGTTAGTAGACTCAGAAAATCCATTTCCCTAGGGGTAATGATTTGAAGCAAACTTTAGAAAAATTCCATTATCATAGGCCCATTCCATCATCTCTATGGACATAAAATATGATCCATTATCACACACCAAAGAGATTGAGGTTCTAAATCTAGTGTAAATGTTTTCTTCTAGGAAGTTGGTCAATTCTTTTGTCCTACATTATTTGGTGGATATAGCTTCAGTCCACCTTATGTAATAGTCTATAGTAGTTAGGACATATTGGTGGCCCTCAAAATAATTGGGGTTGATTAATCCTATGAAATCCAATACCCATTAAACAAAGGGCTTATCAATCATCACTGGTTTCAAAGGCATGGATTCCTTTGGTTATTTTGTGTAGAGACTTGGCAAGAATGACATTATTTCACATGCTTGTGAGCATCCTTGAAAATGGTGGGCCAGTAGTAAATAAATCTAAGGATTTTGTGGGTTTTTGTTCTTCTTGATGGATGTCCACTACCTAGCTTTTCATGGAAAGTACTCATGATTTGAGAAGCTTCTTCTTTGGATACACACCTTAAATAGACTCCAAAGTTTTTTCTATATAATACTCTATCCTTGATCAAATAATGAAAATATTTAAGTTGTAGGGCCATATTTTACTCTCTTGTAAGTCCTACAAGATAAACACCATTAATCAATAAGTGAATCAAGGAATCATACCACTCATTAGGCTAAAAATCCTATTGTTCAACCTGCATGATATGTAGCTTAGGGATAGTGTTGTCAATCATTTGGACTAGGCCTTGACACCTTACTAGCTTAGTAATTTTCATATCTATATCATACTTTTACAAGACTGACATCTACTTGCCTCTACACTCATCCAATTCATTTTGACTCAACAGAGTTTTTTGGTAGGGTTTGGTAAGATAACATGCACTTTGTTCCTAAGGATGTAATACCTAAACTTATTTACTACTTTCACTAGTGCATATGCTTGCTTGTAAATTAGAGAATAATTTAGCTCAACATTCTTAAAATTGGTACTCATAACAAAAATTAGGTGATTATTCCCATCAAATTTCTAGGTTAGGATTGTTGCCATGGTGTGATCAGAAGCAAATGAGTATAAATAAAAGTCCCTTGAAAAGTTTGGACTTATCCGTAATAGGGCTTGATTGATTGCTTCTTTGATGTTTTTAAATGCTTTCTTGGAATCTTCATTCCAAGTAACCTTGGCATCCTTCTTAAGCATGTTATTTAGTGGTTCACCAATCTTAACAAACCCTAAAATGAATTTCCTCACAAATTTTATCTTTCCAAACAATCACTTTAGGTCTTTTTGACTATTTGGAAGTTATATCTTGGAGATGGCTTTCACCATTTTAGGATCTACAGAGATCACATCCTTAGTGATAATATGACCTAGCAACTTCCCTTCAGTAAGACAAAAGATGTTTTTCTTGGGGTTAAGAGAAATACCATATCTTCTGTATCTCTCAAATACTTGTTGAAGGTGTGTGAAATGATATTCTCTATTTTTGGAGAATCCTATTAGGTCATACATGCATATTATGATGAATTTTACAACTAGATCCTAGAAAGCATGGTCCATGTCTCTTTGAAAAGTAGCCCATACATTGATCAGCCCAAAGGGCATATTTTTTCAAGTAAAATATTCCCATTTAGTAGTAAAGGTTGTATTCATTCTATCCTATCTATCAACTAGCACTTGGTTATACCCTGAGAAGCCATCAAGGAAAGACATCATGGTTGATCCTAAAATAACCTATATTACTTGGTCTAGAGAGGGAAAGGAGTAATTATAATTTTTAGGTTATTTGTTTAGGTTCTTGAAGTCAATGCATAACCTAATTTCACCATTCTTCTTTCTGACTAGGAATAGATTGGCAACCCAAATAGAGTGCTAAATGGGAAACACAATCTTTGCATCTAATAGATTCTTGACTTCTTTATATATCATGGGCTCCAAGATAAGGTTAATAGGCCTCTATTTCTACCTAAAGGGTTTACAACTCTCCTTGAGGGGAATCATATGGGTGATAGCCCTTGGATCAAAGATCTTTAAATCATCATAAGACTAGGCTATTACATCCTTGTGCTTGGTGAGTAACTCTTTAGATTTTTTATTCTCCATTTCTATGCTAGCCTTCCCCACATTAACATATTAGGGTTGATATTGCGGTCTAAGATTCATTGTATTGTAGTCCTTCCTATTTACCTTAGGGACCTTAGGATTTTATGTGAGTTTGTCTTGGTCAAATAATATTTCTAGTGAAACCATCCCTTTAGATATCTTGTTATCACTCAAATGGATGATCTTGCCACTAAATTCTCTTTTAAGGGTATCCTCATCAGATTCATAAATAATATGACTTTTAAAATATCTTGAGTTAGTTGTGAATTTTAGGATCTATTGATCATCATTGAAGACTTGGAAGTGGTTCACATTATCTAAGACTAAGGGGCATGGTACTAGCTCAATACTAAAGTTAAAAGAATCTTGATTAGGCATAAGGTTGGCTATAACAAAATCCAACCCATCAGCAACTTTGTTTTCATCCCTAAGGATAGAGAAGATGTTGAATGCATTAAAAGACTCTATTAGGTCCCAAACTCTAAACTTATACCTCTTGAGGTATGATAGTTTTCATTGATACTTACTTCTCACTTGGTTGAATATAAGTTCAGAGTCCCCACAAACTAGCAGCTCTTTGAATTTATTTTTAATAGCAAATTTCAACCCTAAAATGAGAGCCTCATATTCAGCTAGGTTATTGGTGCATGGGAATTATAGTCTATAAGATGCATGATATTGATTATCAATAGGGTCTATTAAAATAATACCAACTCCAGATCTAGACTTGCATTTATCACCATCAACATAAAGTTTCCATAAACTAGGTATAATAAGATTGTCTTGGGAACCAACCACTTTTGTAGTCTCTAAGGTGAAGACTCCTAAGTTAGAATTAAGAAAGTTCACCCTTTCATTAACAACATTGTAATTAGTTATCATGTGTTTTATCCTTGGTTCTCTTTCCACTCTTATCTAATTTGGGACACCTTTTCAAGGTAGCTATAGGTGTGAACAATTAGTAGATATATATCCATTTAGGACTTTGGTCCACTCTCTACTTAAAATTAGTCCATATGCATTGGGAATATCTATAACTTAAATGTCAATAAATTGTTACACTCTAGGTTCACTAGCCAACTGCATGTGTACATTTAATAGTTCCCCAATGAATTTAACCCTTGACTTATCTAATTGGGTAACCACCTTATCAAACTTGATTGGAGTCAGTTCCAGTTGCTCATAAATTCCTGCATGCATGATAGTGGTTGAAGCCCCAAAATCCAGAAGGCAATTATGGAGGTTTTTACCAAATATATTGAATATGGAAAGAATGGGGGGATTTTGCCTTAGGCCTCCTATATGGTTACATTTGCACTATCAGCCCTGGTGGCTTCCTAATTTTCTTAGACAAGGACTCTAACAATAAGTCTCTTTGTTTAGTAATTTGAGTTAACTCATGAAAAGTAATATTGGCTATGATTTTCTTCATGTCTTTAACAATGTTGTATCCAGTCTTACTTGGTGAATTAGTATTAAGCTTGGAGGAAATTCCTTTGGGTGGCTCAGGGTCATTCCTTGAAGTAGTGTCAAGAGGGGTCCAATAGTTATTATGAGGAGTTGAAGTGGTCAAAGGTTTTTTCTATTCCTTATTTATCAGAGTGTATGTTTTCAAGAATTATTGGAATGTTTAAATTTATTTAGGAATATTCTCAGGTTCATTATCTTCTTGAAAAGGGAATTGGGAGGTTTCTAACATGTGGACCTGGTCTGAAGACATGGATCAAGAAGAATTTATAGTACTATCCTTATTAGGTACCACTTCAAATTTATATAGTTCTTCTTGAAAAGCTTCAAAGGCTTCGCATAATTCAATCTAATCAATCTCACCATGCTTGACAGTAGCATGCACTCTACAGTAGTTAGGCAAAGAAATGTTTGTGAGATTAATATCCATGGTTTTGTTACTAGCAAAGGGTTCATTTGTCTTATTATTTTTGTAGAAGCTATCATTGTGAAACCTATTTCTTGGTCTGTTGAACTTTTGGAAAGTAAAGTTCCTTCCAGAACTTTCACTAGTATTACCAACTTGTTTTTGTAATTGGAGAAAATTGGTGCTAAGTTTTTAAACCATATTTAATATAGACTCATCCTCACTCTTAGGGGTCTCATAATTATGGACCTAATTATTTATTTAACCAAGAGTGGGTATTAATTTCTTTTGATCATTAGTGGAAGATCCATTAGTAGTTTGGTGACTTAAGAATCCTAGATTTTGATTATGAGTAACATAACTAGTGGGCAAAATGTTCAAGGTTGGGATTTGATTAAGAGCTAAGGTGTTTTGGTTATTATTTATAAAAAAGGTTCAAAGCAGGCATTTATGGGTTAACATTGGGAATGGAGTAAGCCATTTGGCCTTATGGTTGCATTTGATCACTTATAACCACTACCTTAGAATAGGCTTGGGCTAATGAAACTATAACCAAGATATATCTCTTTAGAAATATAGAAGTCATAGGATCTACTTCATCTTTTTAGATCTTTAGGGTTAGAACATCATTAGGTTTGTAAGGTTATATAGTCCTACTATACATTTTTTGGAATCTAGCATTGAAAGATCTTATAGGCTCACTAGCGTCTCTTTTGATGGCTGTGAATTGATGATAAATGACACAAGGACTAATAATCTTACCAAATTTATCAATGAAAATGATGTTGAAATCATTATAGGAGGTAATGTAGTCATCAAAAAAATTGAAGAACCATTCATATGTTGTATATTTGAAAGTAAAGGTAAATATTTTACATGTTGCATCCTCATGTATGACATTTAATAACCTCCAAGAAAGTTTAAAAGACTTAAGATGATCCTTTATAGTTATGACACTAGTAAGACTAAATATGGGTAAATATTTATTAGGATTACATGGTAAATCATGGACTACCCCTTGTACATTAATGGGGGAACTCCCTAACCAAGCCATACCTAGATGGGGTCTAAATGCAAAGGTCCCTTGAATAGGAGAAGTGGGTAAAGACTTGGAAAGTCTTCATCTACGTTTATCACACCTAGTTCTCTAATTACTTTGTAGCTCAAGTAAAGGCTCTCTTATTTATGAACATGATTTGGTATGAATTTTAGGCAATTCCAGCTTGAAGATTTGAAATTTTATTTGAAATATGGTATATCAAGTTAATATTTATAATAAGCAAGGACTAAACATGCACACTAGGCTAATTATATAAATATCTACATAAAAAATGACAAAGGACATCAAATTTTTGCAAAGGTAGCTTGAGGATGCATCCTATTGTGTAAAGATAATTGATCTTTACAAGTCTGATTTTGAGATGAACCATAATTTGCAAGGGATCACCTGATCTTTGATCAGAATAAGTCATTCTAATTTCAAATGTTGTAGATCTTCAAATTCAAAGGCTATATTTACCAAAATTATCAATCATTTATCAAAGACTTATGATATTTGCCTTATCAAAGCACAAAGATATGTTAGAAACCTCCAAGACTACCAATCTTTACACTTGGGATCAAAGATCTACTCAAAAGGCATAAAGATGACACCAATTATAGGCTAATTAGAATCAAGCCCTCCTTTTAGAACTAGCAAAGATTCTCCTGTTGATGTTTCTAAATGTACCATAAGTGCTTTTAGTGTTCAAAAAATAGTACTCATTTAAAAATTCCAAGAATTCAAGGCATGAGTTGTAGGTATTTGGCAATTATGATGCCTGTGGTGAAATAGTAGTAGAGAAAAGTAGATTGTTCCACACATTTATATTATTTAGTGGTTGGGAGCCACCTTGGTTCATCCTTATTGATGGTTTCTTATTCAAATATTGATGCTATACTAAACTTAATGGTTTTTTATAGTGAAATTTAAACTACAATGGAGATATTTGTGTAAAACAAGAAAAGAGGAGAGGGTAAGGAAGAAAGGAAACAAATCTGATTGCAAGTCTTTACCTCAAACATTATGACAAAATTTTAGTTTATTAAACATACATTAAAACCAATTTAGAATGTAAAATAGATAAAGCTCAATTTCCATCATAAACCAGGCCAATTTCTAAGGATAAATTGAAATTACAAGTAAAAACCAAGTTTAATTTTAATATTTTGTTTCTATATCTAAATAGATGATGCACATATTTGATATAAGACAAATTAAAGTGAAGAAACTCATGATCTTTCCAACCAACCTATCAAAAAATAGATTAGTAACCTTGTAAATGAGTTAATGTAGTTTAATAATTAAATAAACCATTCAAATCTAATATTCAGACAAACAATTGAGAGAACTACAACTATCAATACAACTAGATAGAAAATCTTTGAAAAATTCCTTTAGCTATATTAATTGGTGTGAGTATATAATTTTTCTCAAAAATATCTCCCTTAAAAAATGGTAATACTACATATATATACAAAACATAGGCAGTATACCAATTAGTTCTCAAGATACATATGTTTACATTGATGACAATTGTCCTTGTGTGATAATTCTATTATACACATGACCTTCTATGTTGGACTGACCTAAAACTATATATGCTAACAAAATAACATATAACTATACAATAGATATTCCATTTTTATAAAATGTATGTAGAATTACAATGTATATAATCTTCTATTGGGTTGGTGGTGGGCCTCTCAGCTATCATTATTGTAGGATGTCTTTAGCCTCAGTATGTTGTTCATTGATCATCTCAAGATCTACTACAAGCTTCATCAAACATCCATTTTCTTTATCTACTAATTTTTCAAATTCTTTGTCATTCCTTAGCATGGTTTCCTTGATGCTTTAGGCCTCTATTATTTTCTCTCCTAAATTAAAGATGAGATCCATTACTCTATGGTTATCACTGTTGGATTGGCCATGGCTATTCCAATTTATCTCTTGGATGCTAGCAGTGGCTCTTTTCTAGAACTCTTCATCATCAATCAACCCCATAGTAGTGGGTTGTGAAGGTTCTATCAACATTTTTCCTAAGAGTTTTTCAATCCTATTGATTAGAGATCCATCCTCCCTTATGAGCTCATTGACATCATTGTGCCATGTGATCAATTCTTACACCTTGTCAACAACAATGCCTAGGATGACACTTAAGTGCCCCATACTAATAGTCCTAAAGTCTAGGATCTATCTCTTTACTTATACATTGATGATATGAACAATTTGGTCTTCTAAAGCTTGCCACTAGATGACCAAAACCTTAGCTACTTAAACTTGTTGCATTAAAGAATCATCTTTGAGCTTCATGGCCTTCAAGGCCTCAAACATGTCAAATAAGGATTTACCAATCATCTTTACCATTTCATCAAGAATAGAGAGGATGGATTGGGTCTCAAGGTTTTGATTCTCCATCCTCAAGTTGGTAACTTATTGCTTCAATCCCTTAAATCCATCCATTACTATGTTAACTAGGATCCAAATAGGCTCTCCACATCCTCCTAATGGATGGGATGTTCTCACACTACTTGTTCTCCAACTGGATTTAAGCCTGTGAAAGGTTCTACCTTTTGAAAGGTGAACTCCTTATTACTGACCATAGCTTTCCTTGTGGTGATCTTATACAAGATTATGCTATCTATATTGAAGAAAATAGTAGTGGTAGACTCAGTTAGCTAGGTGGCTTCTAGGATTTCCACTTTGGTTCCACTAGATTCTATGGGAGCATCCATTCTCTTTTCATCAACTCCTTTTACTTCTAATATTTTTCTCTCTTCTTGCTCCTTCATCATTTCCATAATCCATGGCTAGAGGTCTTTATCAATGTTGATACTTTTATTTAATGCCCATGAATGGGCCATAGTAGGAATCTTTTATAACTTCCCATATATGAACCAATCATGAATGACTGGCCCATGGATGGGGAATTCATCACTAAATAAATTTATTTCCTCAATTGGGTGCACAAAGGGGAGCCTTGGCCTTTTGTAACTGGTAGAGACAAGGGCCAACTCAGCCTTCCTCATCCTTTGGCTAGGTGCAGTGATTAAAGCTAGTTCATGCTCCTTCCCTTTCTCTTTTTTAGCCTCTTCCAATTATCTAGGGGCCTTTGTAAGTTTCCCTATTTGGGGAGAAAGGTTTTCCTCTATTTCTTCTTTATCTAACCCATAAATGTCTTTAAGATCCTTAAATACTTCCTCTACAATCTCATATGGCTCAAGATCCATCATGTCTACATGCTCCACTAGAGGTGGAGTTTGTTAGGGAGGACCTAAAGATGAAGCTCCCTCTCTTGGTCTTTCTTCTAATGGCTTCTTACCAGGGTCTTTAGGAGGTGATAAAACTATTTGAAGGGGTGCTTATGATGGTGACACCTCTGATTGGGAAGATCCTTGAGGTGGTCTTGACGTAGAAGGCAGCAAATGATATTGAAGAGGGTGCATTTGCCAAATGTCTTATGTTGGCTTCTACTCATGTGTCAACATATGCTTTAGTTTGGCATTAAACTCTCTTAATCTTGCTAACACCTCCTCAAAATCACTTACCCTAGTGTAAATATGGTCAAAAACTCTAGGTTGATGCTCATATACCTGTTTGAACATCTTATTATCTTGAAAATGATTATTTATGGTTCCTTTAGGGTCCCACATTCTAAGTTCATCTATTTGGAAGATAAAGGCTCGTCTTTTATTGGAAATGATGTCTATTTCATTCCAATATTGTAATGTGGTCTTTCTAATTATAATAGGGAGGGTATGGAGAATGCCCTTCTTCTTTTCTTTGCAAACCCCATCAATCCCATTGATGAGCTAGAAGGTTATTTTTTGCTCAGCAAGCTTGGGTGGTACATAGACAAGGAGTTTAAAAGGTGAGGACATGGTTCCCTCAATCCTTATCATGGTGCAGTTTGGATATTACCATACATCACCCATCATTTCCAAATATATCTTGATCAAGGGGTGCATCCTAAGAATGGGAGAGTTGATGATAGCCTCAACCAAGGAGGGATAGATGCCATCACAAATGAATTACATGTGGTTTCTATATTTGAAGATATGGAGTTTGGAGTAATGGTGAGAAATTGAGATTCTACTACTGGGAGACCAATTCTTGATATGGGGGAACCTGGTGGAGGCCAACAAGGCATCAAGTAGGTAGGACATCAAAAAAAATTATCTACTAGTTTTTCTCTTGATGGTTGCAAATTACCTACCAAGGTGGATACATATCATTTCCCCAATGGGACGGGTGAGTTATTATTTAGCTATGAAGTATACATATGAAACATAGGTAGTGTTGACATAAGTAGTTGTAGTAGCTCCAAAAATTCTATTTAGTAAGGTCATAATAACCCTAATCCCTTCCCTAAATTGGGAAATTGGAATAATACCTTACAAGTCTTTGAAAACAAAGTTTCCCTAATTGAGCCAAGGTCTAAAGATGGTATCTAGGTCATTTTTAGTGGTCCAATCCTTAATTATGGGAAAATCCACATGGGACTGAGGGAGCTTATAGTAACCCTCAAAGGCCATAGGGGTAATATAAGCTACTCTCTTGGAGGTGCCATCCCTAACAATCCAATCCTCATCTACTCTGTAATCAATAAAAAGAGGAGCAAGCACATCTATGCAATGAAGTACCTCTGGTTTAGCATCCACATGGTGGAGACCATCTAATTAGATTACTACCAGGTCCTTGTATTTGATGTTTATTGCTTTGATTCTCCTCTCATTTATGTGAGGGGTTACATTTTGTCAATGGTGAAGAAGAGCTTAGACCAGTTTTTTCACCCATTATTCAATACCTTGGTATCCAACTCTATATCTTTGAAAACTCTACCCAAATGGTTTATGGAAAGGTAGAGTTTGACCTCTTCCCATTATTTTTACCTTATTACTACCATGGATTTTAAACCCCTCAAAAAACTTAGCACTAACTTGATATAAATCACTTGATTGCTCTTTTGTGTTTGAAATCAATTAGCAAGCTTGAATTGTAATTTGACCCCTCACAGTTCCCATTTTAATGTAATTTTTGGGTCTTTTAAGAGCTTTAATGGTGGAGGTGATTTGGATTAAGGCTCAGCCATGTCTAAAAATATAATTAAGCCTTGCCTTTATACCTTTGCATTTCCGAGTGGACAAAATCGAAGTTATACCATCTTTTGCCTATGTGGATCTTATGAGGCCTCCATTCAGCTTCTTTTGGTGGAAATTTTCATATTTACCTATGTGGGAACTATTTATTAGCCTCTAAATTCTTCCTTTTTTTTGTACCATCAAATCAAGATCCATGGCTTTAATGCGAACCATTGATTACAATCTTAGGCCTTTTATCTTACTGGTCACTATGAGCTTCTAGTCTTATAATTATGCTAGATGGAATATTGTCTTTCCATTAATCCCCTATCCCTAAGATTTGTCCATGTGTTGTGTCCTCAGGCCTTATGATTTTTTCTTGAAGATCTCATACCATTGGATCCAATTAGTACAAGCAAGTAGAGGTCATTAAATCCTATAAGATGCATGACACTTACATTAGTTTGATGATCCAATAAAGACTTAGGTTAAACAATTTTGCCTAAGTTTATTCAAAAAAAATACAAGACCCATTAAAACTTGGAACATTCTCAATTTACTTAGGCAAAAATATTTGTTTATTGAAATTTGATAGTCTCACTTGCATCATAGGCATCCTCCTAGAGTCTAAATGATTTGAGCATGAATTTCAAATTTAAATTTTTGAAGCCCTTATGGTCAAATGTGAGAGTGCCACATGACATCTTTGTGGAGATTTTTAGGGTCATGGATTCAATGTGCTTCATCGAATCAAAAGAGTGATAACATTAGATCAAGATCTAAGGCTTTTCATGTGATTGGATGCATTAAATATTTGAGACCCTTACTGACATATTTAGGTGTAAGTGGTTGCCACTTAGCAACTTTATGGATCTTTGACCTTTCAACCCTTAACTCACATCATCAAATCAAACCCTATGATGAAGTACAGATCATTGGATCTCCCTTAGTCATGCATCATTGGATCAAAATTCCTGATTGAGCATGGGTGGTTGGATCTTGCAAGATGACCATCAGTCAATAATCTTAGAATAAGTTTTTATTGTAAGGCCATGTTCATATTAATAAATACAAAATGGTCTTTAGATAAAAACTTATGCTAACTTATTTAAATAAAAAAAGGGTTTTTAGTTTAGGAAGTCAGAAGGGGTCTTTCCAAGGGATTCCATGGGGTGGTTAGGATAAAATGAAGATATTTTAAAGAATATTGAAGGACTTATTATTAATTTTACATTAAGTTTTATTAACATTAATAAATGAGACTAAGCCTTAATATAAAATTAAGTTTAGGTTTAAAATATTCTTTTGAATATTCCTGTCGAATGATTCCCTCCAAAATTTAAATTCAAATTTTGAGGGTTCCACACCTAAGGTTTTAAACTTAGGATTTCTCAAGAAGGGACTAAGGTTAAGATTTAACAAACCACTACTAGCAAGACTCTAGTGAATCATTACTTGGTAAAAACTAGTATTTTCCCTGAAACCTTCCTTACTTACAAAACTAGGGAAAATGTTAGAAGCATTAATCAAAATAGGGTTTAAATGAAAAAATCCATCTTATTTTAATGGATGATCTTCAAAATTATAATAAAACCCAAGAGTAAGGAAATATTAACAACAAGGTTTCAAACATCTTAAGGGCCCTAATTTTTAGAATTAGGGGTATGTTGGCCCCAACACTACCAAACCTCATAAAAATAATAAATAGTAAATAAAATTAATATATAAAAACACCATGTAAACTATATGCTTAAACTCATTACAAAAACCCTCCAACTCATCACTACAACTTGCTTACCCATATCTAACAAATTCCATTAAAGCACAATCATGGTGAAAATGACTTTCAACACCTGTATGACCACTTTCAAAGACTTACAATGCAAGTAGATGATACTATGAGATAATTATACCATTATAAAATATAAATATAGCATGATCAAATGTTAATATTGGTATTTCAAATTGATTTCATAAACTTGTACCTCACTGTCTCATTTGAACCAAATAGGTTAACTTATGAGCAACATTTTCAATATATACACTAACCTCCAAGACTTCTATCCGATATGAACATGTCTTATAAGTTTTTAACAAAGTATCCATGAAATTTTATTCATCCCTATTCCATTATATCACATCCCTAATCATTTTCTCACTTTTGCTTGGGTTTCTCATTGTTTGTACCATTAGGCCTATTAATGACTAGTCAACTTGGATGATAGGTTTAACACACCTGAGGGATAGAAAATATATAGAAACCTTCATGGACACAAACTAAAAGTTTCAAAAAAATTCCTTCATCCATTTACCAAATTTGTCTTGGTCAACTCTGACTGATACAATAAACCTCCAAGAAACTAACACTTTTTTGTAGGGTCTATTCACATACTAGATAAACTAATCACACCTAGAGATGTTTGGGAGAGTTCACTACAACATAAAATCACTTAAATATCCATACCAATCCATTTTGAGCACTTTAAAACAAATTATTTCATATTGGGTCACTATTAGGGTTCTTTGAGAGTTTAAACCATCTTCCACTATTAGCAATTATTCAAAAGATTAGCCCCTCATTATAGAACCTAATGCCTATAAATTTTATCTAGGACCCTTACCCATATACCATGAATATATTAGGTTCACATGTAGAGGTTACACATGCCAATGAACACTTGAAATTTATTCTTAGGTTGAGAACCCTTCATTCTATGTACTTGAGAGACCTAAAAACCAATTTTCATGCCTTTTATTGAAAACCATGACCTTAAACTTGGTCAACACACCTAATTAGATGTATCATATCACTAAAAATTATCAAATGCTCATTATTATCTTAAAATATGAATCTCATACCTCATTTGGACACCATTTCTCTCTTTGCTCTCTAGACCTTGACCTGTAAACCACATTAGTCCTTGAAATCGACCTTTTAACCACTATCCAAGATATTAACCTCATATAAATGCCATAAAACATCTTAAAATCCTTACTCACTACCATACATCCTTGATATTCCCTGAAAACACCTCAAGACACCTCATTAGGTTAGGTAGGGTCTAGAACTAGTCTAGTTATAGACTTACCCCTGTAGGCTTATCTTGAAACTATCTTGAGTGATCCAATGTATCATATTCATGATAAATCAACCTTATACATCCTATTATGCATTTTTTCATCCATCTCACTAGGTCACCATGCTCAAACCTTCTCAAACAGTCTCTTCATGGTTATGACTAGTTACATGACTAGGCTTCTCAAGCACTTGAAACTTAACAACTAACCTTGAAACTTATAAAAGTATCTTAAATTATATTTCATGATCACATAGTTCCAAATAACCTCTCACAATATTTTTCTTACTTACTTCACCAAGCTTCACTATGCACACCTTCTCACAAAGTCTAGACTAGACTTCTCAAGATACCTTATACTCAAGAACTAGTACTCAAACATGTTTTAATTAACTTAAACCTTGACATAAACCTTAGAATAATCATTAAGTTTCATTAAAATTATCTCTAAATATAAATAAATTATGTTTCCTTTAAATTATCTCTTGTCACATGGCTCATATCTCATAGACCAATCACCATGCATCTTTACCAGATACACCTTGACATCAAATGACATTAATGATAACACTTCCCAAAAAATGGGTAATAATAGTGATATCCTCATCATAAGTACTTGAAGTATCATTTTAAAAGTGTTATTCAACCTAAACTTTAGTTAAAACATGATTAATATCTTGAAGGATTGCCACCTCATTAATTAGTCTTGGAAAGTTGTTCCCCACACCTGGATGCTCAAATTATGCCTTTAATGCATTCGGTTCCTCTTCAAAAGAGGAGAGGATGGGATGGAAATTTACTTTATTATTTATATTTATATTTTATAGAGTGTTCTTCCAAATTGGATCCTTATGAGTATCAAACTTGGACACTACATTATTCTTCTTTCATTCTTCAATTATCTTGTCAAACTTGGATGTACCTTGTGTATAAACATAATATTTTCAAAATTTATCAATTATCAACTCTCTTTATCTTGAAATAACCCATCTTTTCTCAATGTATCTAATTTAACACCTTAAGGGGTGCACCATGAATTGGGTAGGAAGACCATTGGTGCTTTATAGGAATGTTGTCCCTTCTACCACTTGTTATCTACACACTTATATTATTAAAACCATTATCCTAAGCTTCACCTCCTATTTTGCACACTCTTCTAGTATTTTACCACTTTAATTATCCATTTTTCTAACCTAAACCACTTTTTAATAATTTATATGACTATCTTAATTTTTTCAACCTTGTATTCTTATTGACAAAACTTATTAAGGGTCTAGGTCGACCCCTACCTAACCTAATCCATGACTAGTGAGTTTATGTCAATAATGATACTAGGTTGATTGGGTTGACCTTGTTGACTAAAATTTTTATAAGGGTTTATGGTTAAATAAATATATATACAAACACAATCGCTTATCCATTTCTAAGATAAGATAATAAGTAATATATATTTTTCATTTGCTTATCCACCATTATACTTTAGGAGCAATATTAGGGTTTCATACTTTCTTTGGAGATATAGATCTTGTTTTATGGAGAAGTATTTTGAATGAATTGATAGGTTTTGTAGCCTAGATATAATTTATCCTTTTAATCCTTAAATAACACATAAACCTCTTGTGAATCACCTTGGCCAAGAGAGATATTCAGGCTTGGTAGGTTTGTCTTCAAAGGTAAGTATTCCTAACTTTGTTCTTCCTTTATAATATTAGATAGATATGCATTTACACTTATCTTCCATGAATTATGATTTTGTATACACTGATGTGAGTATTTTTCTTCTATTCATGTTTTATTTTTATTTTATTACCCCCACTTTATTCCACAAGCTTTGGTGAGCACTAGATTAGATTTTTACTTTACTTGTTATTAGTATAGTGAATATGAAAACATAGGACCTAGTTAGAGTTATTACATAGTTTTGCTTGACTGGAGGCTTTGGAACCCTCTATAGTGATATGATTGTGGTAAGATATCCTTTGATTAGGTCTAGTAGATCTATATTGGTCATGACCTTGATTATCTAGTGTATCTGTAATTAGAAGTGTAAGTAGGATCTATCTTCTCTAAGCTAGGATTGATTTGTAGATATGTTGCATTTCCCAATGCATACATTCTAGTGAACCTAAAGTGAATCTAAACATTGTAGGTTTAATTTCATGCTTTTAATTTTTATCATTTTATTATTTTTATATATTTGTGATACTAGGTCAACCAAGCTAGTATAGTTATAACTTCTATGCACAGTTTTAACACACAGTCACATAAAAATGACTATGTTATTTCTATGTAGGTCTTCATAAGATAAAAGTTATTATATCAAATAGGTTAACATAGTACTCTTATTCAGTCCTATCCAGAAGACTATATTGAATAGGTTGACTTAGTCTCTCAGTCAACATCTGCAACAACTAAGTCATACAGGTCAATTTAGTTTTACATTTAACATCTAGATAACAAACTATGTCAACCAGGTCAACTTAATCATCTTAATAGGCTTTAACATATAGGGTTTCATAGAACTAGGTCAACCTAGTTGACATAGTTAGTAGAACTTATAAGTAGCATTCAAGGCACTTCAATAGAAAATTTACATTTCTTAGCATCTTCCAACCCACCAAGGTTCCTTTTTCTCTCTTTCAATAAAGTAATTCATTATAGTACTATTTTGTGCAAGTTTGCAGTATTCAAAACTATAATCCTACAACAAATTAAGTCAACCTAGTTGACTTAGTTTTGTAGTATGTCTTCCATCTAAAAGACTAAGTTGAGCTGATTGATTTAGTTCTTAAAGACTCTTACTTCTATAGTACAATAGAGACCCTATTGACTCTATTATATAATGTTTTACATACAATGTCATCTAAACCAACTCTATACCATTATTAATTTGGAAATTAAAAACTACACACTAGTAATTAATTCACAGTTTTATTTTTAGTTGTTTGCATGCTTGGAGTAACACACATAATCTAATTTTTTTTAATATACCATTTAGTTGCACTATTTTTGCTCTTTTTTCACACACTACCAAATCAAAAATTTCAAAATGCATTTAACATTTGTCTTTTCGAGGTCTACCTACTTGGATTTCATCACCAAGGGGGAAGCCAACTTGGTTTTCTAACCAAGTATAAACACATTGCTAATGGTGTATATTGTCAAAGAACCTAACACCCTTATCACTATGAGATTATAAAGTGAGGGGATAGGACCTAATACCAAGATAGTACCATTACCAACATATATCCCTTTTAACTTAAACATCCTAAAACTATCCATATATTGCTTGCTAGTTCCTTATATTTATCCAACTTCCCCATCACACTTAAAATAACACTTTATAATAATATAACAATACTCAGGATGACCATTTAGATAGGATTTAATTTTTAGTTGACTACTTTTTCTTTGCTCATTGTATATTGTATTACAAAACTTGCATTGGCCAAAATTAGTGCAAGGTTTTTTGTTATGTGCCTAATTGGACCATTCTCATTGATCTAATTATTTGTATGTTTGATTTCATTCTTGACTCAATTACATTGCAAATTTTTTTCCTATTTTTGTTACACTATCATTTTGTTTGACACAGTCTCTTATAGACTATATTTTTCCCTGACTATAGTATTGCATCAACTTGGCTGACCCAATACTCCTTTTTGCATATCAGGTTATAGTACTAAGTCAACCTAGTCAAATTTATATCTTTATCAAACTATCTATTTTCCTATTTGTAGTATTAAGTTAACCTAGTCAACCATGTACTCTTTTACCTTCTATCCATTAGTACTAAGTAAACCTGGTCAACTTTGTACTCTTATCTATATCCTTCCTATCTTTTTTCTTTGTATCAACTTTGTCTTCTCTAATCTCTCTCCTTCATCAAGAAATTCTTGTTTGAAGACAACACTAATTTGAATTCAACAAATATGATGAGTCTTATCAACCCTAATAGGTTATCCCATTAATAAATTGTGGCTCCTACCTTAGATGAAAGTAATGTGCATGTAATGTTAGAGGTATAATCAATGAGAGGGGGGTGAATTAGTGAGACTAAATAATAAAAATTAAATTCTAATCTTTTCAAACACTTACTCAATTACCACAAGCATTCATGAAGCATACACAACATTCACATCAATGAGCAAGAGAGAGAATTCAAGATCAATCACATAACATATAACATACATGGGAAACCCTCTTGGGTGAGAAAATCCACTAGAAGATACAATTGGAATAATATCCTATAATAACAAGATCCAATTTAGACAATCTACAAATGATCAAAGAATTACAATCTATATTTAGTGAGACTATAATCCCATAATGTGTTGTCATACCTATCTAGCTAAGTTATAACAACAATTAAACCTTTTATCAATCTTCACCTTGAAAAGAGGCTACAACCATCTTAGATGTTGAGATTCCATAATAATTCTTATGAACACATCCACCTTTGAACTGATGTCAATAACACTTGATGATGGACCTTTGCTTATCACACTTCACCTTTGCTCACACTCAGATAGAAAGTGCACTATTCTCCCAATAGAATTATGACCAATAAGTCATACAAATATTCCTCAATATATTATACCCTTAAACTCATCCTCAGGTCACTCTACCCCTCCTTCACTCCATAAAACACACACAAGCCTCTCTCCAATCACTCCTTAGTCTCTCATAACCCATCATCTTTGGTTCCACTATTTATAGAGCAATCTTGACAATAACTACATTGGTTGGCCATTAGGCATGCCTTATCCCTTAATAAATATCTCACACAAAGACATGGATCAATACAATATCCATATGTTGTCCATAGAATCTATGGGTCACACTTAAGCATCTACACCTTTTAATAAGGCCCTTGTAGCTCTTATAGGTCTCATGTGAACCCATTCACCCATTTAGCACACCTTTAAAAAAAAAAGAACACAAGAATAAGTTATAATACATTTTTCCACTCCTTATGTCCCCTTCAACAACTTCAAATGGTCATAATCATATTAGCTCACCTCTGCATATTCTCAAACAACACAAATAGAGACCTTATACACAAGAATTATATTACCAAACATATAGTCAAATTATTAATCATTGTTCATATTTAATATAGATTAATCGTGCCTCTAAAATACTCACAAAGCATCCTCATTGAGTCTACAACACATACTAATATCTAAATCATCATGAAAAATTGAAATAGCATCAAAATGAGCTCAAACAATTTTGTTGGGTCACTAGCACAATAAGCATGAACACAAAGTCAAATTATAGTCTCAATATAATTGACTATAATCACTTATATATATTCAAATATATATATCCAGATGTATCTTGAATTCCTCTACCACTTTTATTTTTATAGCACTAGAAAATTTGACTTCTATCAAAAGATATGGACAAAATACAAAGCTCTAATTTTTCCCTATGTTAAATTCAAATATTTCAATTCAAACGGTCACTATTAAACTTCAAACACAATGATTAAATATAATTAACTCTTAACGTAGATAAATTATGCACCATTGATCTTGTTCAATCTTTAATGCATAAGCACCAATGCTTAGATGTTAAACCTCGGTCATGTTGACCTCATCTTGTGCAATCTCAGAACTTTGGCTCAATGCACTCCATCAATCTCTATGGATCAACTAGGTATTTAATGATCAATGCTCACCATTTTATCAATCTATTAAACACCTAACCACTATTAGATCATTATCATGTACCTTTACTTAGTCATTAAACATCATGAACCTATCCTCATCTCACTGCTTCCTCACTTCTTGGAGCAACCTGCACCATTGATCTTGCTCAAGCTTTAACACTATTTAAAAATGACTATGGGGACCCTTTCAATATACCTAAGTAGACATTTTTTAACCTAAATAACCTATTCTATAATTTCATGATCTCAAACTTGGACTAGATGATCTCCTTACATAGAAGAATCCAACCATGTGACACATAGCTCCTGGAACCCTCACACGTGAAAAATATAATGCCATTAAATGCCTTCTCAATAAACTTGTATCACATAACCCTCACATGTGTGAGATATAACACCATTTAAATTCCTTATCAAAAAACTTTTGTCATAGATCCAACTATGTGAAAAACATACTTCGGGGGCTAACTTTGAACAAGCATAACTTTTATTGTGCTTTAGTACATGATCTTAAATTTAGAGAAAATCATTTATGCTCAAAACTAAATTAAACCATATGATTAGTTTCTCTTGATAACTTCACATGTGAAATATATAACACCATAAAAATTATCACTTAGCTCTTTCTACCTCACTACAAAATTGGTTATGGGAAAACATAGTCAAACTACTTGGGAGCCCAACTTTGTATATGCATATCTTTTGATGTGTTACATCGCATGATCTAAAAATTAGAAAAAATAAAATAGGGATAAAAATGAATAAACCTATATGATAATTTTATCCTGACACCTCCACTCATGTGAATGATGACCTCATAAATATGCTTACTTAGCTCTTTCTAGCCATATTGCAAATTTGGCTATGTATGGGGAAATAATGAATTTTGACTGAGAAGTAAACTTTACACCCTCATATATTTGAATGTGATTCAATGCTTGAATTAAGATATATAACATAAAAAATAAGGACTAATTTTATCATAACCATATGACCCACTCCCCTTTTCTCTTTCCCATGCGGCAATAGTGATGTCATCAAATTGCCTACTCAAATTTTTTACCACTGGACCCAAAGTGTCTAGATGAGAACTATGATCAACCAAATGAGTTCCACTTGTGCACACAAGATCTAAAATAATATATAACATATTATGTACCTATTTCACATGCTTCAATCACCATACTCATCCCTAAACATCTTTAACCATGTCAACACTGAAGATCAACCAAGCCACCTTCAAGCATACAAGAACAAACACATTGCACACTTTATCATTGTCACATAGACTATCAAGGATATTCATCCACTCAATAGGAAACCTCCATGAAACCATCATGAAAAATATCTAACAATCCCCCCCTTTTTCATTGATGTCAACAACCATCATATATAACGATATACAACTCACCTTCAAAGCACTCTTTCTTCAATGCACTCTCATAATAAGAACTTTCTCCCCAATATTTTTTTTCCCCCTTTAAAACAATGAAATAGTGGGAAAAAACTAATCCTAATGACTTTACAATAATATCGAATAGGAAATGACCATCTTAGAAATATGATACAAAGTCCCCTTACTTTGAGCCTACTTTTGCTTGTCTTATGTCATGTCCCCTTTTTAGTTGACATGTGTAGAGTAGATGATTAGCCTATTATGCGACCCTCATAGGCTGATGAGATGGATAGAGGGTCTTGATGGAGCTGGGCTTGGCTTTCGTTTGGGCTCTTTCAGACATGAATTAACGGAGATATTAATATTTGATTGATTTAATCAAATATTAATTATTTGGTCCAATTTTAATTAATTATTAATTAATTATTAATTATTAATTATTAATTATTGGGTCTAATTTTAGGATCCTAATTCTAATTTAAGAATTGGTCTAATTTTAAGACCCTAGTTCTAATTTAAGGAAGCCCTAAGTCTAATTTAAGGGAATCTAATTTTAGCAAGCACACTTTTGGAGGGGTATAAGGATCTCTCTTGGGAGAGAGTTTGTATTCATGATTATTATTGATATTGATTCTTGTTAATAAATTCTTCTGTGAAGACTGAGCCAAGGGTTCCAGGATTCCATTTACATTGAAGAACGTCAACTCTTCATTGTGTGCGATTCAGAGGTTGTGAGAGATCAGCCGATCTATTGTCAAATTGAGAGATAACTTCATACAGAAGTTATCACATGTGTTTACAAGTTTGAGAGATAACTTCACACAGAAGCTATCACAAGGGTTTATAGGTATTTTATTATTTTTGGGTTTTGATTCAAGAATTATCCAGATATAGATCTTTTGTATTAGCCCATAATTCTACAGATCAGGATCAAGCATACAGGTTGTGCTATATCAGTGGCCGTATGAATTCCGTACAGATTCATGAAAATCTGTACGCATCAACAAAAAGTTCAGGCACTGACATCAGTGAATAGAGACCTATAGAGACTAACATCGGTCGACATATCACTGACGTTGGCGAGTTAACGACTACAGATCGACTAATGATGACAGTATAACCAACATTGGCGACTGTGTTTTTTACACAACAAGCCGAGACGTACCAGATTCAGATTTCTTTCCCAGTTTGTGGAATATTTAGGCTATTAAGGCCGTACTTTCAATATTCTTTATATACTTGATAGAGGACCTCTATTGTAAGCTTATGAGCAAATAAATAAGAGTTTATACTGTGATTTATTTATCTATTTGAAGATATTTTGTAGAAATTTAGATAAGCAATTCAGAGCTTTTGTTTGGATATCTAAAGGGATATTATAGTGGTATCAGAGCTAAATCCTGCCATCCTGAGGGGGCTGGCAATCTTATGCAGCCACAAGGGTTAGGAGTACACGGGTATTTCACGCATAGTAGAGCTTTGCTTGAAGGCACTCAAGTTTTAGAACAACAGCTGGAAGACATGGGTGATGATATTGACAGGGTCTGTATTCCTTACCATCCTAGAGATCAAGATGATGCAGAGGTTTTACTTACTCTTAGAGAACTACGAGAAGGGCAAAGGCAGAATAACCAAGTGTTACAGTAGTTGGTAGTAGTACTACCAAGATTGGGTACTCCTAGGAGACATTCCCCACATCGTGAAGATATCAGGAGTGATGTAGGATCACAGAGAGGCCTTGGGACTGCTTCTTGTATAGCTAACAGGCTTACTAGGCCTATCTTTGTGAGACAGGAGGTAGAGGAGGTGATAGTAGGTGAAGAACATGAGGAGGAATTTATAGACACATTTAGGGTAGCGACTGACGAGTGGGCGTCATTACCACCTGTGGTCAGGGAGATGATTACTTTTGATCGATTCCTCACACAAAGGAAAGAACATTACTGAGGTTGACAGAATGGGAGACCAAGACCCCAGAATAATGATTTGAAGCATGCTACGAGCAGGCTCACACTAGCGATGTTTGACGGTAGTGATAAGGTGACAGCACAGGCCTGGGTTAGTAAGCTGGATACATTTCTCACATTATGACTGATGGGTGAGGAAGATGCTATCAAATATGTGACACTACATCTTGAGGGAGTATCTCATGATTGGTGGCACCATAGGATGGTGACACTCCATCATGATCAGATCACATCTTATCAGGAGTTTGTGGATAGGTTGGTGGAGCATTTTGACAGGAAGGACCCAGAATCCTATTTCAAAGAGTTAGCTCAGTTGCACCGGAGTGGGAGTCTAGAGGCATACATTGGTGACTTTTAGAAGTTATCAGTAATGGTTCCTGACATTTTAGAGAGGCAACTTATAGTACTCTTCATGGAGGGATTGACAGAACCATTGAGAGGTTGGATCAAAGGCTTTGATCCTCCTTCATTACAGGTAGCTATGACAAAGGCGCATAATATGGAGATGGCAGCCCCATCCAATAAATTTAACTCCAGAGGTACTTCTTCATCTAGAGACCATAAGCACTCCAACGGGGATACAGAGAGACCGGATTTTAACATAGATAAATCTAGGGTTAAAAATGATTCAAAGGCCAATCCAGCAGCACCACCTTTGGATCATGAGGCGCTTAATGATCTATGCAGGAAGAAGCTTTGCTTCTACTAAAACGGTCCATATGATATCCATCATGATTTCCCTTTGAGGCCTAAGGGCAAAGCAAATCGTGTGATGTGGGCATATTATGAGGATGCAGAATTAGAAGATTCTGAACAGTAGGATAGTTTTGAGGAGGTAGAGGCTTTAGAGCCTAAGGTAGAGGTAGATTTAGAGCTTCATATACAGGAGGCACGCCTATCCAGCATTCAGTCAGATGAGTCATTCAGACTCTGTGGAGTTTTGGTAGGGCAGAAGGTCACCACCCTTCTTGATACAGGAGCCACACATAATTTCATATATGCTAGATTTGTGGAGAAGCATGGACTCACTACCAAAGATTTTGAGGGCATTAGAGTTAAGGTAGTTAATGGTCACACTCTTAGGTGTGAGCGTATGATTAGAGACCTCCCATTGTGCTTGAACAACTATGAGTTCAAAGCTAATTATTATGTAGTGAACATGGGGGACATAAAATTAGTCTTGGATATGAAGTGGCTTCATTCATTTGAGGAAGTTACTCTTCATCTCAAAGACATGGAGGTTCATTTTGAGGTTGATGGGAAAACACATATTCTTAAGGCAATACGGGGCAGTAGCTTCAAACATATGTTTTTTCATTGGATGGAGATGCCTATACTACATGACATGATAGAGTGCGATGACGAGTGCACATTGGCACCAACACAGGAGAGATATGAGGATGAGCTTTGTCTTGAGGTGAGTTCAGTTCAAGAGTTAGCACATGTGGTAGAGTCTCAGCTTTCTTTTACAGGTGGGTCATATGTTGATGATGATATGCATACAGGAGACAGAGGTGATGTGATGCCATTGGATGAGAGTGGTGATGGACAGGGCCTAGAGTTTGTGTTGGTTGATAGCACTGTAGATCGAGACTTCATTTGGGATCTAGGTGGATTGATTGGTCTATCATTCAGCGATTGCTTGAGGGCAAGCAATTTCAGGAGGGGCAGATTGTCATGTCCCCTTTTTAGTTGACATGTGCAGAGTAGATGATTAGCCTATTATGCGACCCTCCTAGGCTGATGAGATGGATAGAGGGTCTTGATGGAGTTGGGCTTGGCTTTTGTTTGGGCTTTTTTGGACATGAATTAAGGGAGATATTAATATTTGATTGATTTAATCAAATATTAATTATTTGGTCCAATTTTAATTAATTATTAATTATTAATTAATTATTAAGTATTAATTAATTATTAATTATTAATTATTGGGTCTAATTTTAGGATCCTAATTCTAATTTAAGAATTGGTCTAATTTTAAGACCCTAGTTCTAATTTAAGGAAGCCCTAAGTCTAATTTAAGGGAATCTAATTTTAGCAAGCACACTTTTGGAGGGGTATAAGGATCTCTCTTGGGAGAGAGTTTGTATTCATGATTATTATTGATATTGATTCTTGTTAAGAAATTCCTCTGTGAAGACTGAGCCAAGGGTTCCAGGATTCCATTTGCATTGAAGAGCGTCAACTCTTCATTGTGTGTGATTTAGAGGTTGTGAGAGATCAGCCGATCTATTGCCAAATTGAGAGATAACTTCATATAGAAGTTATTGCATGTGTTTACAAGTTTGAGAGATAACTTCACACAGAAGCTATCACAAGGGTTTATAGGTATTTCATTATTTTTGGGTTTTGATTCAAGAATTATCCAGATATAGATCTTTTGTATTAGCCCATAATTCTACAGATCGGGATCAAGCATACAGGTTGTGCTATATCAGCGGCCATACAAATTTCATACAGATCCGTGAAAATCTGTACGCATCAACAGAAAGTTTAGGCACTGACATCGGCGAACAGAGACCTACAGAGACCGACATCGGTCAACATATCACTGACGTCGGCAAGTTAACGACTACAGATCGACTGACGATGGTAGTATAACCGACGTCGGTGACTGTGTTTTTTACACAGCAGGCCGAGACATACCAGATTTAGATTTCTTTCCCAGTTTGTGAAATATTCAGGCTATTAAGGTCGTACTTTCAATATTCTTTATATACTTGACAGAGGACCTCTATTGTAAGCTTATGAGCAAATAAATAAGAGTTTATACTGTGATTTATTTATCTATTTGAAGATATTTTGTAGAAATTTAGATAAGCAATTCAGAGCTTTTGTTTGGATATCCAAAGGGATATTACATCTTAACAACCTCTTCTTGCTCCATGCCAACACTCTCTACAATCAAGCACCACAACTAATGAAGAAACAACACAAAAAATCATATAAATATGATATAAATCTTCAATAAACATTTGAGATGGATTTACCATAAGATCTGTGATCAATTTTACCTTTTGAGCATCTTCATATCTCCACACACCATGAAGAACCATCATGTAAGCTTACTAGCCTTCTTTTTCAAGACACTTCCATGACCACAAATTATACATCTACACTATAAAAAATAGGAAAATTTCACTAAACCAACCTAATAACATACCTTTAGATACTCATACCTTTATCTTTTGGATAAACTAAGCAAAAAACACTCTTCTTCAAACTAGGCATATATAGCCTCTTTGTAGCCTTACTTAAAACTTGAAGAGCCCACAATTTTTAGTAGACACATCTTCAGAACCTAAAAATATATATATGGATCACTTTCATATTCCCCCTCAATAAAAAAAACTTTCATCACCATGCTCATCCTCTAAAACATACTTCCTTCATAAACTTACTAGCTAATTAGCCCTCCATATTGACAAAAACTTGAATAACTAGAGAACCACAAATATTTAAATCTCTGTGAACCTTGATTTGAAAAAATATTTGGCCCATTAAATATACTAATAATCCTTAGACCCCAAATCATAAGGTAGACCACTTTTTTAGCAAAGCCTAAAACCCTAGAATCTCAAAACAAGTAGGGTCAACAAACCTCCTTTTGGTCAATGCACACCTATGAAACTACTTGCACACCTGGAGACACCCATCATACACTTCTAGACCAAGATTTGAGCTTCCATACCTTTTTTAACCCATACATACTATAACCCATTTTAGGTGTACTTGCCCTTAAGCCAAAAATAGAGAAAACTGAGAGCACTCAAAAATCTTCAATTGACACATACATAACTTTAGACCTAAAAAAAACCTAGAGCACACCACAAAGAAATGCATAGACATTTATAAGCATAAAAAACTTCTTGATGTTTTCATCAATCTCATTAAGCCACTAAAACCATCTATTCTGACTATGTACTATAGCTCCTTCACAAACCTCTAAAATAGGCTCATGAACTTGTTGCTCCCTCATAACAAAATACCTTCTTTGATTGATATTATCATCTTGAGTGCACAGACTTGCTTATCCACTAAAAGGAGTCTCTTAAGAATCATAGATAGCGACACCTTTTATACCTCAATGCTATAAAACAAAAATAACTCCTTGTATTCCATCTCCTCCTTGCTCATCTGATTTTTATAATTCTTCTTCTTCTTTGGCTTAGGATAAATAACTTCATCATCCACTACAACACTCTCCTTTTCTTCTATGATTAAATTGATAATATATGGAGACAACACAGATTCATTACATACCTTTTCATCTAAAACATCCACCTTGTAGCTTGTAACCTCATTACTAGGCACAAATAATTGATGTTCTTTGCATGATATATGCTCAACAATAGCAAGATGTTCACTTGGATCCATACATACCTCAGGACTAGCTTCAACTAGCACATTCATCTTCTCTTTGAGCTTGATCTCTTCATATTCAACATGGTCAAAAAATGAGACATCTTGGTACTCTTCAACTCTTGAAGTATTCTCCACCATATCAAATATATTACTTGGACCTGCAGTCTCATCATGACTCACACTTATCACATTTGGCTTCCATGTGTTAACATGCCTTCTTCCTTGCACTTTAGAATCATAATTAAACCTATTATATCTTTTAGGCCTTTTCTTGTATAAAGTTTTAATGTGACCTCTCTATTGACAATTGTATCACACCATACCTTTTGAAATAAATGTAACTTGAATTACCTTATTTGGATAGAAATTTATAGTGTGTCCTATGTCATGACAAACAAAACAACCTCCCATTTTTAAAGAGGAAACACCTTGTCTAATCTTATGTGGACAATGGTTTAAAAATTTTCCCACATCAAGATAATTGAATCACTTGATTATGCTCACATATTGTGACTGATGACCCCCATCATAGTCTAATGTGAATTCATTTCTAACAGGTCCCTTGCACTCTCTAGCCTTATGACCAAATTGATTACATGTATAAAAGTAACCATTAAATCTTGAATACCTCATGGAATTTGGCTATCTGATCTAATTTATCTTTACTATGTTATCACTTTCATTCCTTATCTAATGATTTATATTCAAATTATGATTGTCCTAGTTCACATTAGTCTTTATCTTGTCTTGAGTTACTTTCTTTTGTTTTCTTCATATCCAAGAATAGATATATCACTAGAATGATTTTGGCCACTCAGAATGTTGTCTAGATCACATGAGATATTTTCAAATCTCAAAAATTAATTCACCTTATTATATGTCTTCTCTAACTTAGATTTCAAAGACTCATTTTCAAAAACATACCTTGACCATTCTTATTATTTTGCTTTTAGGCTTGTAGACAAAATTTCCAACTGACAACTGAGATGCTTGATCATATCTTCATGTTCCTAGGTGCCTTCATTCAATCTTACCTCAAATAAACTAAATTTATCCTCATAGTTCTTGAATTTATATTTCATCTTCTAATCTTATTCTCAATCTTTAGTTCCTCAAGATCATTCATCAAAATAGTCTCACAGTCCAACTCATTTTCATCATCATCTAAATCACTCCAAGTAGACACTTTCTAATGTGAGAAACTAATTCTTTATCCATGAATAGAGATTCATATTCAATAATACCCTCATATTCATGATCATATTATGATTCATTGTATTCACTCTCATTTGATGAGCTAAAATCTTCTTTGGTGTAGAGACTCTTTTTGTTTTTAAAAAACTTCTTTTTGTTGTTAAACTTTTTGAATCCTTTATTCATGTATGTCTTCCAGTCTTCATATTGGCCTTCACCATAATCTTCATCATCATTATTATCATTATTATGAGGGAACTTCCAAGAAAAGTTTCCTATCTCTCCATAGTTGAAACATTTGAGGGGTAGTTTACCCTTATACTTCCCTGAGCCAGTGTTCAATTTCTTAGTAATCAAAGCAATTAGTTCATCATCATCAATATCAGATATGTCATCCTATTTGGATTTATTACCTTGGAATTTATTCTTAAGATTCATCTCTATCTTGAAATTGTCTTCCTTATTTGGTGGTATATCATCATCCTTCCTCATCTCATAGGTAGTAAGGGTGACATGTAATTAATCCATCTTCAACTGAGTAAGTTCATGACTCTCTTCTATAGCATATACTTTTATATTAAACTTGGGGGAAAGAGAACATAATACCTTTTAAAAAATAGTAGTCTCTTTAATATTCTCTCCAAGACCTCTGATGATGTTCACAATCTCATCAACTATCTATATAAAGGATGCCATAGTATCTTCTTCATTCATCTTGAGACTTTCAAATTACCTTCTACAAGTATATAACTTAGTAGGCTTAAATTTTGAATATACTTAAAAAAAATATTCAATTTATCCCATATTTCCTTGGTAGAAGTGCACTAAATTACTTTGGTGAACTCAATTTTTGTAAGACCACAAGTGATGGCATTCATTACCTTAGATTTATTCTCAAATAGCTTCTTATTTGCAACACTAGATGGAGGAATATTAGGAGCAACATAACCATCCAAAACTAATTGCCATACATCAAACTAGGGACATAATGTAGGTCATCATCTTAGCACTCCAAAATGCATAATTATATCAATTGGACATTGGTTATTACTTCGTAGAGAAACCACCTTGGACATTCTAACTAGCCATTGTACTTTGGATCACCTTCAAGCTATCAAGCCTTTACCAAAGGACCTTGCTCTGATACCAATTGTTAGAGTACAACCACTGAGTGGGGGGTGAATTAGTGATCCCAAATAACCTAACTTAAATTTTTATCTTTGAAAAAACTTAATTATTTACCACAAATATTCATGAATCATACACAACATCCACATTAATAAGCAAGGTAGACAATGTAAGATTAATCACATAACACATGACATACATGGGAAACCCTCTTTGGGGAGAAAACCCATTAGAACCTATAATTGGACTATTATCCTATAATAATAATATCTAATTTATACCATCTACAAATGATCAAGGAACTATAATCCATATTTAGTGAGACTACAATCCCACAAGGTGTTACCACACCTATCTAGATGAGCTATAACATTAACAAAAAAAATTAGCAAGTTTTACCTTACAAGGAGGCTAAAACCACCTTAGATGTTGAGCTTCCACAATAAAACCTATTAATACATCCACCTATAAACTGATGTAAATAATGCTTGATGATGGACCTTTTCTTATCACACTTACCTTCACTCACACTCAAACAACAAGTGCACTATTCTCCCAACATAATTATTACCAACAAGTGATACAAAAAGTCATCAATCTATTCTACTCTTAAAATCATCCTCAGGGCACTCTACCCTTCACTCCAAAAAACACATATAAAACTCTCTTTGATCACTCCTTAGTCTCTCATATAAAGTCTAGAACCTATCATCTTTGGTTTCACCATTTATTAAGCAATCTTGATAATCACTACCTTGGTCAACCATTAGGAATGCCTTAGCCCTTAAGGCATCTCTCACATGAATACATGGATCAATAAAATATCCATAGGTTTTCCATAGCATCTATGGGTCATCCTTAAGCAACTACACCTTTTAATAAGGCCCTTTTAGCTCCTATAGGTCTCATGTGAATCCATTCATGTATTTAGTACACCCTCAATAAAAACAAGAACACAAGAGTAATTTATAATACATGGGTCCACTCCTTATGTCCCCTTTTACATCCTCAAATGATCATAGTCATCTTAGCTCATCTATGCATATACTCAAATAACTCAAATAGAGACTTTATATACAAGAATGCCATTACCAAACATACAATCAACTTCTTAAGCATTGTGCATACTCAAGATAGATTTATCACACCTCAAAAATACTCATAGATCATCCTCATAGATTCTAAAACACTCCCCAATAGATAAATCATCATAAAACATCGAAATAACATCAAAACAAGCTCAAACAACTTTCTTGGGTCACTAGCAGAATAAGCATGAACACACATTTAACTTCTAAGCTCAATATATTTGATTGTACTCACTTCTAGATCTTCAAATCTCTATAACTAGATGCATCTTGGATTCCTCTACCACTTTTCCTTTTATAGCATTAATAAATTTGACTTTTATCAAAAGATATGGAAAAAATACAAAGCTCTAGTTTTTCCCTATGTTAAATTCAAAAATTTCAATTCAAACAGTTACTGTTAACCTTTGAACACAATACTCAAATCTCATGAAATATTAGCTTAGATCAATTATGCACCATTGATTTTGTTCAATCTTTAATGCATAGGTGCCAATACTCAGATGTTAAACCTTAGTCAGGTTAACCTCATCTCATAAAATATAAGAACTTTGACTCAATGCACTCCATCAATCTCTATGGATCAACCAAGTCTTTAATGATCAACTCTCATCATTCAATCAATATGTACAAATTCCCACTCACCATTAGATCCTTATCCTATACCTTTGTTCGGTCTTTAAACATCATGCACCTATCCTTATCTCATTACTTCCTAACTTATTAGAGAAATGTGCACCATTTATCTTGCTTGAGCTTTAACACTTTCAAAAATGAATATGGGGACCCTTTCAATATGCCTAAGTAGCCATTTTTGAACCTCAATAACTTCTTCTATGCTTACTCACATGATCTCAAACTTAGACCAGATGATATTCTTACATAGGAGAATCTAACCACATGACACTTAGCTCTTAGAACCCTTGGGTGTGCGATATATAATGCCATTAAAATTCCTTCTCAAAAAACTTTTTTCATAGATTCAACTATGTCAAAAAAATGCTTAGGAGGCCAACTTTGAACATGCATAACTTTTACCATGATTTAGTGCATGATCTCAAATTTAGTGAAAATCATCTATGCTCAAAATTTAATAAATCTATATGATCACTTTCTATTGAAACCTTCACATGTGTAATATATAACACCATCAAAATAATCACTCAAATATTTTTGCCTCACTACAAAATTCATTATGGGAAAACACATTTAAACTACCTGGGAGCCCAACTTTGCATATGCATATCTTTTGACTCACTACATTACATGATCTTAAAACTGTGAAAATAAACTAGGAATAAAAATGAACAAAATCATATGATCATTTTATCTTGACACCTCCACATGTGCTAATTTTGACCTCATCAACATGCATACTTATCTCTTTCTAGCCATATTGCAAATTTGGCTAAGTATGGGAAAATAATGATTTCTGATTGAGAATCCAACTTTGCACCCTTATATCTTTGATCGTGCTTCACTTAAATGAATGAATTGAGATCTAGTGCATAATAACTAGGGACTAAGATGATCACAATAATATGACCCACTCCCCTTGACTCCTTCCCATGTGGAAATGGTGATGTCATCAAACTACCTACACATATTTTCTTCCACTATACCCAAAGTGTCTAGATGAGAATTATGATTAACCAAATGAATTACACTTATGCATATAAGTTTTTAAATAATATATAACATCTTAGGGACCTCTTGCACATGCTCTAATCACCATACTCATCCTTGAACATCTTTAACTAGGTCAATACTGAATATCAACCAAGCCACCTTAAAGAATACAAGAACAAGCACATTTCACACTTTGTCATTGTCACATAGACTATCAAGGATCTTCATCCACTCAATAGGACACCTCCATGACACCATAATGAAAACTCTCCAACATGTAACCACTCACACTAAAAACTATGGGACCCCTCCTCATTCCTCTTTCCTTTATAATCCTCTCTTCTCATTTGAAGATTATCTTGAATTAGAGTATACACCCAAAATGATCTTCTTCATCAATGAGTTTCGTAAACATCAAGGAAAGGATCCTTTTAATATTTACCATCTCATGATAAGTGGTCAAGTTGAGGATCCCCATTCACCTTCTCCCACGTTCTCACCTAGAATTGGGGACACTAGCTTCTTTGTTTCTCAACCTCTTCCCTTTATTTTGACCCCTTCTCATACCATGACATCTTCCTCTTTAATTTATTCCACCTCCATGCCTAGTATATCTTCTAACATGGTAGGTTCTACATATAATGAACCTCTTCTAAGACCTGCTCTTCTCAATTCTTCCACTAGTTCATCATTTTCTACCCATGGCAATCATGCCTCTAGTGTTGCTTCTTCGCATCCCTATACTAGTACATATTTTTCCATACAAGTGAATTATGCCACTAGTGCATCACTTACCAATAATTATTCTCAAGCTACTACTAACACCCATAGTGGTACTCAAGCCACTACTACCAATTCTAATGCTCCAAATAATGCTAATAATACAACTCAAACCATCAACTCCTATTACAAACTCTTAATCAAATGAATGATTTCCAATCTAACAATGAAAATCAAATGATGTAAATGAAAAATTATCTTATCCATGTTCAAACCCACTCTCAACAAATGCTATGGGGCATGCATAAGTAAAATTTTCCCCCACCTCCTCTTCAATATTCCCATGGTAATCTTATCCCTCAACCTCACCTTAATAATAAAATGATCAAGCACCTTCAAAATGAGCCTCTTATATCTCAAATTTCTATCATCAATATAGGAGGTATCACCCTTCACTTAAAAACATTTATAAATCTATATAGAGACTGGGTCAAGTTAAATGTCTTTGCCTCTACCAAGCTATTATCAAAGACTCTCATGGGTAATGATTTATATTGGTACAACCAACTCAATTCTCATTCCATCACTAGTTTGGAAGATTTAGTCAATGCTCTTATCCAAGAGTTCCAAACTAGTGACCTCCCTAAGAATACCTCGGCCCATTTTATCAATTGTAAGAAAATTGAGACCAAAACCATATAATATTTTATCAAATAATGGAAGACCTTATCAAAAAAATGTGAGCATAATATGGTAGATGACAACCTCTTTCATATGTTTACCAATGCTCTTTTTCCCAAGTTGTAATATTAGGTCTAGACTCTCTCTCCACATACTTTGAAAGAGGCTATTGACCAAGCCAAGCATCAAGATTTACTTATGCATCAATTTGATATATCCCAACTTTATATGGGTACTCTCATGATAATCAAGAATAATAATCATCATACTAAAAATGATCATGTCACTGACTCTTATGATACCATTCATATTATTCAATCTTTTATTCCCAAATAGACTTCATAACAAGTTTCCCCTCCTAACCACATCATTAACCCTCATTTATCTTAAAATAATAGCATCAATGTTCATAAAACTTTATACTTATCAAAATTAAAAAAGTGTCTCCCTATGGATCTTCCACGAGAGCTTGATCCCACTTGACCCATGAAATCTCAATATGATCCTAATAAATTTTATTGGTTTTATGTTAGTTGGAGTCATTGTCATGAAATTTGTAGGCAACTTCATAATTTGGATATATATTTCATTCTTGGTCCCACTTTTGACCATGATTATATCATTTAAAACATCATAAAACCTATGTCATTGCCTTCAAATCCCATGAAACACAAAATAAATCTCAAGCTTTGAACCAGGCTAATACTCATTTGGCCATCTATAAAGATCCTCTTCTGAATCACCAAGATAAACCTACCCCTTCTTCTAGTAACATTGATAGTCTTCTTGACCCAATTCCTAAAGATGGTCAATATGACTAATATGTGAAGGGTGGTTGCTTTCATTAATCCTCATCCTATCCACTCCCCTCAATTGTCTCCCACATTTCATGTTATTCAAAACTCTTCTCCAACTCACTTAACAGAGTTGGGGAAAGAATACCTCATATCTTTTGAAGAACCAATTCCAACACCTCCCTTAGATAACACTTCTCATACCATTTCTACTAATATTCTAACCTCTTTACCTATCACTAATGATACTCAAATTTATATTAACACTTATAATCTCCCTCAAATGTAACTTGCATCAACTAACCCATCCTCTCATGATGATCAACATACTTGTCTTCTAATTAAACATCTCACCTCTTAGCAACATAAATTCACATGTACTTCAGATCCTCCTTCTAAGGACCTCCTTTAACACTATGCACCTCTTTCCAACAATCCTCTTATGGGTTATGATGACTGGGATCCTATTAAAAATCTTACTAACATCCCATCTCAAATCCCATTTCTTGAACTTATATGGACCTACCTACATCATCATAATAATGTTATGCAGCTCTTGTTTAAAATGAACATCCCTCATCCTCCCCTAGTAGGATGCAAATCCACCTTATCCAAATCAAAAGATAGGATTTTACAACAATGCAAAGATATGTCCATACATGTTGATGAAATAATGGACACTTATCTTTCCCTCAAATTCCACCATTGCTTTTATGATCCTCAATGAGATTATTATTCATGCAGATGATACTCCTTTATTTATCAATGTCTAAATCAATGATATCCAAGTCAAACATGTTTTTATTGATGAGGGTTCCAACACTTATGTTGCCTCTCTTGATTTTATCAAAACCCTTGGATATTCTAAATGTAATCTCAAATCCACATGCAACACATGTCAAGGCTATAACTAAAGATAAATGCCTCCTTTAAGTTGTGTGGCTCCTCATTACCACCCCACCAATCACTATTCATGTGAAGATGATGATATTCAACTTTACTCTATCCTATAACATTTTTCATTATAGTCTATGGACTCATCACATGAGAGTGATTGCCTCTTCAACTTGCCAATGTGTCAAATCTCCTCACAATGGAGCCATATATAAAATTTAGGGTGACACTAATGCTTGGAATTTTAAATAATTCCATGACTGTGGCATATTTAAGATTTTTACCCTTAAACCCTTTCCAAGCATTCCATTTCATGAATCTCAATGGTTTAACTTTCCTATCAATTCCACCTAAGGTTATAATGTTCATCCCAAACTCATTGAGAATATACCCCCTAACCTCCTAGATTCCAATGATGATGAGCCAGATGAAGTCAACCTAAAAATTTAAAATTCAGATCTCTCACCTCATCTCATTTCTTAACTTCCTCCTTTGAAACCTCATTTTCATCAACCACCTTTTGATGATATACCCATTTTATTAACTAAGACTCAACATTCCATTCATCATGCAACATCAAATAACTAGGTCATCCATACCTATGCCATTTATCTTTATACACTTGATTATGATGATGGTTATACCTTAGATGATCCATTCTTAAGAGGTCTTTCTCAGTCCTAAGATGTTGAAATTATTCATTATCATTCTTATTTGCTTCAGTCTTTCAATATATCTTCTATCATTCCATCCTCTATCATTCCTAATTTTAGTATTTTTCCTCTTGATCATAGGGTAGATATGGTGCTCACACCTCCAATTTATAAAAAAACCTCATAGGAATATGCTTATGGATTGTGATATGACTGGTCTCTATCACTTTGCCAGATACCAAGACCCATCTAGCTGACTTATCCCATAGATTCTTATGATTGTCCTTAAAAATTTTATGCATCTATCCCCTCCCTCAATAGAGCCTAGTTCAGAACTTATTCCCATTCCTTATATAGTTGAGTCTCTTCTTGTTCCTTCAGTCGAACCTTGTCTAGTATTTCCACTAGCCTTAGCTTCTCATGGTGATGGTTTTCTCCCTTTACTATAATTCACTCCTTTTCCCACTAAATGGAACAATTATCCATATTTTGATATTCATAAAGTTGTCAGTCATTGGACTCAAGACTATTGATTATCTCAATCTTTTCCAACTTCTATTTCCACTCCTCCTATGAGTAAACCTACAAAGTATATTAACAAGTGTATTTTTTACTTCCATAACATAGATACTCATTCATCTACACATTGTTGTAAGTTACATAAATATATCAACATCTTGCATTCCACCACTCCTCAACCCATAAATAAGGTTATACCTACCCTAAAAGTATTACCTGAATATCTTCCCAAATATGGAGAGGTATATTATCTATGGTACCAATGTGGTACACATCACATTGATTGATGCCACATCCTTTAGTAGCATCTCAAAGATCACCTTATAACCATTCATGTGCCTACTACCCTTTCTACCATAGGTCTCCCTCATAATAAGCCTCCCCCTTCTTCTCCCATGGTTCCACCACTTATGGTCCCTTCTCTACCTACCGTTTCTCCACTTTTGAGTCCCTCACTCATGGATCCCTCTCCTTTGGTGACTCCTTCCATGATGGAAAATTCATCACCTATGATCACTTCATCTCCCATAGATTCCACTCCTATTTCTTCTCCCTATAATCCCCTACATGATAGTCCTCATCATTATGATCCTTTAAGAATTTATACATTTTCTATCAAGGAGATTTGATGCAAAGTATTTTATCAACTTTTCCTAAAGATCAATGAGACTTTAGTTGTAGTTTGAGTTCAGATTCATGGAGACTTATTTGATGTTATGGATAATGTGTGTGGACAAATATATCAGTACTTATAAACATAAGCATGGTGTTATTACATTTATTTTCTCATTTTTTTTGGATGTGTGCTCCAACTTTACATTTATCTATTTTTATATCATTTGACATTATGTCAAATTCTTATCTATCTTACATGGCCATTTTCATTTCACATTTTGCTTATGATGTCATTATTTTTCTCATGTTTTATTTTTTGATTATTTTTCATAATTATATACTTATTTTTATTGAATTTATTTCTATGGTTGTCTTGTTATTTCTTATGATTATTTTCTATTTTATCTCTATAAACATGGATAATTATTATTGTGACTATGTTATATAAACCTTGCTCCCTTTAATCATTCCTCATTTACCATGTGATCAATTAGTAAACAATTTATCTCATTGTAATCTCCTTTTACTAGTCTTATTTGGATCTCCCCTTATTCCCCTTTATTATCTTTCATAAAATAAACATACACATGGTTGAGAATTGAGATAACATGTCGATTCATAGTTAAGCTTAAGTGTTCTATCCAGTCATATCTTTGGATATTTAGCTTCCTTTAGCTAAAGCCTAAATCTCATTTATGTGTATCTCTCTATCTCTCATGATTGGTCATTCCAAGTTTGTGAGGAGGAATTTTAAAAGCCATAAAATATTCAAAAGCCAAATCATTTAATAAAAGGCAATGACCTAAACCGTAACATTCAAAAATTTCAAAAGTCAAATCACACTAAAAGATGTGACTCTAAGCACAACTCCTATTTCTAATTTAAGCTCAAACTCCAAATTTGGCCTCATAATAGATCCAAGGTCCATTGGGATTTGGTAGGATAATATATTAGAAAAGGATAATAAAAAAATATTTTAGTGTTACCTAAATTATCATGCAAGTACCCAATCTTTGTAGTAGACTGACAACTCTATAAGAGGGCCTAAGAAATGGGGAACACATCATGGGAAGGTAGGTCCATTTAAAATTTCTTGTTTATAACTACAAATATGAGTTGATCTTAGTACCACACTTATTTTCCTATGTGTCTTGATACCTATAGCAAATAGTTATCCTCTACATATTGATGGTCACTAGTCACTTAGTATCTTCTCATGTCCTTAGTGTGCCTCATGTCTCCTAAGGTCTTCTCATAAGATGCCTAAGTTATGCTTATTAAATTCCCTTTTTCACTCCCTACAATCCTCATATATCCCCTTGAGAAATTTTGTTCTATTCACTGATCACTCCCCTAGGGATTCCATTTGTGAGTTGAATTTTAAGACCATGGATAGGACCTGGCCTTCCTCATAAATTACCAAAATTTTCACATTACCATTACAAACATCAAATTTTACCATATTTTAACATTATTTCCACCTCATTGGTGTTCCATTTGTGATTTTTAGTGTAAGACCATGGATAGGACATGGCCTTCTTCATAAAATTTTCCAATATCCAAGTCATAACAAAATTACATGTGTCAAATATGAGATAAGATGTGATGTATTATGAGTTACACATAATTGAAATGCTTCCCATTTTGATTTAGCATGTTTTCTTCTTAATTCATTAATATTTCACTTTTATCTTGTTATTCTCCAATTGCATGTAAGAATCCAACCACTTTCTTAAGTTTTTCATACTTCCTAACTTGAATTAGTGTGATTAATTTAAGACCATTTTACCAATTGTGTTTATATATTATACTTTCTAATGTGATTTAGTATGATTGATTGACATAATTTATTTATTTTTACCATTAGTCTTTCACATGGTTTTTATTTTTTTTACATTATTTTCATACTTCCCAACATTATTTAGTGTGATTTTACTTGTTTTAATTTGGTACCAATTTTTTAATGGTTTAAAAACATTTTGTCCTCTTGTTTACCACATTTTTGGTTTATTATACTTAGTCATCTTTTGTTATTACACATTTCCCATCATGATATAGTGTGTAGTGCATTTGTTTTGATTAATTATACTTTTACAAGTCTGTTTTGCCTATTTATTTCTACCATGCATGTGTACTACATAATTATAGAAAAGAAAACACCACACATATATGTCTTATAGCATATACAACACAATAAAAATACATGTGTTAGAAATAAATATATCCATGCATCCATAATTATAACCAAAATATAACCCATGAGATAAACATCCAACTATCAAAATAGAATATCTCTATATATATCATGTGTTTTAAATATAAACAGTTCAAAAATGCATCTCTCCAACTCTATGGCTAGGCCCCATCATGTATATATCATGGCCTAGACATGATACTCATAGATGATTTAGACTATCCCCTATAAATAGTACTCTATAATGAGTTTGTCTAAGATCTCAAACCTACTACCTATCCCTATAAGTTGGCCACTTGGGCCTGTACCTATCCCAGCTAGATAGTGGTAGCCATATACACAACTCTCTCCTAATCTAGGGCCTACCAAACTTACACCTTTCTTACTCCCACCCTTGTTGGTGGTTATATCCCATATGTACATGCATGTAGCTTCCCCATGGCCTCCCCCACTAATATGAACCAACCCACTTAAGTTAGGGTAGATGGTATCACATGATCATTCAATGTGGTGGGGTTGTATGGTGCTAGACCCCATCCAGAATATCATGGTGTGTTCCCATCACCAGGGATCCCCATCTAATATCCTCATCCACATGATCTAAAAAATTCAAACCAAATAAATATCATATCATATATACATCTCAAAATCTATCTATCTATAATCATAAATAACTAGTATTATATATCAAAGACTCAAAATTACAACATTTCTTACCTATCCTAGTGTCACCAATTACCATCTCTCCATTAGCCCATCCCCCAAGCACCTAATTTATGGGATGCCTCCTAATTAAATTAAAACCTAGAGTCACCACCCATGCACATCTTGGGCCTCTTCTTAATGGTGCCTCTATAGACCATCTCTTCCCTAGGTTGACTGATGGGTCATCTTGGATGACCACCCTCTATGTTCTATCTTTCCATTAATGTCTCTATTGGTGGTGCAACTGAGGTGTTTGTTATTAATCCTAATGTGGTGTTAACTATGGTACCTATGAAACCCTTACATCCATGTCCATTCCCTCTCCTCTTCCAACTATTGACTTTCATGCTTGACCAGTCTATGGTCTCACACATCATGATCTGATCTCTAATCTCTCAACTAACACTCCTCCTCCTCTATTCCCCCTCAACTCTCTCACATGAAATGCCCACAATGTTTTCACCTCTATAGGAACTACAAAGTGCGGGAGTCTAAACTATCCTATCAAGCATGCCACCAAATGTGGCTTTACCCACTAGGTGTAGTGGCCTGTGATCCACACTCATGATAACCCTGGTACCATAGTCACCCAACTTGGCCAAATAGTCATAATGTGTGCATAAGGTTTTCATACGATCTCTCCTCATGTGACCATATATAACACTAGCACATGGGACATATCCCATGCCACGTGTTCCTATCTCCACCTCATAACTTGATGTAACTGATCATTGACCAAATGGGGTAATCTAGCTGGATGATACATTGGTAACCTCTCATATATCTAGGGACTTAGTAGTACCATTGGTCACATGGTCTTCTACCCTATATAAAACATCCCATACATATCATGCATGAGCTAAACCTAGATGACAACCCAATTCATAGAGTACCCCTTGATCTAATATATATTGACATAAAACTATTACATACAATGGTACCTTACTATCTGAATTATGACATAACACTCATGTTGTCACAATTCTTATCATAGCCTCTCAAATATCCATAATCTATGTAATATAAACATCAAACAATCTTACCCTCAATATTGGGTAAATCTTATCTAAGCACATTGCCCACTGGGATAGTGATAATTTATCCTCTTGACCATCTAGTGTCCTTATGATCACCAATGTCCCCCTTATATGAAGTCTAAGAAATGTATAGACATACTCCAAAGTAATACCAAAATCTATGGTATACCCATATAAATGTGTTGGTAAAATACTCTCAGGCTCCCAAAAACATGACCACAAGATCAAACTCAATGGGATCCATCACATCTCCATGTTGCCTCCCAATCCTAATACAACCAATATGGCTCTATTTACATCTATCAAGTGCTCCATTAGATCAAGGAGCCATGACACATCCACCAATTGCAAAAATATCCAACATCTCTACAAAATATCAAATAATAAAGGATTTATTAGACCTCTATGTCACTCATAATCAAAATACATTCTTTTAAATTTCATAAAAATAAACTAATCTATTTTAATTTATTCATTATTTTACCAAATTAACCTATTTTAAAACTACATCAACCCTTTTAGTACTAACTCAACCACCCTATAGCTTAACAATACTATATTGGCCTCTTATTTTATTATAGTACTATATCATCCACTTAGAAAATAACTAAATAGGACATATATTACTAATTTGGCCACCTTAGACTTAATAAACTAAGTCGGCCTTCTTTTCCCTTACCAGTACTATATCAATCACTTAGAAAACATAATAAGTTACCCACATAGTACTATGGCGACCCTCTACCAAAACAAACTAAGTCAACCGTGCACTACTAATTCAGACCATTAAAATTCTTGTCTTCTACAAACTAAGTCAACTTAATTAACCTTGTTCTTTCATTGCGATGACTTTTTGACCAATTGTGATAAATTCCTTGGGCATTTATTTCTTCAATCCCTTCCTACCTTATACCCCATTTGACCCCTAGTTCCCCTAAAAGTTTCTTAGCATTCATTTTTGTCTTTATATTTTTCTTAATTATCAAATTTCTATCAAACATTCAATTTCACATAAAACTTTCAAATTTTCAAAATTTTTAGTTACTTACTTGTGTTGCACTTATTGTAGATGCTATGTGTCCTCCCTACCTCAGTTGACATCTCCTCACCATCTTTCATCTCTAGGCTCTTGCTAGGTCTCTCAAAGCTCTATTTTTCTTAGAATAATAAATGAATTCTTTTTCACCCTATTTATATTTACTACTCAAAATTATTTATCCTTCAAAAATTTACCATCAAAGTCCTTATTTTGATCATATCTTTGTTTCTACTAACTCATTTTCCAGGCCATAGAAATTTATGGAATACTGATGTCATAGAGAATATTTATAACTATTATATGACTATCTTGAATTTTTTTTTATTTTTCACTCTTTTTTTCCTAAAAGTTCGCCTATGTTCTTTATATTGGATGCCTTCACATATCTCACATCTCCTTCTTTATATACAACACTAAGGTAATTAAATATATTATTTTTTCAATTTTTCCCTTAATTTATCTTATTTTATCCTTACTACACTTTATTTAGCATAAACATTATATGTCATCATGTTCTTTTCTTGAAGCACCATCTCCTATTGCACCTACATGACACATAATGAGCTTCAAGTGGGGCATATGTATATACATAATATTTTCAAACTTTATCAATTAATGATGCTCTTTATCTTTCAAGAACCCATCAATTCTTAATCTCTCTGAGTGCACACCTTAATGGGTGCACCAAGAAAGGGGTGGGTAGATAATTAGTACTTCATAGGATTCTTGTCCCTTCTACTACTTGCTATTTACACACTTGTATCCTAAAAACCATTCCCCTAAGCTTTGCCTCTTATTTTGCACACTCTTCTAGTCTTTTACCACCTTCATTAGCCCTTTTCCTAACCTAACCCCATTTTTGACAATTTACATGATTATGTCAATTGCGTTGACCTTGTATTCTTATTGATAAAACTGATTAAGGGTCTAGGTCGGCCCTTGGTCGACTTAGTTCATGACTTAGTGAGTTTTTCCAATTATGATACTAGGTTAACCAGGTTAACCGTGTCAGATAATTTTTTTGGAAGGGTTTAAGGTTAGATCCACCTATATAAACATAATCATTTCACCATTTTTAAGAGAAGATAAGTAAGATATATTGTGTATATGTTTATCCACCATTCTACTTGAGGAGCAAGCTTAATGTTTCATAATTTATTTGGAGATACAAATCTTGTCTTATGGAGAAGTCTTTCAGATGCATTGATAGGTTTTGTATCCTAGAGATGATTTATCTTTATCATCCTTACATACCATTACAACCTCTTGTGAAGCACCTTGTCCAAGGGAGAGATTGAGGCTCAACGGGTTCATCTTCAAAGGTAAGTATTCTTATTTGTGTTCCTCCTTTGTAAGAGTAGATAGATATGTATTTACACTTCTCTTCCATACATTAGGATTTTGTATACATTGATGTGAGTATATCTCTTTTATGCATGTTTAATTTTTATTTTTACTACCCCCACTTTTTGTCATAAGGTTTGGTGAGCACCAGATTAGATTTTTAGTTTACTTGTTTATAATATAGTGAATATGAAAACATAAGACCTAGTTACGATTATTGCATAGGTTTACTTGATTAGAGGATTTGGAATGCTCCCTAGTGATATTATTATGGTAATATATCCTTTGATTAGGTCTATTAGATCCGTATTGGTCATGACCCTGATTATCTAATGTATCCCCAATCATAAGTGTAAGTAGGATCTATCTTCTCTGAGCTAGGATTAATTTGTAGATATGTTACATTTACCATTGCATATACCTTGATCCTCATGAATGACTATAGTATGAAGTATGCATGAGTAAATTATAAAAATTGAGACATATCTTGAACTAGCCTCCATACATTTCTCCTTTTCTTGATTCTAAATATGAATAGAAGAAAGTTCTCTTTTAAGAACAAGCATAACATAATCTAGGATTTTAATCCATGGATGCCTCCAAGATGAAGTTATTATAGTCTCTTGAGAAGGATTGGGTGGATCTTAAATGAGATATATAACACAAGGAGGTTGAATATAAGTAGGAGGATGAAGGCATTTTTCAACTAGGATGTCTGGTGTGTGAGGCTCAAGATGAAACTTGGAGAGTGGTCTATATCTGATTTTGACTTCTACACCATACCCAATCTTGTAGACCATATAAGATAAATCAAAGAATAAGTGCCCCAAATATTTGCCATAAATTCATTAGAAAAGAATAGATAAAAACAAGGTGGTAAGTCTAAAATAATAATGTCTTGAGCAATTGAGAGATTGGGGTAAGCATGAAGGGTAAGTTGTATGTCTTTTATAAGTCCAAAAGTCTTTTTAGATGATCCATTCCATTGAAATTCAAAGTTGGAAGTAGGTTCATATATCAAATTCAAGTTATCATCTACTAGATTAGGAATAAATGAACTACTTGCTCTATCATCAAGCAAACAACTATTGTAGAGGTAAGGAAAGGAGATGGAATGATTACCTTGGATGGATACTCTTGGTTTACAAGAACATTTTGCTAATGGACAAAGGCTTGATGTTCAACCTTTTTTTTTGCCTAATACATTCTTTCAATCTATACCCGTCCTCCTTTATTTACTCAATTTACAAGATCAAATCATCCTCACTTTGAATAGGTTGACTAGGAACATCATTGTGTTGCCATAATTGGTTAGGAGGATAAAAGGGTTACCAAGGAGGTGAATAGGACTTATAAGGGAAGTGAGGGTCAAGAGGTTATTGATGATAAGCATTATAAGGCTAGAATGGGTGATAAGGCTACTAATAATGAGATGTATGATAGAATTATACCCCATATATAACCATAACACATCATGAGACACATTAAAAACAACATAAAATACAAATACCAATTGCTCTTACCCTTGAGTGGAAACCTTGTGACATCTCTTAGCATGAAATTTGATTGCCAATCTTTTACTGAAGTGCTTGAAGCTCTCTAAGATGACCAATTATTGTAAGAGAGTGATCCAATTCTTAAATTTGGTCCCAATAGTCATGCCAAAACTATTATCTCTCCAACCTGCACCCTAGGAGAAGGTTATTTAGGCCTACCTCAAAGGTTGAGGTAACATGTGAATAACCCAAGGCTATGGGTGACCTATGGCTGGGGTAGACCTCTAGATCATGGGATAGATCCCCTGGTGCATCTATTATGGATTAAAATCACTAAGACTTACTAATTGGGGTGAAAATGGATATAAGTAATTCATAAAAAGGAAACCTATAGTACTAGATGGTGATGCACGAATATGATCATCCACTCTATTTACCTTAAACAACACTAATAAACTAGACTAACAACTGCACTACTATCTCCAAGAGTTAATATGAAATAATGTTTCACATGGAGCATATATTAAGTGGCTATAATATTAAGGTCATGATAATAAGGTCTAATCTAAGGCACTTACCAATCAGATTACACTTCAAACTCAATTACCAGCACTCTTGCACACCAAATGACCTACATAACACACCTACTAGAATCTAGGTGAGATAAGGACATGTAATGGGAGAGAAACCTACCAAATATGCATATCAACATAAAATTACACACTATATACCAACATTAAGTACCTAAAATAGTTTATTAATCAATCCAAGAGGTTTACAAAATAAAAATCTAGGCAAAGTTTCCTCATACCCAGGTGAGGGATGTGAATAATGGCCTTAAGGCCTAAATAAATAAAATAATGAGAAGGGAAAGATAGGTATAATGTCATGGAGGTGATATGTATAGGTCATTAGTGACCATATCCCACTCCATCATTATTTATAGTAGTTATAACAACCCCTCATACTCCCTCTATATGTTGGTCTCTTCATTGGTGGTCTTCAATGGGCCCTTGAGGGGTTGAGGTGGAATGGTGGAGGTTGGGACAAAATTTTTTACCTCTTCATAACATGGCCATGAAAAAATACGATCAAACATATCTCCTTTAACAATTACAAACATGAAATTATCTCAATTAAGTTTCCCATGAAGCATCTAACAGCCCATCTTCCCTTACATGTTGGCTTAGGTTCAATAAACTACCCTTTATTTCATAATTACCATGTAATGTGTGATTTAATCTTTCAATAAATCAATTAAAAGGTGTAATTATTTTGTATTGAACCTATTTAGTATCCCTCTATGCCAACCTAAACTTCTTTTTGCTAACCAAGTAGATTAACTAGGTAATTTAGACCTAGTGGCTTGACTATCTATTGATGGATGATAAAAGACCTAAATAAAAACCTTAGATTAGGTTAATATGCCTATTTTAAGTCTTAAAAAAAAAATTATACCATGGCCTATGACTTTACTAGCAATATACATATATAATTTTACCAATCTAGGTGACTAGGTCACCTTCTACTAGCTTCTATATATTAGTTATTTGGTAAGGATTTTTGGAGGCATTTCCAAGAATTTTTTTGGACATTTTATGATTTTATAAGATTAAACAAGACTCAAACCACCCCTCTAATTATTTAAAACTCTCCAAACAACTATGTACCTTGATTTTTGCTTAATTCATTATAAAAACATAATTTTTAACAAGTTTATATAGTAGTCCATATAGACCAGTACCATGATCAAGGTCTTTTATGAGTGTAATACATGTTTCAAGTGTTCATCAAGTAAACCTATGGTTTTGGAGTATAAAAATATCCACTTTTCCTTCATCAAGTCTATCTTAGAGTTTAAGTAGGGTTTTGGAGGTCTACCATCTTAATGATGGTTCATAAAGATTAAACCTCCAATCCAAAACTTATGGTCATGGATTTTTAGTCCATAGGCCCTGATAAAAATCCTAAAAATATTTGGGTCCCATGCATATTTTGTGTGGATAAATGAATTCAAGATGGTAGACTTCAAACCCCTTACAAGCCTTTTGGACATGTTTACAGTCTTAACATTTGTTCATAAATATGGGGTCTTGAATCACACTCTCTCTTCCATGTATTTTAAGTGAATGGGGTATTAAAATCCCCTTAATATCATTTTCTATGAGTCCTTATGTTATAAAATATCTAAGCACTTGAATTAGTGGCTTGAGGTGTCTAATAAGGACTATGGAGCTTGAGGTGGGTCTCAAAACCAAATTGACCATTTTATTACTTTTTTCTACTTATGATACTCTCCTTAAGACCTAAATAATCATCACACATCTATATATGGTCATAAATCTGATTAAGGAGATATGGATATGCCTTAATGTGATGGTGGGGTTTGAGGCCTAAACATGGCTTTAGGCCTAACAGGCCTAGTTTGAGTCTTAACTTCATGTAGGTAGGTTGGTATTATAAAAATAATTATAACACCTTATCTACATTTTTTAAATATTAAGAAATTACCTCTAACTATCCAAACTACTATCTTTGCCCTTATACCTTAGGTTTACCCTTGAGTCTTACTATCTGCCATTACTATCATGTCTAGTCTGAAAATTGACCAGCTAAGTTAGGGACTTAAGTGGTTTATTATATCCTTATAATTTTTATGAGTTTTTTAACATATTTAATATATCCTTAGGGTTTTAAAACATATTTAGGGTCAATTTCCTTTATCTATGTCTTCTACATTCCCTTTTGAATGAGTTTAGGGTTTTTGTATCACCAAGCCTGAGTAGCCTTAAGGCTAGGTTTGGTGCCTTCCATAATGATTATAAGAATTATATCACATTTATATAAAAATTTTCATGTTTCTATCATTTCCTTTATTTATGGCATCAAACCTATAACAACCTCAATACATGTATGTGCTTTCAACTATGAGGTGTAGGCCTGTAAATACCAATTTAGGCTTATTAGGCTTAATAGTCTGTTATGTTCTTTTACCAATTTGAGACTCTTATGACTTTAAAATCTTAATACACCATTCTCACTTAATTTATTATGTGTATTCAGCTTTCCAACAATCCATAATCATGTATAAATATCCAACTTATGTGTACAGACCTGTTTAGGCCTCTTTAGGCCTAGTAGGCCTGTGTAGGCCATTAAACTCTTCCAGTATTAAGGATTGAAACATACTCATGGGAAATAATAAGATATTTATATGAGTAAAATTGATAAATCCTCATTCATATTTATGTCCCACATCTTTTCAGGGTTCTCACTTAAGCTCTCTTACTCAGGTCCTATTGTAGGTGGCAATTTTGAATCATGACTAGGTAGGCATGAATGATGAGACTTTCCTTTACCAAATTGAAGTCCTCATCATCCTAATTTTTTTTATGTTTTCATAAATTCTTATCAATTGTATTAATACTTAAAACAACCATTTTAAACATGTATATGCCATCAATCCTTATACATTTTCATGTACATACCCATTTTAGGTATAACAGGCCTAATAGGTCATTGGGGCCCTCCTTATTAAACATGGGGTTTTATCACTTGGAATAATCTATTAGAATTTTTGAATTAATTATATATTGTTTATAACCAAAAATATCCTTCAAACTTGAGTAACCTTTAATTATGGTACATGCATGCGTGTACTAGATTAGGCCTAATTAGGTCATTAGGCTTTTTGGCCTATTTTAGAGGGTCAAAACATTAGATATAAGTTTATGGACTTAATGGGATGAGATATAGGATATAATTTTATTATATTAAAACCATCCCTATGCAATTTCATTGCTTTATCTCCCTCATGTGACTAAGTGTCGGTGGCAACTAGGACCTTGAAGTGTGAAGGAGGTTCACTTGAGAGGTGGTCAAAATACTCCACTATTTCCTTGGGTTTTATTTATATTTATGACCTATCATTGTCTCTTATTATCCCCCCTAAATATTATTTACCTCACTAAACCTTTATTAATCCTCCAATATGGGAGATATAGTCCTCTGTATGCTCAATAAGAGTCTTAATTGTGCTTATAATTTTAGGACTACATTGGAAGTGTTCATCCTTACCTATCCTTTTTTGATCCATCAACCATGTCCCTATATATAACTTTATGAATCCACATGAATTCTATCAATTCCTTCCACAATATTCCTTAGTAAACATTCCATCTTATTTAGTATACACAAAGGCCTATAGGTAGTCATGTGAGAGCTTATTATTTCACAATAGGATGAGAGTGAGGATGGTCTAGTGTATAGGGTAATGATTAATATGGGGAAATAGTAAAGAGCATATAAAAAGGATGGGGATTATGTGTATGCCTCTCAGATAACCTAAATACTCTCTATAGGTACCTTGATTCCACTTTGCTAAAGAGACTACATTACTTGGATGATAGTCACCATTGGAGATAGGGATTGAAGGGGTTTTTTATTATGATGGTTTTGTGAGCTAAGAATTTGACTCAAGAAATGATGGTTAGTATTGTGTTAGTTTCAAAATCAAAAGAAAATAAAATAAACATACTAACTAACATAACATCTATATGACTAGACACTAAGGAGAGCTTAGTTAACAAACATGAATAAAACACCCAACTAAAATGAAAAATAAACCTTTTTTTACCTTCCTTGGATGTTCTAAAATGCTTATTGTAGTGGATTTCTTAGCTTGTGCTCATGAAGTCTTCATCAAAGGAGGCTTGGCTATCTCCTCTTCTCCTTGGCACATTTGGCTTTGGTTTGGCTTGTGTGAATCTTCTCTCAATATTTTAGCATTATAATACTAATTTAAATGTCTTTTGGAATCATTTGTGCATTATAAATTCACATTATAAAAGCTTAGAAATGATGTTCATGGCCTCTTTATTTATAAAATTTTGCAAATGGCTAGAATCAACCTAAACCATCCATCTTAGGATTGAGATGTATGGCTAAGGATTAATCCAATTATGCAATTAAAATTGATAAATAGGCTCATTAATATTTAGGATAAATGATCAATTAAGAGGCATGGAGGGACTTAATGAGGCATGGGAGGCATGAATCCTAATATTTGTGGTATTTATGGCCTAGTGATGTCTTCCCAAGAAATGAGATCACCCGATGATGCAAATATTCAATATTCATTTTCAAAAATAAGTATTCAAAAAGTTTCCATGGAATTATTAATTAGGCTCTAATTTGGTTTAATTATATCTTAATCATGATTAATCACTTTGTGCATAAATTACTCAAATTGATCAGAATGCCTTGTTATTGGTCTAAATTTTGACTAGAATAGAATTGTTAGTTAATTTTAGATGTGTTGGATCTATTATCCCATTTAGGATGTTACCAACACAAATAACAAAGGCACATGTCTTGTGCAAGATATTTGAAAAAAAAGAGCAATCTAGAGCACCTAGGTACAAAATTGGCATTTTGACTCAAAATGATTTGATCAAAGTTAGCTAGCCCATAAATTACATTGCCCCATTTTATGATACTCTAGCCAAAATTGTCACTTTAATATGTCAATTTCAACTCATTTAATATGTTTTAGTGTTTTTAAGCCAAATTATGCACTTTACCTAGAAATTGGTTAAAAGCCTAGTTAGAGGTCATTGGTGTCTAGATTTAGGTGTCTACAGTTTAACCCTATTTGATAAGGAATTTCAATATATAATCATAGTAATGTCTTTTCAAATAATTAAAAGGTCATGTATGACTACAACTACAATGATGATAAACTAACTGTATGATGCACCCTCGAGGGAACGATTGGCACAAATAGGTTGGAAAAAGGTCCCTTGATAAGAATTAAAATGAGGAGACCAAAGAAAGGAAAGATGATGGGGTGAAAACAAAATTATTTTGAAAAAGTAGTCAAATCACTAAGAATGCAAGTGGGATAGTGTACAATGGTTTTCCCAAAGGTGGTTATAAGTATTGTACACTGATAGTGGTAACATGGTATGATAACACAATGATTTTCCCAAAGGTGGTTATAATCATTGAGAAGATGGAGCTACCCCAATTAAGACATACAAACAAGATAACAATGTGCCCTTGTATGGGCATAAAATGTAAAGTGGTGACAACAAAATGATTTTCCCAATGGTGATTATAATCATTGAGAAATGTAGGTGGGATAGTGTGCAATGATTTTCCCATAGGCAGTTATAATCATTGGACCTAAATTATGGAAAACATGATTGATTGGTTGATTGATGATGGTAACTTAACACAAAGGGTAATGATGAATTAGAATAACCTACTAGTAGGGAGATGCTCATCTGAACTAATAAAGGTTGAAATTCTTTCATAGTTAATTACTCTATTTAGGATATGATTAAGATTGAATCAAGATGTCAGTGTTGAAGAGATATTGATACCATCATTACTAAGTAGACTTCTTGAAACTCAGGTTTGTTATATAATGTGTTAGTAAGCATCATAGTATAACATCATGAGGACTTGGCCAAAATATGCATAGGGACTGATTCCCAAAATCCAATACTCAAATAGAAAATAATGCACCAATGATAAAAATGATGATGATAATGTGCACATATGAATATGGATGCATTAAAGTGTAAGTGTGGGAAATGAATCACCCAATGAACACACATAGACCAAATCAAGGCAATAGTGTTGAAAGTATACCAATAGGCAGACTAACAAATAAAAATAAGCATAAACAAATAAACAAACAATGCAATAGAAACCATACAAAAATTACCCCTAGAAAATAAGTGACAACTTAACAAACAAACAAAATGGGAGGTAGAATAAATGGAGGGGGGATGGCTGAGATGTCTCTATATATACTAGGCAAGTGGATGTTTCCTACATAGTTCCATGGATGTAATATCCAATAAAAAACTTTAGGCCAAATTTAGTTCTCCTAGGGAATGAGAAGAATGTGATAACTGATGAAAACAAATAGAACGGATGTGATATAATAATAGGAATGGTCTTGAAAAATGGAAAGTGTGTGAGAGAAAAGGCCAAAAAAGATGGGGAAACTAAGTGACAAGTGGTTTTCTTGTAACTTAGTAAGGGTTCCCAGAATCCTTAAGGCAAAGAAATGGTCAATATTTTGTTTTTTTCTAATGATTTTACAAATGTTTTTGAATTATTTCAACTCAATCAAGAATTACAAGACAAGAAATGGTTCAAGCTCACAAAATAGTGAGAGCATTAAAAATTAGGTTGCTCACAAAATAGTGAGAGCATTCAAACTTAGGTTGCTCTCAAAATGGCAAGAGTGTTTAAACTTAGGTTTCTTGTAAAATAATTAGAGTGTTTAAACTTAGGTTGCCCACAAAATGGTGAGATAATTTAAAATTAGGTTTCTCATAAAATGATGAGAACATTTAAACTTAGGTTACTTGCAAAATAGTGAGAGCATTTAAACTTAGGTTGCTCACAAAATGGTGTGAGCATGGTGGAAAGGGTGACTGAGCTAACCTCAAGAAGTATTGAGCGTTACCTACATAGTCCTAGAGTAGGACCTCAAGTCACTATAGTTCTTCCCTATAATGAAGTAATTTGACTATTATAGCAATCAATTCAAATAAAAATAGACACAGTTGGTAAAAAGACATAGTATGACATAAGAAATGGCTAGTTGGTATGTCAAGGCTCAATAAATAAATGTTGCCCCTAGTTTGCCCATAAGCAGCTATAACTAGGACATAATGGCATGGATCAATGGTACTAATTTTCCCAAATCTAGTTATAATTAGTAGCAATATCGGTGATAAAAAAGGAATAAAAAATGAAGGATACAACTATCAAAACTTCTATCATACTACTCCAAAATATGATCTTTATTTGAATTAATTGAAACAATTGATGAAACTGATTAGATTCCTCGGTGCTAAAAAGGTGAAAAAAATGGCAAAACTAAGGTCAAATGGGCTAGGTAGATAGGATTCAGAACATGTTCAGTTGATAGAATAGGATGGTAAAGTAGATGGAATGGGCTAAAAGGAATGATAAGCATGATATTTATATAAATAAAAATAGGGCTAAAATGGCACAACTAAAATGGTCCTTATAGATAATACACCATAGCACTCAAACATCATACCACTTAAGGTGAGTAATATTCATTAGCTCAAGAAGTTCATCTCTATCTAGTGTGGCAAGCATGTATGCTCCTGATGCATACTCTATAATAATGATGAAAGGTCCTATCTAGTTTGGTTTGAATTTACCTTTATGCTTCTTCTTAGTCATGGTTTTCTTTTGGTTTTCTTTAAGAAAAAGATCATCAAGTTAAAATGTTCTATACTTGACACATAAATTATAGTGGCCTTTGAATTGGTTACAATATGCTTGAAGATTATTGAGTGAAATTGTGCATTTTTCATCAAGTATGTCTAGCTCTTAAAAGCAAGCTACTCGATAGTCATGATCATCTAGGACATGTTTGAAAGATATGCCTAGTGAAGGAAACTCAACCTCAATGGGAAGAATAAATTTAGTACCATAAACAAGTAAGTATGGAGTGGATTCTATGGAGTATGATTATTGGTATGGTATTCCCAAAGGGTGAGGAAGATTTTTAGGTGCCAATCATGATAGACATCATTGATAATCTTTTTAAGAATATCGACAATGGTTTTGTTTAATAGTTTAGCCTAGCCATTACCTTGAGGGTAATATGTTGTATAAAAATGTTGTATGATGTTGTATTCGGTACATAGCTTGTCAAAATCCTTGTTCTTGAATGATCCTCAATTCTTATATATAATGTTAGAGGGGATACCATAGTGGCAAACGAGATGGTTGAAGATGAATTTGGAAATTTGCTTTCCAATTAGGTAAGTGAGGGGTATAACTTCAACCCACTTAGTGAAATACTCAATAGTGGTAAGGATATGTTTATGGACATCATATGAAGTGGGGGTGGGGTTGATATTCCAAATTGGGTTGAGTCCCCATGTATCAAATGGTTATGGTATCAACATCAATTTTAGAGTTTGTGTTGGGGCATGAATCAGATTAGCATGCCATTAACATTTATCACACTTCTTTACATATGTAGCTACATATACATCCACCATGGGCCAATAATAACTATTACGCAAGAGATTTTTAGATATGACTACCTTGTTATAATGATTTCCACATACCCCTTTTTGAACTTCTCTTAACACTAGTGTAGACTCTGTCAAAGTTAAACAACGAAGCAGAGTTCCATCAAAACTATGGTGGTAAAGGGTGGATCCAAGTAGAGTATAATAATTAGAATGATGGATAAAGGCTTTGGTTTATTTTTGAGATAGGTTAGGCGGTAGAACTTGGTCATGAAGGTAGTTTTAAAGGTCTGAGTACCAAATAGAATTTGGACTAACAATATCACAAACCATTGCAATAGTTAAAGGTTCATGAATTGGTGCAACCAAATTCTTGATGAGGAACGAATACTCTATAGCTTTGTCTATTTGGTGAATTAGAGATCTAATAGTATCCATGCATCTACAATTTTATTACTAGCCCTTGGTATATGCTCAAATTGGATATTTGTAATTTACTACTTTAGGGTATCGACCATAGCCTTATATGGAACCAGCTTGTCATCTTTGGTTTGGAAATGGTCTGTCACTTGATTTATGATTAAATGAGAATAACCATAAACTTGGAGATGAGATATGTTCTAGTGTGATACTTTTCAAATTCCTATGACAAGTGCTTCATACTTATCCATGTTGTTTGTATAAGAAAAATTGATTTTGAATGATTTCAAGATTAGATCCCCCTATGGTGTAATAAATAAGAGGCTTGCCCCTGATCTATGTGCAATAAATAAACCATTAAAATATAACTTCTAGTGCTACTCCTCAAGAGGTGTGTCAATGATAGTCATTATGGATTCATCATGAAAATGAAATGTGAGTGGCTTTGTGTCTTTAAGGGGTGCTTCAACAAGTTGATCTACAAAGACATACCCTTTGATTGCCTTCTAATTGACATACTCTATTTCAAACTCACTAAGAAGCATGATCCATTTGGCCATTATACCTTGTAAATATATTTTAGATAGTATATACTTGAGTGGATCTACTTTTGAAATGACCATGGTCTTATTGTTCAACATGTAATGGCATAGTTTTTGAGCTATAAAGACTATGGATAGATAAGCTTTTCAAATAGGTGCATAGTTTTGATCATATGTGACCAAGGTAAAACTTAATTAGTATACTACATGATCTTTTCCATTGTTATCATGTTGAGCTAAAAGTTCCCCCAAGGCATTGTTGGTAGCTAATAGATATAACAAGAATGGCTTTCCTAGCATAGGAGGTAACAAAATAAGTGGATTAATTAGATAGTCCTTGAGTTATTGAAAATCTATTTGGAATTAATCATCCAAATGAAATGCAACTCCATTATTTATAAAATGTGTAAATTGATGACATTTGTCTACTAAATGAGATATAAAGCATTAGATTGACTGGATCTTACCTTGCAAACTATGGAGTTGTTTCAAATTGGTTAGTGGTGGCATCTTGATTATAGCATGGACTTTGGCTGGATCAACTTCAATGCCCATTTAATACATAATAAATCCAAGTAACTTTATTTAGGTTACTCCAAACACACATTTATTTGGATTGAGTCTAACTTTTTACTCTTGAAATCTTTCAAATATCTTACATAGCACTGCTAGATGGTTGGCCATGGTCTTCAATTTTCCTAATATGTCATCAACATAGTCTTCAATAATATCATACATCATATCATGGAATAAGATAGTCATGGAACTTTGATATGTAGCTTCATAATTCTTAAGACCAAATGGCATTACTTGATAACAAAATATTCCCCATAAAGTGATGAACATTGTTTTATATTGGTCTTCTGGTGTTATTTTGATATGGTTGTATCCTAAAAAGCCATCCATGAGTTAAATAATTTCATAACCCATTTTGGAATAAATGATAATGTCAATATTAGGTAATATAAATTCATATTTAGGACAAGCTTTGTTTATGTCTCAAAAATATGTACAGATTTGGATTCCTTCAGGCTTTTTGTTAACAAGTATAACATTAGATATCCATTTTGAGTAGTTAATGTATCATATACATCCTACTTCTAATATTTTTTCCAACTCTTTCTTTATCAAGACAACAATGGGATGATGCATCTTATACAACTTTTTTTTCACTGGTTTGGCATTAGGATTGACCACAAGGTGGTGTAGAAACAAAGCAGGGTCCAAACTTGGCATGCCAGAATAAGCCCATGCAAAGATATCTACAAATTCTCTCAATAGAGTTTTAAAGACTTCACATTCTTCCTTAATGAGGGACATGCCTAATTTTATACATTTTGGGTTTGATGAAGTCTCGATGTTTACCTCTATTGTATATTTAACTAGAAGGGTCAAACCATCTTCTAGAATAGTAGGCAAAGACTTGAATTGTTGGATTATATCAAGATCTTCTATTAGGACTTTCTCTTCCACACCTCTTATGCATGATGAATCTAAGTCCCCTAATGGGATATATGGCCATGTGACAAAAATAGTTAGAAACTCTTGAAGAATTTGATCAAATACTTGTTGTTGAAAAAAACTAAACTTGGATCCATAGGCAAGTTCATTATTGATGGTATCCTAGTCTAAACTCAAAGAAGAATGAATAACCCCATCTAATGGTGCCTAAAATAGGTTTTCACCACTAGAATAGCTTTTATCTTTACTTTTTCCCTGGTTAGAAAGTGCCTCAAAGAGGTTTTCACTTTGGGAACTCAATGTTTTATTTATTTGTTTTTGGATAAGGGTGTTCACCCGTTCTCCAAAATAGGCTTCAAGATCCAATGTAATCAAAAATCTTGAATTATGATCTCCCAATGGAATGTTGTCTCTAAGGCTTAGAAAATAACAAAATGCCTCATCATTCTAAAACTCATCAATCAACAAATTGGATTCTTGGTGGTCCCAATATATCAGTTAGGGATAATACAATGACAATGGGTTATGATGAATGACTAGGGTAAGGATACAAATGGCATTGTTATCAAACATGTTAGTCTTAGCTAGGTCATCAAAGGTGAGGCTATGATTAGACTCTACTTCACTATCAGCATCATCATCACTAGCCAGTAATGATGGAACTCAAATAGGATATGTGGAGTCACCCCCAAGTTGTTTAAATCCAAGTCCATAGGGTCTTTTGTACTTATTCATGTAAATTAGCTCAATGGTTCCTTGTTGATTTGGTTTGAAGCCTCTTCCTTCATAATCTTGATGCTTTATGATCCTATTCGGAATAGGATACTTTGCAATTTTATAACAATCAGCTTGGTTGTCATTATATAACCATGGTTCATCTCCTTTGAGAGGGTCTTATTCTAGGCCAGATGTTAGTACAAACATGATAGGTCCCTTTTCTTTGTTCTTTTATTTATAATAAATGTGTGGGCTAACTTTAGGTCATCTAAATATTTTTGGATTCTAAAGAAGATTAGAAATATGGAAGGTATCATGGGTCACATATTCCCCTGGACCATTATCTGAAATGGTGAAATGATTAGATACTTTAGGAGGTGGCATGTGGGAAAGGGAATCCAAGGTATTATGATCTATGTAATTATCTTGTAGAGGATAAATAATAATGGCCTTTTATTTATCCTATTTGGAACTTAGATTCATGTCATATTGGTAATTATAGCTTTTAAACTTGGCCTCAAGATGTTTGTAGTGTTCATATGGTTGTAAATCTCCTAGAATATTCACTTTCATCCCTGAGTGAGAGAACTTGATACATTGGTGTAGTGTTGATGGGACTACATGAATATCATATAACCAAGGTCTTCCTAGAAGCAAATTATATGATAACTCAAGATCATGTACATGGCAAAGTGTATCATGGGTCAATGGCCTAATGATAATTGGTAAGTTAATGGTGCCTTGTGAGTCTCTCTCTTGATTATCATAGGCCTTAATAGTTATCATTTATGACTGGAGATCTGCCATTATGTACCCAAGAAGCTTGATGAGCTTTAGAGACACTATGTTGAGGCCTAATCCATTGTTTATAAGGACACATTTCACTTTATGCCACTTTATATAAACTTCTATGTATAATGGATTATTATGGAGTGGGCCAAGGGAAGACATATCACCTTGGTTGAATGTGACTTTTTGGGATAGAGCTAGGTGTCCAACCAACGCTTGAAATTTATATGGGGATATGTCACTATAAATAGTGGATTGGGTTAAAAACTCATTCAAAATGTTTTTATGGATTGTTAACATTCATATAAATCTAAAATATAAATTTATGCTAGTATCATTTGAAATTATTCCACAATATCAAACCTCTTGTCTTGGTCAATGGTGAATGGTTTATTCTGAGGTTGAATGGTTGGTTGGATAATAGGCAAAGTGGAAGATGGTTGTGGGCATGGGATAGTAATTTTTGGCCTTCAATTTAGGATTTCACAATCAAGATTAGATGTTGGACCATAATTTCTAACAAATGCTGGGAATGGTGTGGGACCAGATAGGACAAGTCTCAATTGTTAGTGCACTTGTATATAGTCATGTGGCAGGGGCATGTTATTGGTATGGTCCAAAAGTGGGAGTCCTAATTTATTGGTTTGCCTATGTGTAGTCCCAAGTTAAAGAAGGATTATACATGTAATTTGGTTGAATGGTATTATTTAGCAATGGTCTAAATTAATTAGTTTTCAATCTAAGATTAATGGAAATGATATTAATGCTACCCCCTGTAATATGACCTACAACCCTATTGTAGTCATGTGTAATGACATGGTAGGTTTGTTGGCTGTTATCATTTTAACCTTGGTTTTATCTATTATTCTGATATTGTGTGTTTTGTTGTTGATTCTACTATTTTGGCCTTCAATTTTGATACTATTGATTTTGTTGTTACACCAGTTGGTGTTGTTGTTGATGATTATTATGCTACTACTATGTGTTATGTTGTGGAAAGGGGTTTTGATAAATCCTAATAGTTTATTGGAGGTATAAGAAACATTATCCAATGTCATCTCCCCATTATCCAACATATTCTCAATAAAATGCTTGATTTTCAAACATCTTCATAGATTATGCCCATTGACTCAATGATATTCACATAATTCATTTTCATGGTACCAATCAGGATATGGAATGCCTTATGGATAATGATTTGGTATAGGCCAACTAATTAGATTAGTAACAAAATTTTTGTGAAATATAGACTCAATAGGCTCTCCTAGGTCACTAAAGACATAATGCATAGGCATAGTTCTCCTTAGAGGAGGGGTTTGCAGTGGTAAAGGTTGTTGTATTTGTTGCACAGGTCTTGGTTGTGGTGAATGTAACATTAGTTGGAGAGGTTTTTGGGTGGGAGTAAGCTGAAAAGGTAGTGTAGGTGATGTTTTCATTATTTGGACATAACATGACTCAGTTATTCCATTAGCCACAACATTCTTATTGTGGTTGAATTGCTTTGGTCTATCTTGGTTATTGGCCTGTGCTAGTTATGATGTTTTTGCTTAGATTGGATGTTGGTTTTGGCTACTTCCTTGATTGATACCTTGATTTTGATTAGTTGATATGAGCTTGATGATCCCTTTATTAATAAGGGCTCACTCAATCAACAAGATTTTCCTGATAATCTCCTTGAAAGTATATGCACATTGGAGTTCTAGATGATAAGTTATCTCACTATGTAAATTTTTAGTAAAAATAGTGGCTAATTGTTTATCTGGTAAATTATGGGTGAATCAACTTGCAAGGGCTCTCCATCGGTGTAGATAACTTGTAAAAGTCTCACCAGCCTTTTGTTTCACTTGTGTTAAGTCAACCAATGAAATCTCATGTTTGAGATTATAGGAAAAGTGCTACAAAAACTTATCAAAAAGATCATCAAAATCTGTTACTAAATTTTTGGGCAACTTTAAAAACCACTCTACGGCTTGTCCAGCCAAGCTCCTTGGAAACAATGACAAAAGGTATATATTTATATGCCACTAGTTGACATGTGACAAAAAACTTAGTTAAATGGGCCTTAGGGTCACCCTTCCCTTTGTATTTGTCAAATTTTGGTGGTTCATATCCTAGAGGAAATGGTATCTTCAATTACTCCATGTTGAATAGATAAGAAAACATTTCATCTAACTTAAAAGTTTTAGTCTATTTCCCAGTCTGAATGGTAGCAATTGAATCCTTCATCTATTATAATTCTTGGGATAGGAAACTAGAAGGAATATTGGTTTGAGGGAGAATATTGGTTTGGGTAAATGGTTAGGAGGTTACAAGTGGGACACTTTGACCAAGGTATGATAGAGATATCTATTGGGGTATATTGGTTTGGTTAGGAAATGAACCAAGAATATGCATATGTGGATTAAGATGTACTTGAAATTGCACATTTGGTTATGCAATATTCTAGTTTGGGTTGGCTATAAAGGTTTGACTCAAAGGATTTTATGGTTGGGATGGAGGGATATAACTATACTATGCTTTTTGTGGTTGAAAAGGGATATGTTGTCAACTAATCAAACCTTGCTATTAGGTGGGAACCTGTGAACCAAGACCTTGTCTCTAAACTTGTGGCTTATTTTTAAATGATTGTTATCTAGTAGGTACTTGAGAAATATGGGAGCCTCCTTATTACACAAATCATTATTGGGAAGTGACCACATGTTGAATATTTGGCATCTATCACTGACTAATATTTACATGTTTTTGGCTAGTCATCATTTGGTTTTGGATTGGTACACTAGTCTTTGATTGAAGAGGTATGTTTGTCACTACCTGATGAGGTGGAACATTAGTTACCCCATATTGAGGTGGCAACACATTCAACCTCTATTATGTTGGTACACTATATTGTGCCTAATGTTGTGGAATACTACTCATCATTTGTTAAGGATGAGTAGGATTTATCACATTCTATTGTTGAGGCATGATATTGGGTGTTGTTTGACTACCTAATCCTATTGGTTACATGGTTGATGAAGAAGCTAGTTAAGGTTAGGATGTAGAAACTCCTACTCCCTAATTTATAGAACCACTTTTAGTGTTAACTAAAGGCACATTTTGTTGACTAGTTGTTTATGCATTAGTACCACTTTGGTTCAGATTAGATGTTTCTTGCACATTTTCCACTATATTTGGCTCATTATTATACGTAGAAGTAGAATACACTTCCTCAATAAGGGGTATATGCATCAAGTTGTCTACCAAAGTGTTTTGCATGAATGGGTCTGAACTTTAATTTTCTTGACTATTTAACCCTATCAAAACTCCTATCAAAGAAACTAAGTCAATAAGAGGTTTGCTCACCATGATCATCTGATTGAAGTTGCATGCTAGATTCAAGTAGGTTTGACATGTCATCTATATTTAGTTAAAGTGGTCTTCCATGAGGTTTTTACCTCTATTAGGCATATTAGGGTCCTGATATGTTGTTTGGACTAGAGCCAAAGGATCATTAGAAGATGCCTGTTGATCATAAATTATGTTGTGGGGTATTCTTACTAGGCTTGGTAAGTTCTCATGAGAGAAGTCTACTGGAAACTTGGACCCTACCTCTATGGCTCTAACCAAAATATCATGTTTGTTCTCTAATAAATGATGCTCAAATAAAAATGGATCATAAGTGGAAGGAGTATTAGTAGAGCATGACTGTTGAAGAATTGGTTCATCAATCATGGGTATTGTAGCTAGGTATTATGTAGTTTGTTCTTGGTCTTGTTTTGAATAAGGTGTCATATTAACTAAATAGTTAGCCAATGTATCTTGGCTTTGTGCCCCTAATTTAGTATTATAAGAGGGATAGGGATCAATTTCATAAGCAATATTATCTATGTAGGGGTCTTGTACCATTTCTTCCTATGAAACCACATTACTAATCTCCAAATTATACATGAGTCCACTATGAGTGTAGGAATACATGTTGGGATCCATAGTAAATGATTTTTCAATAAAATTTCAAAGAGTTCTACAAACTCTAAAATGACAATGTCTAAAATCGGATGTTCAAACTTGGTTTAGATTCATCAAAAGGATCAAAAAGGTTTATACAAAGATTTGTGATAACACAAGCTAACATTAAGTGTTTAATGTTACACGTCTTACACAAAAATATTAATTAAATGAACCAAAAACCAAAATTCCAAACTCTAAGGTCAAAGTGTTTCAAATCAGTCTAATCTAGGAAATTTTAAAAGTTTCTAGGTTTTTTGGCCAAAATGCAGCATAAAAAACTAGGCTCAAACAAGGCATGTGCTAGGAGTATTGGAAAAATGGCATCAAAATATAGACTTTAAAATAGATGAAAGTTTTAATCTAACGGTTTTGAAAGACTTATAACAAACACTAGGCATTTGACTCATAGACATGGACACGATCAAATAGGTATAAGGTATCAAACAAAAGGAACTTTAGAGATAGTTTATTTCCTCACAAATAATGGTATAAGACTTGGTTCTTTTGAAAAATAAGCTAGATAAAAAGATAAAAATGTAATTATGTTAGACAAAGGTTCACAAAGGTATACTCAGATTGGTTATAAAATGTAGGAACAAATTTGAACTCTATGCAAGGAGGCCTATGAAACAATATCTGAAATGTTTTGGGCAGCATAAAAATGCTAGACTACCCAAAAGATGTGATAAAATGGTTATTTCAAAAAATATCTAAGGCAAAGATAATTTCCCACAAATTTAATAGCATAACACTACCTTTCTTGACTTGAAATATTGTGGTTCATAGACTCAAAGTGCAAGTGTTTAACATAAAATGACTTAATTCTATCAAGTGGTGATAATGATCATGAGTCTTAAATATCCTTCAACCCAAATTGGAAATTGAACCTGAGTTCCCTCAAGTTTAGTGCAAATAGAGAACCCACTTAACACATCAACCCTATGAAATTATAAAAATTTAATTTTGAATTTAGATTATAAACAAAGGACTTTAAAAATTTTAGCAAATGTCTAGACTCAATTGGGTAGCATAATTGCACCAAAGTGGATGATATGACTCCAAGTTTTGATGAATGTTGAATAAGGCAAATTGATGATTTCACATGGGCAGCATAACACTACCTTTTTCAAACAAAACTGAGGACCATGTGTTGGGTTTGCATTGTTTATTTACACCAAGTTCTGACTCCAAACAAAACATTAATCTAGGACAAAACTAGCAAATTAATCACCCTTAGATCCTAAATTGATAAGGTTACTTGGTATTGTTGGAATCCATCAATATACATCATTTGAGAGGATGTTAAGTGTTCATCTCAAAGTAAATGTGCATTATATAGTAGGGGTTTTATACCCCCCTCTCTCAAATGATAGTACAATGACATGGACCTTGAGGCACACCTTACACTAACAATACTTCCATGGCAAGTGGGGATTTGTTTAAGATATACAAGTTTTTAAATATTCTAAGGGAATCAATCACATAATGACTTTCATGTCTAACAATGTAAAATAAATTCATGGATTTTGGGTTTATATCACTTGGCTTGTTGTAAAATGGTCTAGTCATTTTTGCAACCACTACATCTTGTTGTTCATTCAGTGTAGTGCGATGTCCAAAGTGACACTATGTCTTGTGTAAAACTTCAATATAAAGCCAAATGAAGTCGATGTTAGGAGATGAAACCTTGAGTCAAATCCTCCCTAAAGAACTCATGGGAGGTAATTACATCCCCCTTTCAAGCCAAGTTTCATGAAATAAAAGACTAATAGAAAGACTTTAAGGTCATTTTCAAGGTCACCTAAAATTTGACAAGTTTGGGGAGTGATTTAGATGACATTCTTTCTAAGCCTTGGACTAGGATTTTTGCAATAGCAATGGCACTTTTGATTCCAAGGGTTCCCTAAAGGGGACAAATGGAAGAACATACATGCAACACCCCTCTCTTTGCTAAAAAAATTAGATCAAACAACTATTGAAGACAAAAATGACAATTGTGTTCAATTTTAATCATAAATAAAATATTTGGTGGTGTTCATTTGACCCTTTGGTCGTAATTTGTAACTTTGAAAGTTAACTACAAGATTTAAGTAATAGCACCCTAAATTATTTTCCTTTAAGCACCAAAATGAAAAGTTTGATTCATTTTAAAACACCTTAAAATAAGTTTAAAAGGATCTATTTAAGCATGTTTTGATAATTTTTTAAGTAAAACCTAAAAAAAAATGTTAGCAAGATGTTTATCTTAGAATCACTTTTGAAGATGAAATAACCAACTTAGAAAAATGAGCTCTCGGGTTTGTGTAAAAAAAACACAGTGACCATTGACATATATACTAACTAAAGATGGTGATGCTTATGCATAAAGATGATGGTTTTACTAACCAGAGATGGTTATGAAGATTGACATCAGGTTTACTAATGATGGTTTAAAATGACCACTCGATGGTTTACTCAATCGGTGACAGTTATTGTGTAAACCCGTGACAAAGAAGAAAATAGCCAAATAAAGTTAGAAAATAACTTGAAAAGAGTTTTAAGCATCCAAAATAAAATTTAAAATTTTCCTCATGCTCTCCTTCATACATGGGATGCATTGGGTTCCACTAGGCATGCCATTATGTGAGCTAGGAATTTTACTCGAGAGAGGATGGTTAGTATCGTATTAGTTTCAAAATGAAAGAAACACACGAACTAGCATAACATCTCTAGGCCTAGACACTAGGGAGAGCTTAGTTAACAAACATGAATAAAACACATAACTAAAATGTAAAATAAACCTTCTTTTAATTTCCTTGGATGCTCCAAAATGCTTTTTGTAGTGGCTTGCTCGGTTTGTGCTCATGAAGTCTTCATCAAAGGAGGCTTGGCTATCTCCTCTTCTCCTTGGCACCTTTGGCTTTGGTTTGGATTATGTGAAGCTTATCTCAATATTTTGTTATTATAACACTAATTTCAATGGCTTTTGGAATCATTTGTAAATTATAACTTTGCATTATTTAAGCTTAGAAATGATGTTCATGGCCTCTCTATTTATAGATTTTTGTAGATGGCTAGAATCAACCTAAACCATCCATCTTAGGATTGAGATGTGTGGCTAAGGATTAATCCAATTATGAAATTAAAATTGATAAATAGGCTCATCAATATTTGGGATAAAGGAGCAATTAAGAGGCATGGATGGCATTGATGAGGCATGGGAGGCATGAATCCTAAAATTTGTGGCATTTATGGCCTAGGGATATCTTCCCAAGAAATGAGGTCACCTAATGATGTAGATATTCAATATTCATTTCCAAAAATAAGTATTCAAAAAGTTTTTATGGAATTCTTAATTAGGCTCTAATTTGGTTTAATTATCTCTTAAGCATGATTAAGCACTTTGTGCACAAATTACTCAAATTGATCAGAATGTCTTATTATTGGTCTAAAATTTGACTAGATTAGAATTGGAAGTCAATGTCAGATGAATTGGATCTTTTATCTCATTTAAGATGTTACCAAAACCAAATAACAAAGGCACATGTCTTATGTAATAGATTTGATAGAAAAGAGTAATCTAGAGCACTCAAGTGCAAAATTGGCATTTTGACTTGAAATAATTTGATCAAAGTTAGCTGACCCATAAATTACATTACCTCATTTTATGATACTCTAGCCAAAATTGGCACTTAAATATGTTAGTTTTAACTCATCTAGTATGTTTTAGTGTTTTTAAGCCAAATTGTGCACTTTAGGTGGAAATTGGTCAAAAGCTTGGTTGGAGGTCATTGGTGGCCAGATTTAGGTGTCTAAAAGTTTTGTTAAGAATTTAAGGGAAAAATAGGTTTGAAATAGCCATAAAAAAGTCATCATCCACTCTAAAACTACCTCCTCACTCTCATTTATGTAGTAAATATTTGTAACTTGAATAACACTACCATGTAACCTAAGATGTGTCAACATGAAGCTTTATCTTCTCTCACACCCACACACTTGTGAACCAGGGGTGGAGGGTGATGGATATGGGTTGTGAATACCTATATAAAACATATCCAAATAATGAATGGAAAAACATTTCAAGAGTGCACCAAAACTGATGTCATTTTGACCCCTGCATAGATGAAGAAGACCATTTGAATGCCTAGATTGTTAGATATTATTCATAGAGTATAATTCATGAATATAAATACAAATGAAAATAATTCAAATGCCAAGATACCCCATTCATCTACCAAAATCCTCATATTCTCACTTTCTCTCTCCTATGTGGACTAAGCATAAACATAAGAGCTTGTCTAGATTACTAAGGAGATTGGTGGAAAGAGAGGGTCAATTTTGGGCCTATTTTTAATATTTTGGAAATTAAACTCCATTAAGACATTTTACATGAGATTTGGGTGCACTTAAAGACATCCCATATATGGAACTGACCATACAAGGCTATACAACCTGCAAAACTCCAACAAAACACCTTATTTCTTATATTTCTTCATGTTTCTAACCTTAGGATGTTTTTGGTGGGTATAAAGAGGTAAATTACAAGTCAAATGAGATTTAAAAATATGTGTTAGGGTGGGGCTAGTTGAAGAGACACACTTTTCTAACATGTGGGACACATTTGGTGAGTGGGGAGTGAATTTGAGCCTTAAAATAGACCCTTATGGATATGAAACCACCTATTGATGGATTTATGATGGATATGGTACCCCCTTGAGACCCTTCTAATGAAATTTTCATCAAAAAATTCCCCCTTTTCAAGGTTTTACAATGGAAAAATCCTCATATGAGGTATTTGAGGGTCATTTGATGGCTTTAGGGGGGCTATGATGGCATTGAAACTATTTGAATAAATAAACTTTGAAAAATGACATTGAATACATCATTAGACCTTCATATTATGAATTTGAACAAGTTTTTAACACCCATACATCCTAATAAAAAAGTTTTTTCTTATTGAAATGGCTTAAATAGGCTTAAAACTCATGAGAAATAAAAACTTTAACCTTGTCAAATTACCTTAACCTTTGCTAAAGATCCTTAATCTTGTCAAACAATATTTAATCCACCTTATAAACATAAAAAGAACTTGATACTCTTTCCCTTTATCTAATACCATCATGAGAACCTAGTACATCACCTAAGACCTCAAAATAGTCTATTACATATGATGATCTCTGCAAGTAATGACTAGCACCAACCATGGCATGTTAATCAATGCTAATAAGGAATTTTGAGGTGTTACAACCCCTCAAGTTGAACTTAAAATAATATAGTAATTTTTTTAACTATTACTTAACATTCATTCCATTCAACCATAGTTAAACTATATAACTTTAACGAAACATAATAACAACTTAGAATAATTACGATTCTAAAATTACAATACTAAATGCAATATAATATATCACAATATCAAGGAAAGTAAATATATTATGACTCAACCATAGTTGGTCCACTAATATAACAACTATTGTTCAACATATATAAATTAAATATAATTATATTTCCTTTAGGCCTTCAGCCTTAATATAACAAATAGATACCAAGCCCACCAGAGCTCAAGTCAAACCAACTCATGTATCATTGAATCTCTAACATAGCCTCTCAGTAAGTAGTATTATTGTGGGGAGTGAAAGAATCATTTGAGTGATTTACCACAGTAAACATGGACCAACAATCCCCTACATAATCCCCTATCTGGGATAGGTCCTCCCTTCATAGATAGGTAGATAGAATGGTGGGAGAATCTAGAGAATAAGTAAGTACCCAAGTGTGTATGATTTTTTTAAAATAAACATGGAGTGTATCATATAAAACCCATTATATTATAAGATATTTCATTGAAATGCAAATCATACATACTAAAGATAATGTCTCATTATATATATAATTTAACCATAATATTTATATTGAGCACATTGTCCTAGCAATCATATCACATCACATGCTAAACATAGGAGTAATCAAAGTATATTTTTATTCCAACTGTGCATGAATGAATCACACATTATTATTTAACTCATATAGGAATTAATCTTATAGTTCATACCACCTGAGTATGTTTCATATTCATAATAAACTATATTTTTTCAACTATTACAATAAGATCCAAATAACTAAACCCCATGATATCTCATATTATCATAGTCTAGTGTTCTAAGGTACAACTACTAGTTTTCCCACATTTAGTCATAATAAGTATTCCTAGATACATGGAAACATACGCTTTTAATTAATCAATTACATATAACAAAGCAAGTCATACAAATTCATATAATTCTATCCTAACATTTATTTACACTTTCAATATTGTATACATGCATAAATGATATCCTAACAAATATTACAACACATATATTTATGTAGGTGTGGGTCAAGATATAACAAATATAGTATGTACCATTTAGGTATTTTTTATATTAAAAAACTCTATGACATCCCATAATATCATAGGTAATTGTGATTGAGCACCCTACTTAAACACCAATAAAGAATCTTACACATAAATATAATAATAAAGTATGGGATTATATTGCCTAGGTATACCCTAGATTATATTACAAATTAGCAATCATAAGTAACATAATATCTAGGCACACATCATGATGTACTATTTTTATACTATACAAGTTTAAATACTTGCACATAATAATATTCTCACAAATGTACTACACATAAGCTTTCATTTTATAAAAACTTTAGTTCCTCCTTTTTTGGTCTTTTAGTTTCTCTTTTCTCATGAGTCACATTGTAAAACCGTAGATAGGACCCAATATTCCTCATGATTTCCTATTTTTCTCAATCTTACTTTATTGTTCAATCATGTGTGTGTGTGTGTGTGTGTGTGTGTGGACACACACACACACACACACACACACACACACACACACACACACACACACACACACACACACACACATGTATATATCTTACTAGCTTTATTCAATAATCCAAGCATCCCTATAACCAATTTGTATAGGCAAAGTTTAATTGTTCATGATAAGTTATATACAACTATTATCATATTACACTCTCATGGATATCTTGGCATGACTTATAATATATTCCACACACACACACACACACATATATATATCTTACTAGCTTTATTCAATAATCCAAGCATCCCTATAACCAATTTGTATAGGCAAAGTTTAATTGTTCATGATAAGTTATATACAACTATTATCATATTACACTCTCATGGATATCTTGGCATGACTTATAATATATTCCACACACACACACACACATGTATATATCTTACTAGCTTTATTCAATAATCCAAGCATCCCTATAACCAATTTTTATTGGCAAAGTTTAATTGTTCATGATAAGTTATATACAACTATTATCATATTACACTCTCATGGATATCTTGGCATGACTTAGAATATATTCCATCTAGGCATATTATGCTTTTGTACACACACACACACACACACACATATATATAACATGCTACACTATGCTCCAAAGGTATACTTAACCTCATGTAATTTATCCCTTTAAATTAATTCTTGTCAATAGTGTTTTTAAAATACTCAATAAATAGTTGTTCTCTAAATTTAATTTGCACTCATATCTATAATATGCACTCAATAGTATAAATATTATTTTATTTAACTTGGCATGTTATTTAACTTAGTGTATATTTATATTATAAGGACTCATAATAATCACACTCATTTATTTAAATGTAACTAGGGTTTCACCACGAAGCTTGAGCGGTCAGTGCCATTTGACTCAAAATTTATGTATTAATCTAAGGCAAAGATTAAGTTTTAACAAACATTCCATCTTATTTTTAAAGAGGAAACACATTTTCCCTCATTTATTTACCAAATTGCTATTCTCATACAGACCCCATGATAATTATGCTCGTTCTTAGAATGTAACTTGAGTTGGCAACACAACTTGATAATCTGGAGAAATAATAACATATTAGCTAATATTTAATCTTGTATTCAAGAGAAACATATTTTAATTAAAATGACTGAAAGACTTAACCCAAAAGACTTGATGCTTCAATTTATGACTTCAAATATTAAACTCAACATTTTAATATCAATAACTTAAATCCCAAACTTAAAAAATAGGTTTATTTTAAAGATTAACAATCAATAATAAGGTTCCATTTGTATAAATATGAATTTAGAAGAACCTCAAACCCTCTCCAACCCAAACGTATATTTGTATATGCATATATACATTGAATATATCCATAGAGATAAACTTGGGCTCCACATATTGATTTAAAATTATTCTTGAAATTTGTTAAGAGAATAAAAATGGAGGTGAATCCTCAATTGTTTGGGAATGGCATGCCTATCCATTTTTACAATGAAATATATGTGCTTGCTCTAGAAGGCATTAAATTTGAAGTGGACAAGATCCCCCAATATTTTCATAACCTTGTTTTGTTTCCATATATATTTTTATTCATTTTGTTTGGCTGCAATTTTATGACCTGGCTTTCTAATTAAAAACTTAGCATTAATTTATATATGACTAAGTGTTCTCTAATTGGCAATTTCAACATAATACATAGCCAAAAAAAATTGAAACATGGCTTTACAATGTGAGACACAGGATTTAAAACAATTCAATGCAATTAATACATGCAAGCTTATATTCAATGATTTTAATTGTAAACATAATGTTCATTTAAAGACTCGGCCCATTCAATAGTGATTTGGCATTTTACAAAAAGACTTAACTTTTAAACTCCAATGTTGAACTCATTTATTTCACTCAATATTCTATTAAAAGGTTGGGAATTCCATTTAGAGGCTAGACATTCTATTTAAAAGCTCAACATTAAATTTTAGATAACCAACATTTAATTTTTAACTCAGTAGCTATAACTTTTTTTTAAAGTGTAATTCAAATAAAATGCAGCCATTCATAAAAATGTTCTTATATAAATAAATATATGAATTACTCTCATTATTAAAAAGTGGTGCTGCCAATATTTAACTTAACTCACATAATAAATAAATGATGTCTAAATTTAGGATGCTATCCATAATTGTTTAAACACTGTTAAAATATATAAAACACTGGGTTGATTAAACTCAATTCTTGTTGCCCATAAATTAAATTAAATTCCATTCCAAAAGCTTTAATAATGTGTTTAATCAAATTGCTATATATATATATATATATATATATATATATATATATATATATATATATATATATATATATATATATATATATATATATATATATAACTTAGTTTGAAATAAGATGTAGTCACAATTGTATATAACTCTACCTAATAGCAATCCATAGTTCACTAAAGAGCTTATTCAAATTCTTGACATTATTTGAATATTTAAAGTCATCTGGGGTAGGACATTCCTTCCTCAAATATTGAGTTTAGGAATGAAACGTAGTTTTATAAATAGGTAAAACATAACTAGTATTTACACTCTTTTATTACCTCTATTACATACAGGAAAATAAATTATAAAACCAGCCTCTATTCGAGATTGCTTAGAAAAAAATAATAATAAACTTACTATCTCTTACTTCCACTTTTCTTTAAATCCTATCCTTTTTATTATTATTCATGTCTCTTCATGTCTTGTTTTTATTTTCCTTTCTAATTTTTCTTCCTTTATTTATAAAACTCTTTCCCATCAACATGCCGCACCTAATCACTTTTTATGCATTTCTTTCTTCAAGTTTACTATTCATGCATAGTATTTTACTCTTATTTTATTTTTTAATCTAAAACATATATTTACTTAAATCAATCATTACACCATTTCTCTATGTTATCTCAACATTTTATTAAGTTTACCAATATTAAATAAAGATATCTAATTTTATCTTCTAATGCATCTCATGCATGTTTTTAAAAGACTAAGATTAATTTGTCTTTACTCACTATTATCTTATTTGGATAACTCAAGCTCTTGAAAGTAAAAAAATAAATATAATTATTTATTAATAAATAGATAAATAGTTTTTTAATTATTTTCAAAATAAAATGACTTAATAATTAACTACTATTCTCATGTAATAATTAATATCTATTTTCCTGATTTATTATCAAAAATCAAGTTAATTAGAATAAAAGAATCTAATGCATATTAAAAAATAAATTTACATGCTAATATAATCACATACAATATTTCCTTAATTACGATCTAGAATTTATAATATATTATGCATAAACATTTTAAGTCTATTGTGTGTGTGTGTGTGTAGGGTCACTAGCAATTTCCTCTATCATCACCCATTCGTTCCATCTAGCCCATCCTCTTTGATGATGCTCTCCCTCATCAAGATATAAGGGTAGGATTTATCCTGCATCCACTTTGAAACAATTATGTAGTTATTCTAAGTCATCATCTAATCAATCAATGATGTAAAAATAATAAATACATATCCATAATGTACATAATAGTTAAAATACAACTATCACATTATATATACTAGTCAATAATATCACTGTTCCATACTAGTATATGTCATAAAGCTCAAGTAAAAAAAATGATAATCAAATAATAACCATATTAATATATGGATTTAAATGTTATTAGTCATAGGGTGAAATTAGAATGTGACATCCTCCCCCTAAAACTGGTCATTACCCTTATGAATTTTATTCAATAAAAGTTTTGATTAACAAATAAAGTTTAACAGTATAAAAATATAGTATCAAGTATCATATCATGCATATAAATGCAAAATTTACCTAAAGAACTCTTCATAGTTCTCTTATTTAACAATATTATTAAAGAATTGTGCCATAAAACCCTACTTGGTGATATTTCCTATTATACAAATAAGTTTTATGAATGTCACAATGATTGGTTTTATCATGATCACCTCAGGGTCTAGAACCGAAAGACAAACCCATAATCACTTGGTAGAAGTTTCACGAACTTCCCTAAAAACACATGAGTTCATCACAAAATCCAAAATAAATGACTAAGAAAATTTCTACAAAACCTTCGAGTCCCTATGCACATCTCTCTAACCTAGAGAGTGTATTTTTCATACTAGATAAAAGTATTTAGAGATCCTAGAAAGAATGATATGTATATGTTAATAATATTACTACTCCATGTAGCTTCAGATAAGTATTATGTCAATACTATAACTACTCAATCAGAGCTCTAGAGAAGTACAATGATGAATAAGAACTGGTAATAATATATACAAAAATCATGGAATACCCATCCACATAGAATACCATCCAAAGTATACATGTGTTAGGAATATAAAATGTAGAGAAATAATAATGAAATAAAGACAAAATTAAAATTTAGAAAACACAATAGAATAAAGACACAAATTTAATGTGGTTCACCCAATATGGGCTACGTCAACACAAAAATTTCCAATCCTTCTTATTATTTAGTCTAACAAATGAAGATAGAAACTTGAAATACATCCACTACAATATCTTCTTCACTCTCACACAATTCCACCTGATTATAATGTCTTCATAACAAAGGAGGGTTAAAAATTAAGTAAAAAATGAATTAACTTAATTTTTATCATTAGATCTAAAACCTTATAGTAAATAGTCTAGATTAACCAAGAAATTATAATAAATCTAAAATTCACTAGCTTAATTACTATGGCGACCATAGTGGGTGGGGGGGGGGAGGAGGGGATGGAGGGGGGCATTGCCGCCCCTCCCCACACCCCTCCTATCAGGAATTAGACATGAAAATAAGATCAAGATCCACCATTCAACAATATGTGTATGGCCATACGATTGAATTTGACAAGTTTTGCCTATCAAATCCTAGATTAGACAATTTTATCTATCAATCCAATTCAAGCCAATAATCCAAGTTAATGTGAGGCTAAGTAGGATACTATCCTATCACTTAAAACTCATGTTCCCAATTCACCACTCTTCCCTTAGGTCTCCACGACTTGATTTCTAAAAAGTGCAAAATGTTCTATGAAACACAAATCTATACTAATAGATCATAAAAATTAATACTATGTGCTAATTAATTTTAAATGTGATAACATACATACAATAAAAATAGTACAATCATCCTAAAATTGTATTAAATTGATACTAATCAAACATAAATAGTATCATATTTTACAATGTAACCTATAATGTTATATTCATAATAAAGAGATCATAATTAATATAACATATTAAGGATAAGGATTATACCATTTTTTACAACCTTTTAAGTGAGACAATGTATCTTTGCTTGCATGACTAGCATACAACAATGTAATAAGTTTATCTAAACCCTTATAGACTATTAAGATGTTCTACACATCTTATACCTTACTCTGTATGAAAGAAATGTACATATATAATTCTTTAAAATGATATGCTTAAAAAAGAGAATAATATCAATCTAAACAAAGTTTATTAATTAAAATAATAATTATAATCAACTACAATTAATATTATTTCAAGGTTTGTAATTCCTTGAGGCTAGTTAATAAGTTTAGATAAAATAGTGACTCTAAGAAGTCACAAGTGAAAATTAGAGAGATAAAATCTCATAAATAAAACTTCCTACATACCCTCATATGGTAGAAGGAAACATCACAACCCACATTGCTAATCACTATTCACTTACCAAACTTATAAGTGTAGTATCATCACTTACTTCTAAAACTAAAAAGAAAATATGAACCACAAGGATGTATTAATCCATTTAATCCTATGAATTTTCTCAATGAGAAGTAGTAAACACTATCTCATGAACTCAAGGGAATAAAACAACAATTCAAAAACAAGTTTCTGCCTAAGGAAACTCTAAATCAACATCTTGAAAATATGAATCTTCTTAGTAGCTTAAAGTGATGTAATAGGATATTGAGAATATAAAAACTCACCTCTAAGATAACTAAGAGAGATGACACTTCTCCCAAGTCCACATAAATATAAAGGTGTTAGTCAACAAACTCATAAGACAAATAAATTCACAATCAAGACATCTACATTCAACTACATGAAAAATACCACCACACTAGGTGGTACCGCTCTAGAAAGGTCTTATAGGATTCCCATTCCTAGGATCTATGTAAGACACACAATAAAGCTTATATACTTAAGTGAGAATCACTCCATGCTTTTTAAACACTCACAAAATACAAACACAAATGGTGAAGGTGATTCAATAAATGTATAATCACACTTCGAGGTGTTCAATCTAAAGATCAAAAATATGGTAGGAAACTCTTGTTCACAAATCAAGAACTAAGCTTTGCTCTTACCTATCCAAACACCCTATAAAACCATCACCAATGAGATAATCGATAAACCAAACCTTTAGTAACTCTTAATGGGGTATGAATTCTCTTAGATTACACATTCAATATACCATACATACATTCACAATTATCCTTTTTGATAAATAAAAAGATACAAAAATGTTAATAGACTCATTCGGTCTTAGAGTTTGAGCCACAGCTCTGATACCACATGTTACAACCCCTTAATTTGTAATTAGAATAATGTAATAATTTTTTTTTAAACTGTTAGTTAGCATTCATTCCATTCAACCATAGTTAAACTATATATCTTTAACCAAACATAATAACAACTTAGAACAATAATGGTTCCAAAATTCTAATACTGAATGTAATATAATATTTCACAATATCAAAGACAGTAAATACATTATGACTCAACCATAACTAGTCCACTAATACAACAACTATTGTTTAGCATATATAAATGAAATACTATTACATTTATTCTAGATCTTTAGCCTTAACATAACAAATAGATACCAAGCTCACCAGAGCTCGAGTCAAATCAACTCTTGTATTATTAAATCTCTACTACTATGGGGAGAGAGAGTATCATTTGAGCACTTTTCCACACCAACCATAGACCAATGATTCCCTGCACAATCTCCTATTTGGGATATGCCCTCCCTTCATAGATAGGTAGATATAATGATGAAAAATCTAGAGAACAATCAAGTACTCAAGTGTGTATGATTTTATAAAACTAAAAATACAGTCTATCATAGAAAACCCATTCTATTGTAAGTTATTACACTAACATGAAAATCATACATACCAAAGATAATGTTTCACTATACATTATTTAACCATAAGATTTATACTAAGCACATTCTCTTATCAATCATATCACATCACATACTAAACATAGGAGTAAGAAAAGTATAGTTTTATTCCAACCATACATGAATGAATCATACATTATTATTTAACTCATATATAAATTAAATCCTAGAATTCATACCACCCAAGTATGTTTTATATTCATAATAAACTATAGTTTTCTAACTACTATAATAAGATCCAAACTAAGCCCCATGATATCTCATATTATCATAGTCTAGTGTTATAAGGTACAACTACTAGTTTTCCCATATTTAGTCATACTAAGTAGTCATAGATACATGAAAGTATATGCTTTTAATAAAATAATTACATATAATAAAACAATTCATACAAATGTATATAATTCTATCCTAACATTCATTTATACTTTTAATATTGTATGCATGCATAAATGGTATCCTACTAAATGTTACAACACATATTATTCAAAGTACTGATAAACACATACACACACCCACACACACACACATATGTAGATGTGGGTCAAGATATAACAAATATAGTATGTGCCATCTACGTACTTTTTATACTAAAAAACTCTATGACATCCCATAATATCATAAGTCATTGTGTTTGAGCACCTTACTCAAATACCAATAAATAATCTTACACCCAAAAATAATAATAGAGCAAGTATGAGATTATACTATCTGGGTATACCCTAGATTATACTATAAATTAGCAAACATAAGTAATATAATCTCTAATCACACATCATGATGCACTATTTTTATGTTATTAAAGTCTAAACACTTGCACATACTAATATTCTTATAAAGTTACTACATAGAAGCTTTCATTACTATCTACCTAAATATACTAACATTTATTTATGACTAAGAACAAGGTTTTAGAAGTTTTCACAATAATTCATTAAAACCCTAGATTACAAGCATATATATATGCTTGTAATCTAGGGTTTTAATGAATTATTGTGCAAAATTTTAAAACCTTGTTCTTAGTCATAAATAAATGTTAGTATATTTATGTAGATAGTAATGAAAGCTTCTGTGTAGTAAATTTATAAGAATATTACAAGCATATATATATATATATATATATATATATATATATATATATATATATATACACTCAATAATCTGAGCATCCTTATAACCAATCCATATAGGTAAAGTTAAACTATTCATGATAAGTTATATACAACTATTGTACACTCTCATGGATATCTTGGCATGACTTTAAACATATGTCATCTAGGCATATTATCCTTTTGTAAATTTATATATATACAAACATGACATGCTACACTATGCTCCAAAATTATACTTAACCTCATGTAATTTATCCCTTTAAATTACTTCTTATCAATAATATTTCTAAAATATTCAATAAAAAGCTATTCTCTAAAGTTAATTTGCACTTATCTCTATACTATGCACTTAATAGTATAAATAGCATTTTATTTAACTTAACATGTTATTTAACTCAGTGTGTATTTCTATTATAAGGAATATGCTGAGGTGTGGAGCTAAAAGCTTCACTAATGAGCAAATGTAAGGTTGTTGTATTTACACAGTTTCCAACATTGGTCAGGGATCGACTAGAGGCTGCCGATGTTGGTTATGGATCGGCCGACGTCAGTCATATGCAGGTAGACAGGGACCGATGTTGGTCACCTGTGTGTTCTAGAAATCTATTTTCATGGGATGAACAGATTGTTTACATGATTAGATTAACTGTTAGTATAGAGTCCAAGTTTCTATTTTTGGTAGGACTAATTGGAACCCTTGATTAAGAGGTGTATCTAATGGTGGAGAATTCATAGCTCATGATCCCTAATTCTATATAATAGGGATAGATCTTCATAGCTTGTAGACATGAAATTGTAGACAATTCAAGTAGCTGAATTGTGTTTGTAATTGTGAGAGATAACTCTTGAGGGAAAGAGATCTGTACATCTGAGAGGTGTGGAAGAAAGAGAGATTTCTTCAATTGTATTTCCTTCTAGAAGAGTTTAATACAATTTTTCATTGTTTCTTGTATCTCATGTTCTTTGTTGATTCTGATTTATAATTACTTGTTATTCTAGTTTAATTCTGTGTTTAGTTGCTTACACAACATTAATCAATTTTTCTTGTTAGATCCTGACAAGTGGTATCAGAGCTTGGGTTCACTAATAGGTGGTTTCAGATCTGTTTAGTGTTTGTTGATTACAGGTCACTCACAGGGGTTTTTATTTGAGTGGGAGTATAGCAATGGTAGAAAAAAATAAACTAAGAATGGAGAAGTTTAACAACAAGAATTATTAATTATGGAGAATGTAGATAGAAGATTATATGTATCAGAAAGATCTATACTTATCATTGAGTGGGGTTTCAAGCAAGCCCACAAATATGCAAGATGAAGAATGGAATGTTCTTGATAGAAAGGCTCTAGGATCCATAAGGTTGAGCCTGGCATCTTTTGTGATTTTCAACTTATCACAGGCAAAGGCAACAGTAGAGTTAATGGATACTTTGGCAAATTTATATGAAAAGCCCTCAGCTTTGAATAAGGTATATCTTATGAAGTAAGTATTTAATTTTCAAATGTAGGAAGGTGGATCTGTATCTAGTCATCTAAATAATTTCCATGCAATAGTAAATCAGTTAAATTTAGTCAAAATAGTTTTTGATGATGAAATTAAGGCTCTCTTAATTTTATGCTCTTTACCTGAAGTTGGCATAGCTTGGTAATGGCAGTTAGTAATATTACATCTGCTACAAATATCTTGAAAGTAGATGATGTTGTTAGTGTAATCTTGAATGAGGAAACTCATAGGAAAAGCACAAGGGAAACATTAGGTAATGCTTTAAGTATTGAAAGTAGGGGAAGGCAAAGAGAGAAGAGCAAGCAAGGGAGATCAAGGTCTAAGTCAAAGATGAGAGGTAGATCCAAATCCAAAAATAGAAGAAAAATAACCTGTTGGAATTGTGGAAAGATAGGGCATGCAAAGAAAGATTATTGTTTGCTAGTTAAAGAAGAAAATCAGCATGGAGGTAAAGAAGAAGCAAAAGTTGCAAGTATTGTTGCACAAAATGCTCTTATATTTTCTTTAGATAATAAAATAAAATCTTGGGTTTTAGATTCTGGTGCCTCTTTCCATGCTACCCCAAATAGAGAATTTTTTAATGATTATGTCCAGGGAGATTTTGGAAAAGTTTATTTAGGGGATGATGAGCCTTGTAAAATTGTTGGCAAAGGAAAAGTGCAGCTGAAATTGCAGAATGGAAACACATGGGTGTTGAAAAATGTCATGCATGTACCCATCTTGAAGAGGAATCTAATTTCTACAGGAAAGTTGGGGGATGAGGGTTGCACAGTAACTCTCATAGCTAAATCTTGGAAGGTTTCCAAGGGTGCACTTGTATTAACCAGAGGTAAGAGAGTAGGTACTCTCTATTTATGTAATTGTATTACTGATTATTCTCCTTCTGTATTATCTACTTCAGATGTAGATGCAAAGTTGTGGCACCAGAGGCTTGACCACATGAGTGAGAAGGGAATGACTATTCTTAAGTCAAAAGGTAAGGTTTCAGATTTGAAAAGCATAGATCTAGATTTTTGTGAGCATTGTATTTTTTGAAAACAGAAGAGAGTGAGATTTCTCAAAACTAGGTTAACAAAGAAGAAGCACAAGTTGGAGCTTGTTCACATAGACGTGTGGGGACTAGCTCAAGTAGCTTTTATTGGAGGATCACATTATTATGTTTATTTCATTGATGATGCTACAAGAAAGGTATGGGTTTATTGCATAAGGAAGAAATTTGATGTTTTTGACACATTTATAAAATGGAAAGCTTTGGTTGAGAATGAAACAGGTTTGAGATTGAAGTGTCTTAGATCTGACAATGGTGGTGAGTACTATAGCTATAAGTTTAATAGATACTATTCTATGAATGGAATATGTAGGGAAATGATGGTTCCAAAGACATCTCAGCAAAATGGAGTTGTTGAAAGGATGAATAAAACAATATTGGAGCGTGCACAGAGTATGAGGTTACATGCTGGTTTGCCCTTACAATTTTGGGCAAAAGCTATAAATATTGTAGTTTACCTGATTAACAGAGGACCCTCTACTGCTCTAAATGGTGGAATTCTAGAAGAGGCTTAGATAGGTAAAAAGGTAGATCTTTCATTTCTCAGAGTTTTTGGTTATGAAGCTTTTGTGCACGTTGATAAAGAAAATAGAAAGAAGCTGGATGCTAAGTCTATGAGGTGCACTTTTATTGGTTATGGCTCTGGAGATTTTGAATTCTAATTGTGGAATTTAGGAACTAACAAAATAATTAGAAGCCATGATGTTGTTTTTAATGAGAAGGTGATGTACAGTGATCAGCTTAAGAAGTTGAATAATATTGAGTAGAGCAATGTTGATTTGGATGAGGTGATGATCCAAAATGAGCTCATGGGAAAGAATAATCACTTACAAGAAAACAAAGACACCGATGTCGGTCAGGTAGGAACTAATGTTGGTCATACAGGAACTGACATCGATCAGACAGTAACCAATGTCGATCAAAAAAGAACTGACATTGGTCATGTGGAACTGACGTCGATCAGGTATAGACCTAGAGATGACCGAGATCGGTCATTGATAGAGAATTTGGGTGGATGGCAAGCAGTGAATGAGTCTCATACACCCATGAGGAGGTCAGAAAGGGTAAGTAAACCTCCAATTTAATATTCCCCTTCATTATTCTACTTATTGCTCATTGATAGTGGAGAACTAGAGAGTTTTGATAAAGTAATGCAGGTAGAAACCTAGAAACAGTGGGAGCTTGGCATGAATGAGGAGATTGATTCCTTGAAATAGAACCAAACGTGGGATTTGGTTGAGTTGCCAGCTAGTAAGAGAGCACTGAAAAACAAATGGGTTTAAAGGTTAAAGGAAGGTGAGAATGGACAAATGAGACATAAGGCTAGGTTGGTAGTAAAGGGATTTGCACAAAAACTAGGTATTGATTTTGGTGAAATTTTTTCTCCTGTAGTAAAAATGACTTCTATTCGGACTGTATTGTCTTTAGTTGCTATTGAGGATTTGCATCTTGAGCAGCTTGATGTTAAGACAACATTTCTTCATGGAGATTTGGATGAAGAAATATATATGGAGCAGCTGGAAGGTTTTGAGGTCAAAGGTAAGGAGAAGCTTGTGTGCAAGTTGAAGAAAATCTTATATGGTCTTAAGCAAGCTCCAAGACAATGGTATTTGAGGTTTGATAGGTTTATGACTGAGCATGGTTTTAGTAGATGTCAATCTGACCATTGTGTTTATTTTAATAGATTGGATAATGGTAGATATATTATCTTGTTGTTGTATGTAGATGATATGCTTGTTGTAGGTTCACACATGCAGGATATTTCTGAGCTTAAGGTAAAATTATCTCACACATTTGCCATGAAGGATTTGGGAGCAGCAAAGAAAATCCTTGCCATGAGTATTAAGAGAGATAGGAAAAATCATAGTTTGATTTTGTCTCAAGAGGATTATGTGAACAAGGTGTTGGAAAGGTTCACTATGCAGGATGCAAAATTGGTAGGCACACCTATGGCTGGACACTTCAAGTTGAGTAAAGAATAGTGTCTTAATTCACATGATGAGGTAGAGTACATGAGTACAGTTCCATATGCTTCCGTAGTTGGGAGCTTGATGTATGCAATGGTATGTACCAGACCTGATATTGCCCAAGCAGTGGGAGTTGTTAGTAAGTTTATGGCCAATTTAGAAAAGGAACATTGGAAAGTAGTTCAGTGGATTCTCAGATATCTAAGAGGGACCAGCAGTAGGCATTTGTGCTATGGAGGGTCAAACACTTCTCTACATGGATATTTAGATTCAGATATGGCAGGTGACTTAGATGGTAGGAGAAGCACCACAGGTTATGTTTTCATTGTTGGTGGAACGATGGTTAGCTGGATTTCAAAGTTGCAGAAGGTTGTTGCCTTGTCTACTACAGAGGCAGAATACATTTCAGTCATAGAGGCTAGCAAGGAGATGATATGGATGACTCAGTTCATGGAAGAGTTGGGAAAGGAGCAAGAGAGTTGTAGATTATATAGTGATAGTCAAAGTGTAATTCATTTGGCAAAGAATTCAGCCTTTCATTCAAGAACCAAACATATACAGCTTAGGTACCACTTCATTAGATAGGTATTAGAGGATGGTGAGTTGAAGTTGGAAAAGATTCATATAGATAAGAACCCTGCTGATATGTTAACAAAGCCGGTAACAAAGGAGAAGTTGAATCTTCATTCAACTTTTGTTGGTCTTCAAGATTGAGCTTGAAGATGGAGAAGCTAGAGGATGTTGCTGTACAGGTACAGGGGCAGCTATTTATCTCCAAGTGGGAGATTGTTGAGGTGTGGAGCTAAAAGCTTCACTAATGAGCAAATGCAAAGATTCATATAGATAAGAACCCTGCTGATATGTTAACAAAGCCGGTAACAAAGGAGAAGTTGAATCTTCATTCAACTTTTGTTGGTCTTCAAGATTGAGCTTGAAGATGGAGAAGCTAGAGGATGTTGCTGTACAAGTACAGGGGCAACTATTTATCTCCAAGTGGGAGATTGTTGAGGTGTGGAGCTAAAAGCTTCACTAATGAGCAAATGCAAGGTTGTTATATTTACACAATCGCCGACATCGGTTAAGAATCGACTGGAGGCTACTGATGTCAGTTATGGATTGGCCAACATTAGTCATATGTAGGTAGACAGGAACTGACATCGGTCACCTATGCGTTCCAGAAGTATATTTTCATGGGATGAATAGATTGTTTGCATGATTAGATTAACTGTTAGTATAGAGTCTGCATTTATATTTTTGGCAAGACTGATTTAAACCCTTGATTAAGAGATGTATCTAATGGTGGAGAATGCAAAGCTCATGATCTCTAATTCTATATAATAGGGATAGATCTTCATATCTTGTAGACATGAAATTGTAGACAATTCAAGTAGCTGAATTGTGTTTGTAATTGTGAGAGAGAACTCTTCAGGGAAAGAGATCTGTACATCTGAGAGGTGTGGAAGAAAGAAATATTTCTTCAATTGTATTACCTTCTGGAAGAGTTTAATACAAGTTTTCATTGTTTCTTGTATCTCATGTTCTTTGCTGATTCTGATTTCTAGTTACTTGTTATTCTGGTTTAATTTTGTGTTTAGTTTCTTACACAACAGTAATCAATTGTTCTTGTTAGATCTTGATAGATTTTGTAATAATCAAACTCATTTCTTTAAATGTAATCAAGGTTTGACCATGTAACTTGAGCAGTCAGTTCCATTCATCTCAAAAGCCATGTATTAATCTGAGGAAAAGATTAAGGTTTACTAAACATTCCATCTTGTTTTTAAAAAGGAAACATATTTTCCCTCATTTATATACCATATCACTATTCTCATATAGACCCCATGATAATTATGCTTATTCTTAGAATGCAACTTGAGTTGGCAACACAACTTGATAATCTGGGGTAATAATAAAGTTCCATCTAATATTTGATATTGTTTAAGAGAAACATATTTTTATTTAAAATGACTCAAAGACTTAACCCAAAATACGTGATGCTTCAATTTATGACTTCAACGATTTAATATTAAACTCAACATTTTAATATCAATAACTTGAATCCCAAACTTTAGAATAGGTTTCTTTTAAAGATTAACTATCAAGAATAAGGTTCTATTTGTACAAATATGAAGTTGGAAGAACTTCAAACCCTCTCCAACTCAAATACATCTTTGTATATACATATACACATTGAATATATCCATAGAGATAACCTTGGGCTCAACATATTGATTTGAAATTATTCTTGGAATTCATTAAGAGAATAACAATGGTGGTGAATCCTTAATTTTTTTGGAATGGCATGACTGTCCCTTTTTACAATGAAATATTCATGTTTTCTTGAGAAGGCATTGAATTTGAAGTGGACAAGATCCGATAGTATTTTCATAACCCTATTTTATTTCCATATAGATTTTTATTCATTTTGTTTGGCTATAGTTTTATAACCTAGATTTCCAATAAAATACTTCACATTAACTTATATATGAATAAATTTTCTCTAATTAGTGGTTTCAACATAATACATAGCTAACAAAAAGTGAAACATGGATTTAAAATTTGAGATGTAGGCTTTAAAATAATTCAATGCAGCCAATACATGTAGGCCTATATTCAACAATTTTAATTGTTAAAACAATGTTCATTTAAAGACTCAACCCATTCAGTAGTGACTTGGCATTTAAAAAAAACTTATCTTTTAAAATATAATGCTGAAGTCAACTATTTCACTCAATGTTCTATTAAAAGGTTGGGCATTCTGTTTAGAGGCTCAACATTGAATTTTAGATAACTAGAATTCAATTTTTAACTCATCATCTATAATTTTTTTTAAAACATAATTCAGATAAAATGTAGCCATTCTTAAAAAATACTCTTATATAAATAAATAAATGAATTACTCTTGTTATTTAAAAGTGGCACTACCAATATTTAACTCAGCACACATAATAAATAAACACTGTCTAAATTTTAGATGCTGGCCATAATTATTTAAGCACTTTTAAAATATATCAAATGTTGGTTTAATTAAACTTAGTCCTTAATAACCATAAAATAAATGAAATGTTATTCCAAAATCTTCAATAATTTGTTTGATCAAACTATTAATAAGGATACTATATATATAACTTAGTTTGAAATAAGATGCAGTCACAATTATATATAGCACTACCTAATATCAATCCACAGTTCACTAAAGAATTTATTCAAATTCTTGGCTCAATTTGAATATTTAAAATCATCTGGGACAAGACATTCCTTCCTCAAATTTTGAGCTTAGGAAATGAAACACAATTTTATAAATAGGTGAAATGCAGCTACTATTTACACTCTTTTAGTACCTATATTACACAAAAAAATAAATTACAAAACATACCTCTATTCGAGATTGCTTGGAAAAATAATAATAATAAGCTTACTATCTTTTGCTTTCAATTTTCTCCAAATCTTGCCCTTTTTATTATTCTCCATGTCTTTGTATGTCTTATTTTTTCTTTTCCTTTATAATTTTTCTTCCTTTATTTTATAAAACTCTTTCCCATCAATATGTTATGCCTAATCACTTTGCATGCATTTCTTTCTTCAAGTTTACTATCTGTGCATAGTATTTTACTCTTCTTTTATTTTTTAATCTAAAAAATATAATTTACTTAAATAAATTATTGCACCAGTTCTCTATGTTATCTCAACATTTTATTAATTTTACCAATATTAAATAAAGATATCTAATTTTATCTTTTAATGCATCTCATGCATGTTTTAAAAAGACTAAGCTTAATTTGTCTTTACTCACTATTAGTTCGTTTGGATAACTCAAGCTCTTGAAAGTAAATAAATAAAGGTAATTATTTATTAATAACTAGATAAATAGTTTTCTAATTATTTTCAAAATATGATAACTTAATAATTTACTACTATTCTCATGTAGCAATTAATATCTATTTTCTTGATTTATTATCAAAAATCAAGTCAATTAGAATAAATAAATTTGACACATATTAAAAATTAAATTTGTATGTTAATGTAATCATATACAATATTTTCTTAATTATGCTCAAGAATTTAAAATATGTTACACATAAACATTTTAAATCTATTGTGCATGTATGTAGGGTCACTAGAAATTTCCTCTATCATTGCCCATTCTTTCCATCTAGCCCATCCTCTTCGATGATGCCCTCCCTCATCAAGATTTGAGGGTATGTTCTATCCTAAATCCACCTCACAACAAATAGGTAGTTAGTCTGAGTCATCATCTAATCAACCAATGATGCAAAACTAATAAATACATATCTATAATGTATATAATAATTAAAACACAACTATCATATTATGTATGTTAATCAATAATATCACTATCCCATACTAGTATATGTCATAAAAATCAAGTCAAAGTAATGATAATTAGATAATAACAATATTAACATATGGATTTAAAGGTTATTAGTCATAGGGTGAAATCAAGATGTGACACAAGGAGCATTTAGAGGATCATGACAAGTCTTAGGTACCATGAATAAGGTCTAAAGGGGTTTTATGATTTTTTTTGGTTTTAGGGGTTGAAATTTGACCTATGAGGCCAAATTTTCAAAAACTTTGGTGACTTATAAGGGTTGAATAGCCTGATGGTTAAGAGAATCCACTAACTCTTCATGACAATGAAAAAACCCATACATAACATCATGACTTGGATGACCACCTTATTGGACTACCAAATAGATTTAGTACCTTAGAAAACCTATATGAATACAAAAAATCATAAGACACAATAAATAAAACCAAAGAAATAAAACCTAATGAAATCAATGAGACATGACACAAAGAAACTATACACTAGACTTGTGTATGACACACTTATTAAAACCAAGATAACAAACACTATAAATAACTAACCTCAAACCAAACTCTTTTCTACTCCAAGATCAAATGGAAAAATTCATTTATCACTATGGCACCATCAAGTTTGGTTATCATTTTTTGACTGAAGTATAATCAAGCATTTCTCAGTAAATGGGGATTCTTAGTTATAGGTGGAGATATTGCCATACTCATAGTCTCTTAGGAAAGTAATTAGATCTTCTGGCTCTACCCTCAGGTACATGAGTTATTCATGTGAATCCAACACCCAATTATGGTCATTCCATACCTACTTTATTTGCATCAATAGTCTAATTTCTATCTCATTCATGGGTTACTCCTTATTTATCCTGGTCTCATGTAGTGATTCTCCTAACAACCCAACCGGTATGCATTGGCTTGTGTCTTCATTCTAGTCTATTTGAGATGGTGGTTTGTCAAGTCCTTCAACCTCTTGGTATGTGTCTAAAGATGTCCACCACATGTGATTAGTCTCTCCTTGATTCTAATTATGATACTCAAAAGGATTAGTTTCCATAGTGTTATTTTTAAGACCCTTCTCAAGCTCCTCATGGGGTAGAGGTGGATTATCTAAACTTGAACAAATTTTCCCCAATTCTTACCAAAATTTCATCTCTTCATGATCAATTTAAAATACATGGAGTTCATTATCATTCTTACCATTCACTTATAAAGCATTATGTTGATCAAGTATCTCCAAGTCTTCCACATAGTCATAACAAGTCTCATGTTCTACTACAACTTGGTTATCCTCCTCTTATGTGAAGAATGGGAGCTCATAAATACATTAAATCTCTATCTCATCTTACCTTTCTATTTGTAAAATTTAATTTCCTTCTTAAAAATCTAAATCATTAGTGCTACCTTTACTTGAGACCTGAACTTGCTATCATATTCCACCATTCCAAGCTATCATGCTAAGTTCATCAATCTCACCTAAGAATCCATGGTAAAACTACTACCAAGGATCATCTAAATCACTTGAAATGAGCTTATCTTCAACAATGGGTTTATGTAGATTATTTTCATGACTATTTCCTATAAGAGAAGTTGTTTATGCTTTATCTTCATCAACATCAACATCTTGCCATTGTGACTTCTCTACATAATCAAGCTTTCTTTCATGCTCAAACTCTGATCTACTGAGATGAACAAGGGTACCACTAGTGATCTCCTCATCATAGGTACTTGAAGTATCCTTTTCAAAGTGTTATTCAACCTCACCTATAGATGCAACATGATTAAGCTCTTGAAAGACTGCCACCTCATTAATTAGTCTTGGCAAGTTATTTCCCACACCTAAATGCTCAAATTTTACCTTTAATGCATTTGGTTCCTCTTCACAAGAGGAAAGGGTGGGAGTGAAAGGTATTTAATTATCTTTCTTGACATCTAATAGAGTGCTCTTCCAACTTGGATCCTTATGAGTATCAAACTTGGACTCTACATTCTTTTTATTCCATTCTTTGATTATCTTATCAAACTTGGATGTACCTTGATCCTTATGAATGAATTCAGTATGAAGGATGAATGGGGAACTTATAAAAATTGATACATCTCCTAAACTAGCCTTCATACATTTATCATCTTCTTGATTCTAGATATGCGTAGGAGAAATTTCTCTTTCAAAAATAGACATAACATAATCTAGGTTTTTATTCCATGAATGCCTCCAAGTTGAAGTTATTATAGGCTCTTGAGAAGGCATGGGTGGATCTTTAATGGGATCTAGAACACAAGGAAGTTTGACTATAGGTAGGAGGATGAAGGTAATTTTAAACTGATATGTTTGGTGTGTAAGGTTTCAGATGAAACTTAGAGATTTGTCTAGATCTAACTTTGACTAATACACTATACCAAATCTTATAGACCATATAAGATAAATCAAAGGATAAGTTACCTCTAATATTTTCCATAAAGTCATTAGAAAAACATATATAAAAATAAGGTGGTAAATCTATAACAATAATGTCTTGTGTAATTGAGAGCTTGGGGTAAGCATGAAGGGTAAGTTGTATGTCTTTGATGAGGCTAAAAGTCCTTTTAGATAATTCATTTCATTGAAATTAAAATTTGGAAGTAAGTTCATATATCAAATTCAAGTTATCATCTACTATCTTAGGAATAAATGAATTGCTTTCTTTATCATCAAACAATCAATTATGGAACAAGGATTATCCATTGATCAAAAAGGGAAGGAAAGGAGATGGAGTGATTACCTTGGCTAGCTACACGTGGTTTGTAATAATGTTTTGATGATGAAAAAAGGCATGATGTTTAACTTATTTTTGTTGCCTAAGACATTATTTCATTCTATCCCTTTCCTCCTTTAGCTTTTCAATTTCTAAACTCAAATCATCCTCACTTTGCTTAGGCTAGATAGGAACATCATGATGTTGCCATAATTGGTTAGGAGGATAAGAGGGATACCAAGGAGGTGAATATGACTCATAAGGGGGTTGAGGTTTAAGAATTTGTTAGTGATAAGCATCATAAGGCTAGCATGGGTGATAGGATTAGTGATAAGGAGATGTATGATAAAAATCTACCCCAAATATAGCCATAACTCATCATGAGACACATTAACAACAACATAAAATATAAATAACAACTACTCTTACCCTTGAGTGGAGACCTTGTGATGTCTCTCAGCATGAAATATGACTGCCAAAATGATACTAAGTTACTTCAAGATCTCTGAATATCCCAAGGCTATGGGTGACCTATGACTAGACTAAACCTTTAAATTATGGGGTTAAATCCCTTGGTGCATCTATTGTGGATCAGTATCACTGATAATTACTAATTAGGGTGAAAAGGGATATAATTAATGTATAAAATGAAAAATTTACCACTAGATGGTGATGCACCAATATGATCATACACTCTATTTGCCTTAAAAAACACTAATGAACTAGACCAATAATTGCACTACTATCTCCAAGAGTTCCTATGTAGTAATGTTTCACATGGAGGCTATATTAGGTGGCTATAATATGAAGGTCATGATAGGAAGGTCTGATCTAAGGCACTTACCAATCATATTACACTTCAAACTCAATCACCAATACTCTTGCACACCATATGACCCACATATCACACCTACTAGCATCTAGGTGAGACAAGGACCTGTAATGGGAGAGAACCCTAACACATATGCATATCAATAATAAAATGACACACTAGATACCAACATGAAGGAGCTACAATAGTTCATTAATAAATCCAAAAGGTTTACAAAGTGCAAATTCAGGTAGAGTTTCTTTATACCCAAGTGAGGGATGTGAACAATGGCCTTAAAGCCTGAATAAATTGAAGAATGAGAAGGGAAAGAGAGGGCGAATGGAATTGAGGTGACAAAAATAAGTCATAAATAATTGTATCCCATTCCATAAATAGTTATATTAGTTATAACAACCCCTCATACTCCCTTTATGTGTTGGTCTCTTCATTGGGGGTCTTCAATAGACCCTTTAGGTGTTGATTTGGAATGGTGGAGGTTGGTTCATACTTGTTTGACCTATTCTATACATGGGCACACCTAAATTTGATCAATAATCTCTCTTTTTATAGTTACAAACATGAAAGTGGCTTAATTAAGTTCCCCATGAAGCATCTAGCAACCCATCTTCCCTTGCATGTTGACTTAGGTTCAAGAAACTACCCTTTATATCATAATGAACATAGAATGTATGCTTGACTCCTTAAATGTATTAGTTAAAAGGTGTAATGATTCTATATTAACCCTCTTTATTATCCCTCTATGCCAACTTGCACTTCTTCTTGCTAACCAAGTAGGTCAACTAAGCAATTTAGACCTAGTGGCTTGACTATCTATTGATGAATGATCAAAGACATGAATATAAACCTTAGAGTAATGAATAGTAATATTTCAACTCTAAAAATATGTTTATACCATGACCTATGGCAATAAACATCTGCAATTTTACCAATCTAGGTGACTAGATCACCTTCTACTAGTTTCTACATACTAGTTATTTGGTAAGGATTTTTAGAGGAATTTATAGGAAAATTTTTGGACATTTTATGATTTGAGAAGATTAAACAAGTCTCAAATAACCCCTTATAATGATTTTTAACTCTCTAAACAACATTGTACCTTACTTTATTCTCAATTCCTTATAAAAACATAGTTTCGAACAAGTCCATATAGTAGTTCATACAAAGCAATACCATGATCAAGGTATCTTCTGAGTGTAATATATGTTTCAAATGTTTATCAGTCAACCTAGGGTGTTTGAGTGAAAAAATATCCACTTTTACTTCATTAGGTTTGTCTTAGGGTTTAAGTAGGTTTTTAGAGGTATACCATCTTAATGATGGTTCATAAAGATCAAACCTCCAATCCCAAAATTATGGTCATGGATGTTTAGTCCATACATCCCCATAAATATCCTAAAAATCTAAGATTCTCATGCATTTTTTGTGTGGATAAATGAATGAAATATGGTAGACTTCAAGCTCTTTGCAAGCCTTCTAGACATGTCTACAATATTAATATTCATTTATAAAGATGGGATCTTGAATAATACTCTCTCCTCCATAGATTTCAACTAAATGTGGGTCCTCAAATCCCCCTAGGATCATTGGCTCTGAATCCTTGTGTTATAAAAGATATGAGCATTTGAATTGATAGATTGAGGTGTCTATTAAGGGCTGTGGAGCTCAAGGTGAGTCTCAAGACCAAATTAACCATTTTATTTATTATCTCTACTTTAGATACTCTCCTTAGGACCTAAATAATCATCACACATATATATATGGTCATCAATATGATTGAGGATATCTAGATATGCCTCATTGTGTGGTGGGGTTTGAGGCCTAAACATGGCTTTAGGCCTAATAGGCCTAGTTTGAGTCTTAGATTCTTGTAGGTAGGTTGGAATCCTAAACATAATTATAACACATTTTCTACCTATTTTTCATCCTTTGGACTTTCCTCCATCTATCCAAGCTATTGTCTCTACCCTTTTACCTTAGGCCTGCACTTGAGTCTTATTGTCATGTCTAGTCTGAGTACTAGACTAGCAGGGTGAGGGACTTAAGTTGTTTATTCTATAATTATATTATCAATGATGTTGGGAACACATTTAATATATACTCAAGGATTGAAAACATCCTTAGGTTCAAGTTACTTTAACTCTATCTTTTGCATTCCCTTTTGAATGGGTCTAGGGTTTATGTATCACCAGGATTAAGTAGCCCTAAGGTTGTGTTTGGTGCCTTACCTATTAGTTAATATAATTATATCACCTTGATATAAACCTTGTCATGTGTCTCTCTCTACCTTTATTTATGGATTCAAACCTATAACAACCTTAAGATAGCATGTACTTTCAACCATGAGGTGTAGGCCTGTAGATACCCGTTTAGGCCTATTAGGCTTAATAAGCCATTATGTTCTCTTACCAATTTTAGAATATTATGACTTGAAACCATTAACACACCCTTATAACTCATATTATCAAGTGTATTTATCTTCCCAACAATCCTTAAGAATTTATAAATCCCCAACTTATGTGTACAGACTTGTTTAGGCCTATTTAGGTCTAGTAGACCTATGCAGGCCATTAAGCTCTTCCAGTCTTAAGAATAAAAAATAATCATGGGAAACACTCATAAATTAATATGAGGAAAAGTTATAAAACATAAGTCATCTTTATGTCTCACCTCTTTATAGAGTTCTCACTTAAGCTCTCTTGCTTAGGTCTTGATATAGGTGGCAATTTTGAATCATGACTACGTAGGCATGAATGATGAGACTTTCCTTTACAAAAGTGATGTCCTCATCCTCCTATAAATTTATTATGATTTACTAACTTATTATCAGGTGTATTAAAAGTTAAAACAACCACTTAAAACATGTATATGCCATCAATCATTGGATGCATGCCTATGCATACCCATTTTAGGCCTAATAGGTCATTGGGGCCCTCCTTAAACCTAGGTTCTTATCACTTGGAAGAATTTTTTATAATTTTTGAATTCCTTCTCAATTTTTTCCAACCCAAAGTATCCTTAAAACTTACATATCCTTCAATTATGGTACAGGCATGTGTGTGCCAAATTAAGCTTATTAGACCTAATTAGGTCATTAGGATTCTTTGGCCTATTTTAGGGGGTCAAGACATTAAATGTAGGTTGATGATCTTAAAGGGATGAGACATAGGATATAATTTTATTATATTCACCCCATCCCTATGTAATTTCCTTACTTTATCTCCCTCATGTGACTGCTTATAGGTGGTAGTTAGGACCTTAACTGTGTAAAGGAGATTCACTTGAGAGGTGGTCATACTGCTCCATTATTTCCTTGGGTTTTATTTATATTAATGACCTATCATTATATGTTATTATCCCCCACCCTAAATCTTCTTGACCTAGTTAAACCTTTAGTACTCCTCTAACATGGGAGTTAGAGTCATATGTATGCTTAACAAGAGTCTTAATTATGCTTATGCTTTTAGGACTAGGTTGGAAGTGTTCATCCTTACTTAGCCCTATTTCATACATATTAAATGGATATATATATATGTCATTATGACTCCACATGAGATCTCTCAATGCCTTCCACAATCTTCTTCAGTCAACATTCCATCTTTTTTAGTATGCACAAAGGCCTATAAGTGGTCTTGTGAGGGCTTGTTATTGCATAATATGTTGAGAGTGAGGATGGTCTAGTGTATAAGAAAATTATGAATGTGGGAAAATAGTACATATCATGGAATAAAAATGTGGATTATATGTATGCCTCTTAGACAAATTAAATACTCTCTATAGGTATCCTACTTCCACTTTGCTAAAGACACTGCATTACCTGGATGACAACCACCATTGGAGAGAGGGATTGAAGTGGTTATTTAATTTTATGGTTATTATAATAATTCAAGGGAAAATTAGGTTTTAAATAACCACAATAAACTTATAATCCACTCTAAAATTACCTCCCCACTCTCATTTTACATAGTAAATCACTACAACTTGAAAAACACTACCATGTAACCTATAGATGTGTCAATATGAAGCTTTGTCTTATCCCACACCCCCAAAATTATGAAATATAGGTGGAGGGTGATTTACATGGGATTTTAGGACCTATATAAAACATATCCAAATATTTAATACAAAAAACTTGTAAGATTGCATGAAAACTGATGTCATTTTGACCCCTACATAGATGAAAAAGACCATTTTAGTACCCAGATTATTAACTATTGTTCATAGAGTATAGGTCATAAATATATACACAAATTACAATAATTATAAGGTCAAGATACCCTCTTCCTCTTTCTAAATCCTAATATCTCACTTTCTCTCTCCTATGTAGACTAAGCATAAACTTGAGAGCTTGTCTGGACTGGCAAGGAGCTTAGTGGAAGGATAGGGTTAGTTTTGTGCTTATTTTGGATCCTTTTGACCTGAAGCTCTTTTGAGATATATAACATGAGCTCTGGGTGCACTTCTTAACATCCCCTATATGGAACTAACTATATAGGTCTGTACAACTTGTAAAACTCTTGTAAAACACCCTATTTCTTGTATTTCTTTAGGTTTTTGACCTTGGGATGCCATTGGAGGGTGGGGGAGGGAAATTACAAGTCAAATGACATTTGAAAATAGGTATTACATTGGGGGAGTTGAAGAGACACACTTTTCCCATGTGTGGGACCCATTTGGTGAGTGGAGAGTGAATTTGAGCCTTAAAATGGACCCTTATCAATTTGAAACTACCTAGTGATGGCTTTATGATGACTATGGTACCCCCTTAAGACCTTTCTAATGAAATTTTCATCAAAAAATTCTCATTTTTCAAGGTTTTATAATGCAAAAATCCTCATATGAGGTATTTTAGGGCCATTTGATGGCTTTAGGGGGGTTATGAAGGCATTGAAACTATTTGAATGAATAAACTATGAATAATGACATTGAATACATCATTAGACCTTCATATTATGACTTTTAACAAGGCTTAAACACCCATACATCCTGCCAAAAAAGGTTTCTCTTCTTTAAATGGCTTAAATAGGCTTAAAAATCATGAGAAATATAAACCTTAACCTTTTCAAATTATCTTAACCTTTGCTAAAGATCCTTAATCTTATCAAATAATGTTTAAGCCACCTTCTAGACCTCAAAAACACTTGATACTCTATCCCTTACTCAAGGACCATCCTGAGGACCTAGTACATCACCTAAGACCTAAAAAAAATCTAGTACTTATGATGATCTTTTTAAGTAATGACTAGCACCAACCATTACACCTTAATAAATGCTCATAAGGACTTTCAAAGAACATTTATGGGATCATGACAAGTCTTAGGTACATTTTGACCAAATTTTATTATAGGTAAAATTTAGTCAACCCCTATACATATTCAAACTTTTCATAGGGTCCTTATAGGTTTGAAATGTTCACCAAGGTCCTATATAATATTAGGTCATAGTGCGAGGGTCACTTAATATGTTCTAATGTTGTCATATTTATCATTTGTCTTAGTGTTCTTTTTTGGCCAAATTTTGGCCATTCGAAGGAATTTGTATGGTCTTTTCAAAAAAATAAAAATTTCAATGTCAAAAATAATGTGTTTCATGTCAAGGAATGTCAAATAAATAGTTTTGAAACTGAAAAGTTATAGGTTCAATGTTAAAACAAAAAGATCACTTGTAAAAAGGGCAGTTTCAGATGTAGTAGAGATTAAGGTGACCCATATGGAATGTGTGAAGGATTAATAAAGCTATTTTGAGATCCCCTTAGGATTTTTTAAGGCTCATGTGGCTTTAATAGATCCAAATTTGAGAAAAACTAGTTTCTTTCCCCCATCACTCTCATGGTCAAGTCAAAAGAGGTCAATAGTTTTTAGTTGTTATAGATAGGGTAACAAGAGTTGAAGTGAATGCACTTGGTGGATTTTAGGGGTCCCTATTTTATTATATTTCATGGTCATGTTTTTAATATTGGTATTTTTTACTATATGAATGATCACTAATATCATTAACACATTTAAACTATCTTTACAACCCCAACATCCTAATTTTTCTCATCTGATTGCATTGTTATATGAGAACCAAGTGGTGTATATGGACTTGTAGAGTATGTTCATTATTTTCATGTTTAATTAAAATATTTTGGCACATGTGAACATGAATAGATAGGTAAAATCACTCTCTTATTCTAGGATTGAATATCAAGGAAGTCTATAGAATAGTGTTTGCTAGTTGTAGAGCTTATTCTCCTGTGAGTGGTTTTATCTCAAGGCTAATACGTTTATTTTCAACCTCATAGATCATGGTTGATAATATTATCCATTGATGGTTTGGTATCAAGAGGATTATTTATGTAATTTAAGGCCTAGTACACTTGATACAATCAAGTCACCTTAAATCAGACATCTACAAGTTGCTACATGGAAACCAATCATGTTTAGACATGAAAGAGAGACAAAAGCATGCTTGGAAACATTTGATCTTGTTTGGCATCTCAAAATCAATTCATGAATTAGGAATATATCATAGTTTAAGTGTTGATATCATTATATAAATCCAAACTTGGAAGGAGATTTGTATAGTTGAATAAAGTTGCTTGATGAGAAGTTTTACCTTAACTTCTCTGAAAAATGATCATGCATATATAGTTTCATCTCATGATAAAGGTCCATAAGGTCTATGTTAGTATAATGGATTTTTTATTGTAGCCTAGGCCTGGAAGTAACATGCCAATTAAATAATAGGTTTATTAGTTCAAGATACTAATGGTTTAATGGATATCAACTCAATCAATTTTATAATGAGAATACTCAAAAAATGGTAGTGCCTTTGAGCCCAAATGAACCTGTAATTTGCAAGTGACCTATAGTGTGTTTATAGTGATAGATGATAGCATGGTCTCAAGGTATAAATGTAATAATTTAGGTTTTAAATAGATATAGTGAATTGAAGAGAAACTAAAGGTTGTGAAACACATTACTCATACATAAATAAATACCTAAAAGAACCTCTTGACTTCTCTAATTGCCACCTATAGTTTGACTCTTACTATAGATTAGCCTAACCTAATGGAGGATGCAAGTTTGGTAGGTATACAGAGGTGTGATATGGGTAGACACATTAAAACAAATCTCATAATGATGATATCACACTTTAATGTTTTTCTAAGAGGTAGGATGAATAGAGTAAGTTTGGGGAAAAGTTCTCAATCCCTTTTGAATCTAGCAATGCAAGTTGTAGACAATCCTATTGCTAGTTTTGGGAATTTGAAGTTTTAAATCCTCTTGAGGTATTATATGTATTTTAAACTTGGTAAATAATGTCATAATGACCTAAAACATCACTCCATAGTCTCTTTTAGGTCAAAATAATAGAGGAAGTGCTCTCTATTTTATCTCAAACCATAAGCACTCCATAGTCAAAGTAACCTCCAAACATAATACATGGATGATGAAAGGATGAAATGGAGAGTAAATAATATTTGTTTAATGATATTTATGGTTGAATAAAATTTTAATTAGTGTTGATAAGAATCTACATCCATTGTGACCACTCAGAAGTGGTCCCACACTTAGAAACATGGTATATGCCTTCTAGGCCTAGAACTAGGCATGAACCATCAGGTGTCTAATGTCATTCATATGACCATAAGATATTCCCAATTAGTTTTATACCCTTTAATTTATATAATATGGTTGATAAAACCTAGAGGTTTATAGAAAATAACCCATAATTGGTCATTTTGGCCTAATTTTCTCTCAGGGGTGTCCAAAATGCAAGTAGCTAATCAAGAAGCAAATTTATTTCACTTATATCTATACAAAAAATGTGAATTGTATATAAATAAATTATGTATACTTTATGGGGTCATGAACTCAAACTTAGTGCTATTATTTTTATAGTTAAGGGTTTAACCTTTATGAATCATCATTAACAACCTAAACAACATAAAACCCTCCTAAATCCCTTTCAAGAACCTAATGAGAAAGAAATGGTGAGACATACATCTATAAGGGGTAAATTTACATATAATGTGATTTGGGCCTACTTTTCACTCTCCCAAGATCCATACCATTTAATTATTTTATACCATCACTTGTACAGATTATTTAATTTTATTTTTTTTGCAAGATTTGAAGTGATTTGAAGGTGCATAAGGGAATTTATAGGTGCAATACATTATGTAATGTGTATGGAGATGTATTTAAACTCATAATACCTCATTCTCACCTTAGTGATGCATGTAAATACATATGCTAAGTTGGTTATTGCAGGCAGACTTCAATAAGACAGTGAGAAACAAGGTGATTACCTAAATTGAAGATGAAAAGTCTGATATTGAATATTATTGAGGTCTACCTTATGGAATAGAAGAAAAAAATTAATGAATAAGTGTCATAACATATTTAAAATTAAATTTATTGAACATTTATAGCTCATCCTAAGTGATAAGTTTACGAACTAGGCATAGAGGGTTAATGAGTGATGTAAGAAAGTGAATGACAGTTGGAAAAGAGAAGGTCATCAATTGAGGGGTATATAGTGACTTCAAAAATTGTGTCAAAATATTATAAGATGATTTTGGATAGATATTGAACTCCTCATCAAGTGGGTAGTTTCAAAAAAAAGACATGAAGTGTTCCTTCACCAACTTGAGGAAAATGTCATGTTTCAGATGGACACATGTTCAAGATAACTTCATGACTTATTTTCTAACTCCTCCTCTTGCATTTTAACTAGTCTTAAAGACTTGAAACTTGTAATTGTGACTATTTAACTTCATTTTTTCTCTCCTCACTCTTATTTCCTATATATTCAAGCCACTTTGGCATTGTAAACAACCTATAATTGGTATGGTGAAGCCCTGTTGGTTTTGACATCTTGTTCTGACTTTGAATAAAGTTTTATCAAGCTAGTTTATTCTTTATAATTATTTTCTAAGTATGTCAATTAGTATGTTTGGATGAAAATTGATGAATGTATTTTCCTTGATTCCATTCTTCTCTTATATGCATTGTGTGAGTAGTAATGCTTCTAATAGGTCTCATGAAGTGTACGTGTTTATTAGGTGTGTTTTGAAGTGTGAAGGAGATTAGCAGTGTCTAAGATTATACCTCCTAGTTACCCACCTTTTGATATTTATAACAATATACCTCCATGTATAAACACTTATGCTATAAGAACCTTTGAGTTAAGATCTATTTTAGCAGCCTACCTTCTTAGTATAAATGTAAGTGTGTTTGTGAAAATATATTTAGTGTATCACCTTCATTAGTATAGGTTGATTTTATGTTTATTTCTTCTTTTTTCACCCCTAATAGTGATTATTATAGTGTAGTGTGTGAGCCTAAAATATATATCAAGGGAGCTAACCCATAATCTAAACATCTATCTCTTATAGCAGCTTGTCTATATACATAGCTAGTTCCATGTTATCCCAAATTTGAGAAGGTTTATTTTACTTATATAGGGAAAAAATTTGGGCTATAATAATTTTTCCATCCATGAATGTTGTTCAAGGTGGATGCTAGTCTTGATAATAAGAGGCTATAATAACCTAATTCTTATAGTATTTGTAATTCCAACATTGACTCTTGGTGGCATACTAGTGCATTATTTCATGCCTAATCCTTATAAAAGTTGTTATCATAATTATGAGCCATGGTAACCCTATGGTCATCCTATTCCTTCTCCATATGATCATGATGTTGTTGAGTATCCTTATGAAGAAGCCTATGAAGAAGGTTATCAAGAAGATGTGTTTAATACTCTAGAAGAAGCCCAATATCTTAAAAGGTAGCTTCTTTGAGGTATTCTTTCTCAAGATATACCTATACCTCCTCAAGAATCTTCTTATGTTACATATCAATTTTATTATTCCCTTTATCCTCATGAAATCATTCACTATCCTCAAGAATATGCTTTGATAGAACCAATCCAATCTTTAAAAGATCCCAATAACTTCCAAACTTCAACTTAGAACCAAGTAGTGAAGTCTTGGGAAAATAAATATGAAGAGAGAAAGGACCAATAATTTGATGTCAAGAAATTAAAATTTGTTTTTTTTCAATCCCCATTGCCTTCTCCCTAAGAAACTATAGCTTGTCCATCTTGGAGGTCTATCTAAGAATATTTTCAATGTAAAAAAGAGGCCTTAGTTGAGAAGGTGGGAGATAGATTTGTAGTTTTTGAAGATCCTCAAGAGGGATATGATAAAGTTGAGGTGATTATTTAATAAAATCAAATGACTATAGAATAACTAAACCTTCTCTCTCTCTAGTAATTCATTTAAGAATCCCCAAATTACAAGATTTTTCCCTGCATTCACATTCCCATTCATGAAACATCTACCACACCTCATGCTCCCTCTCCAACCCATGAAATTATTTACAAACTTACAACATTACGACCTAATTTCTTCTTCAAGGAGAACCCATCCTATCGGAGATTAGTGCCGTCTATAAAGATCAAGTTGTATTTGATCAAGATGATAACTCAAGTGTCTATGAGGAAGAATTCATCATAGGGACTCCCCTTAGTGAAGACAAACACAATTCAACCTTATTGAGTAAATAAATAGAAGATATATATCATGTTGTATATTTTCACAAAGATATTGATCAAGACATGAGATAGGAGCTGATTGAAAGGGATATCACATTAGCTGAATTGGTTGGTATTCATGAGAATGATCAAGAGGTTGAATCTAAAAATCCAATAGAAGATGGATCTATTTATACTTCCATGGAAAAATAATATTTATGGTAAATATTCAATGAGGCATGTGGTAAATTTGAGGACATTAAAATTCATATACCTCCTGATGTCCAAGTTTAATACATTATTAAAGATGCATTGCTTTTTAAAGTACAAAATGACAATATTAAAAGTAACAAGATAGAGGTTTCCCCTATAATATAATAAGTGATCATGATTGAGATAATAAAAAACATTTAAAAAGTTCATGAGAAGGTTTTTGAAGTGTAATAAGAGTTCAAATTCATAGGTGACATGGTTACATTTGTTATTTCTTCACATGAGATCATGCCAAAGAGAGTGGAAATCATAAATAAATTGAAGACATCAAGGCCAAAGATCAAAAGGAAACATGCTTCATTAAATCCTTCATATCATGAATAAAATAATGTCACAAGCTTTCCATTTAACCCAAGAGGAGAAATTTTGCTTCAGGTTAGTTTTTATATAGTTTAGTTTGCTTAAGTTGTTTTGTGTTTTCTCTAAGTGCTTAGAGAGCACAAGTGTGTGTCTTGGTGTCTTTTTTTATGTGTTTATTTATTTTTATGTGTTGGTAAGTGTTTTGAAGTATTTTTTGAGGAATTTAAATGTTAATTTTAGTGTATGGGTGACTCCATTTCCCAAGGATAGGAGAAGGCAACTGATCCTTAGCATAGAAGGCATGCTACCCCTATAAATCACCAAAAATTGACCAAATTTTACCCTAGGTAAAATTTGATCAACCCCCCTTGCATAATAAAACTTTTCATAGGGTAATTTTAGGTTTGAAATGTTCACCAAGGTCCTAAATAATGTTAAGTCATAGTTTAAGGGTCACTTAATATGTTCTAACCTTGTCATATTTGTAATTTGTCTTAATGTCCTTTTTTTGCCACCTTTAGGTCATTATAAGGAATTTGTATGGTTTTTTCACAAAAATAAAAATTTCAAGGCTTAGGATAACATGTGTCATGTCAATGGATGTCAAATAAATATTTTTGAAACTAAAAATTTGTTGGTTCAACATTAAAACAAGAAGATCACTTGTAAAAAAGATAGTTTTAGATGTTGTATAGACTAAAATGACCCATATGGCACATGTGAAGGCTTTATAAATGTGATTTGAGATCCCCATAGGTAATTTATAGTCTCAAGTGGATTAAATATATCCAAATTTGATAAAAATTATTTTCTCTCTCCTATCACTCTCTTTGGTAGGTCAAAAGAGGTCAACAATTTTTAGTTGGTAGAAAAAGGGTAACAAGAGTTGAAGTGAATGCACTTGGTGGAAGTTAGGTGTCCTTGAATAATTCCATTCATGGTAATGGTTTAAATATTGATGGGTTATACTGTATGAAAAATCACCAAGATTATTAACACCTCCAAACTATCTGTGCAAACCCAACATCCCAATTTTTCTCATTTGATTGCAATGGTCTATGTGAACCAAATGGTGTATGTGGACTTGTAGAATATGTTCATCTTGTCATGTTGGATTTATATATTTTTTCACATGTGAACATGAAGGGATAGGTATAATCACTCTCTTGTGTTAGGATATAATATCAATGAAGTCTGTAGAATAATGTTTACTAGTTGCAGAGCTTATTCTCCTTTGAGTGGTTTCAAGTCAAGGCTAATATGTTTGTTTTCAACCTCACAGAGCATGGTTCATCATATTCTCCATTGAAGGTATCAAGAGTATAATTTATGGAATGCAAGGCCTAGGACACTTGATATAGTTAGATCCTTGAAGTAGGCATCTATAGGTTGCTACATGGAAACCAATCATATTCACACTTGAAAGAGAAACCAAAGCATGCTCAAAAACATTTGAGCTTATTTATCATCTCAAAACCAATTCATGAATTAGGATAAGATCATAGTGTAAGTAGTGATATCATTAAATACATACAAACTTAGAATTATATTGATAGAGTTTTAAAAAAAATCTTAATGAGAAGTTTTACCTGAACTTCTCTAAAAAAATATCATGCCTATACAGTGTCATCTCATGATGAATGTCCATGAGGTCTATGTTAGTCTATGTATTCATTATTTTAGCCTAGGCCTAGAAGTAACATGTCAATTCAAGAAGAGATTGATTAGGTCAAGAGATTAATGGTTGAATGGATATCAAATTAATCAAGTTTCTAATGAGAATACTCAGAAAACTGTAATGCCTTTGAGCCTAAATGAACTTGTAACTTGCAAGTGACCTATAGTGTGTTGATAGTGAGGGATGATACCATGTTCTCAAGGTATAAATTTATTCATTCAAGTTTTAAATGGCTCTAGTTAGTTTAAGATAAACCAAATTGTTTGAAACATAATACTCACACATGAATCAACACCTATAAAACCCTCTTGACTTCTCTAATTGCCACTTACAATTTGACTCATACTGTAGATTAGCCTAACCTAATAGAGGATGCAAGTTTGTTAGGTAGGTAGAGGTGGAATGTGGTTGAACACATTAAAAATAATCTCATAATTATGATATCAAAAGTTTTTGTGTTTCTAATAGGCAAGATGAATAGAGTAAGGTTGGGCAAAATTTCTCAAGCCCTTTTGAATCTAGCTTTGGGAATTTTAAGTGTTAAATAATTTTGATGTATGATATGGATTTAAAACATGGTATATAAGGTCATCATGACATAAACAAGCCCTCCATAGTCTCTTTTAGTTCAAACTAATAGAAGAAGTGCTCTTTATTTTTGCTTAGACTAGAGGCACTTCATAGTCAAGGTAACCTATAGACATAGTACATAGATGATGAAAGGATTAAATGGAGAGACAATAATGATTGTATAATGATATGTGGGGTTTAATCAAAGGTTAATTATTGTTGATAAGCATCTAAAACCATTGGGACCACTCAGAATTTGTTACACACTTAGAAACATAGTATATGCCTTCTAAGCCTAGAACTAGGCATGAACCATCAAGTGTATAATGTCATTCATATGACCATATGATATTCCCAAGTAGTTTTATAGCCTTAAAAAATTGTTTTAGGGTTGATAATACCTATTGTTTTGTAGAGAACAACCTAAAATTGGTCATTTTGACATAATTTTCTCTTAGGGATGTCCAGATTGCAAGAAACTAATTAAGAAGAAAATTTATTTCACTCATATTTGTATGGAAAATGTTCATGGTGTCTCAATAACATATGGATAGTTGAGGGGGGTCATTAACTCAAACTTAGTGGCACTGGTTCTAGGTTTAAGGGCTTAACCTTTATGAATCATCATTAACAACCTAAATGACCTAAAACCCTTTCAAGAACTTGATGAGAAAGATATGGTTATAAATGCATCCAAAAGGGGTTAGTTGACCTGAAAGGTGATTTTAACCTACTTGTCACTCTCCTAGGATCCTTACCATTTAATTTTTCCATACCATCACTTATATAGATGGGTTTAGTTATATGTTTTTTATAGGAATAGAAGTGATTTAAAGGTGTAGAAGGGAATTGATACTTGAAATCCATTGTTTAAGGTGTATATATATGTATTTAAACTCTTTAGACCTCATTCTCACCTCAATTATGTATGTAAATACCTCTTCTAAGTTGGTTGTTATAGGTAGTCTTGAACAAGACAATGCAAAACAAGGTGACTACCTAGGTTGAAGATGAGAAGTCTAATATTGATTCTTCTTGAGGTCCACCTTATGAAATATAAGATAAATAGGTTATGAATAGTTGTCCTAAAATCTCTATAATGAAAATTTTTGAACATGTATAGGTCATCCTAAGTGACAAGTTTGTGAACTAGGCTTAGAGGGCTAATGAGTGATGTAAGAAAGTGAATGGAAATTGGCAAAGGGAACATCATCAGTTGAGTGGTTCATAATGACTTCAAAAATCATATTTACACCTTCGTAGGTTTGAACACATCTATAAACAACTTATAGGACAATTTTGGATAGATAGTGAACTCCTCATCAAATGGGCAGTTTTAACAAATAAGACATGAAGTGTTCCTTTGACAACTTGAGGAAGATGTCATGTTTCAAATGGACACATGTTCAAGAGAACTTCATGAATTCTTTTATAAATCCTCATCTTTCATTGTAACTAGTATTTAAGAATTGACACTTGGCATTGTCAGTATTTAACTTCATTATTTCTCTTTCCTCTCCTATGTTTTATATTTTCAAGCCATTTTTGGCATTGTAAAAAACCCAGAATTAGTATGGTTAAGCCCTACTAGTTTTGACATCTTGTTTTAAATTTAAATAAAGTTTTCTCAAGTTGGTTTATTCTATATAATTATTTCCTAAGTATGTCAAGTATTATATTTGGATGATAAGTGATGAATGTCTTCTCCTTACTTCCATTCTTCTCTTGTATGCATTATATGAGTAGCATTTATTCTAACAGGTCTCATGAAGTGTATGTGTTTGTTAGGTGTGTTTGGAAGTGTGAAGGAGATTATAAATGTATAAAATTAGACCTCTTAGTTACCCACCTTTGGATATTCATAACAATCTACATCTATGTAGAAACACTTATGCTACAAAACATTTTGAGTTGAGATCAGTTTTAACAGTTTGCCTTCTTGGTGCAAATGCAAGTATGTTTGTGGAAATATTTTTAGTGTATCACATTCATTATTATAGGTTGATTTTATGTTTTCTTCTTCCATTTTCACCCCTAATAGTGATTGGTTTAGTGTAGTGTGTAAGCCTAAAAGATAGATCAAGGGAGCTAACCCATAATCTAGACATCTATCTCTTGTAGTATGTTGTCTATATAGAGAGATAATTACATGTTATCCCAAATTTGAGAAGGTCTATTTGAATTATCTAGGGTAAAAATTTGGGCTATAATGTTTTCTTGCCTGGTGAGATTTTAAGTCCAAGAATGTCGTTCAAAGTAGATGTTGGTCTTGACAATAAGAGGCTATAATGCCCTGCTTCCTATAGTATCTAACAACTCCAGCATTGACTCTTGGTGGAAGACTAGTGCATTATTTCATGTTTAAGCCATATCAAAGTTATTTTCAACCCTATGATCTATGTAAACCCTATGGTCATCCTATCCATTCTCCATATGATCATGATGTTGTTGAGTAACCTAACGAAGAAGCCTATGAAGAAGGATATCAAGAATATGTGATTAAGACTCTAGAAGAAGAAGTCTAAGATATTAAAATGCATCTTATTTAATGTAGTATTATTGAAGATATACCTATCCCTCCTAAATAATATTATTCTATTCCATATAATTTTTATTGTGACCCTTATCCTCATGAAATCATTCACTATCCTCAAGAGGAGCCTATGACAGAACCAATCCAATTTTCAAAAGATTCAAATAGATTATAAACTCTAACATGGAACCAAGTAGTGAAGTATTGGGAAAATAAATATGAAGAGAGTAAGGACCAATAATTTTATTTCAATAAATAAAACCTTGTGTTTTTTCAATCCCCATTGCCTTCTCCCCAAGAACCTATAGCTTGTCCATCTTGGAGGTCTATCCAAGAAGATTTTCAATGTAAAAAAGAGGCCTTAATTAAGAATGTGGGAGATATAGTTATAATTGTTGAATATCCTCAAGAGGGATATGAGAAAGATGAAGTTTTTGTTGAATAAAATGAAATGACTATAGCCCAATTAAACGTTCTCTCTCTCCAATAATTATTTCAAGAACCCTAAAATTGTAAGAGTTTTCCCTCCACTTACATGCTCATTCATGAAACATCCACCTCACCTCTTCAACCCATGAAATTATTTACTACCCTCCCACCTCATCCCTTCTTCAAGAAGAACCAATATTATGGGAGATTAGTGAAGAATATCAAGCTCAAGTTGCATCTGATCAAGAATATGACTCAAGTGTCTATGAGGAAGAATTCATCATAGGGACTCCCCTTGGTGAAGATAAGCACAATTCAACCTTATTGAGTAAATAAATATAAGATATAGATCATGTTGTATATGTTCAAAAATATATTGATCAATACATGAGAGAGGAGTTACTTGAAAAGGACATCACATCATCTAAGTTGGTTTATGATCATGAGAATGATCAAGAGGTTAAATCTAAAAATGTAATAGAAGATGGAGGTACTGCTACTTCTATGTAACAAGATGATTTGTGGTAATAATTAAATGAGGTATGTGGTGAATTTGAGTCCCTTAAAAGTCATATACCTCCTTCTATCCAAGTTGAATACATTGTTGAAGATTCATTGCTTCTTTAAGTACAACATGATAATATTAAAAAGTTACAAGATAGAGGCCGACCCTATAATTCAAGAATTGATTATGATTGAGATAATAAAAAACATAAAGAAAGTTTGTGAAAAGGATATTAAAGTAAAATAATATTTCACCTTCATAGGTGACATGTTTACAGTTGTCATTGTTTCACATGAGATCATTCTAAAGAGAGTGGAAATCATGAAGGAATTGAAAACATCAAGGCCAAAGCTTGAAAGGCAACATGCTTCTTTTACTCCTTCATCTCATGAAGAAAAAAATAGTACAATATTTTCCTTTAACCTAGGAGGATAAATTTTGCTTCAAGTTAGTTTGTATATAGTTTAGTTTGCTTAAGTTGTTATTGTGTGTTTTCTCTAAGTACTTAGAGAGCACAAGTGTGTGTCTTATTGTCTTGTTTTATATGTTTATTTCATATTGTGTGTTGGTGAGAGTTTTTAGGTATTTTTAGAGGTATTTCAATTTCAATTTTAGTGTATAGGTGACTCCATTTCCTAACAATCGGATAAGGCAACTAGTCCTTAGCATAAAAGTCATGTTACCCCCTTAAAATCACCAAAATGTTGACAAAATTTTACCCTAGGTCAAATTTAGGCAACCCCATTACATATTCAAAATTTTCATAGGGTCCTTCTAGGTTTGAAATTTTCACCAAGGTCATAAATAATGTTAATTCATAGTTTGAGGGTCACTTAATATGTTCTAACCTTGTCATATTTGTCATTTATCTAAATGGCATTTTTTACCACTTTTTGGTCATTATAAGGAAGTTGTATGATTTTTCACAAAATGAAAAATTTCAAGGCTCAAGATAACTTTTGTCATGTTAGGTAATGTTATATAAATAGTTTTGAAATTGAAAAGCTGCAAGCTTAACATTAAAACAAGATCACTATAAAAAGGGTAGTTTCAGATGTTGTACAAACTGAAGTGACCGATGTGGCATGTGTGAAGGCTTAAATAATGTGTGTTGAGATACCCAAAGGTCATTTCTAATCTTACATGGATTTAGTAGATTCAAATTTGAGCAAAAATAATTTCTATCTTTTATTGCTCTCTTCGATAGGTCAAAAGAGGTCAATAGTTTTCAATTGGTACGAAAAGGGTAACAAGAGTTGAAGTAAATGCACTTGGTGGATGTTATGGGTCCTTATGTAATTTAATTTCATTATCATGGTTTAAATATTGGTGGTTCATACTATATGAAAACTTTCTAAGATTTTTAACACCTCTAAACTACTTATGCAAACCCAACATCTCAGTTTTTTCCATCTGATTGCATTGGTCTATGTGAACCAAGTGGTGTATATGGGCTTGTAGAGTATGTTCATCCTTTTCATGTTGGCTTAAACTAGTTTAGCACATGTGAACATAAATGGATAGGTATAATAACTCTCTTGTGCTAGTAGTGAATATTAATGAAGTTTATAAAATAGTTATTGCTATTTGTAGAGCTTATTCTCTCATGAGTTATTTCAATTCAAGGCTAATATGTTTATTTTCAACCTCACAGAGCATGGTTGATCATATTATCCATTGAAGGTTTGGTGTCAAGAGTATCATTGATGAAATTCAAGGCCTAAGACACTTGATATAGTCAAGCAGCCTTGAAGCAGGCATCTATAGGTTGCTACATGGAAACTAGTCATGTTCAAACTAAAAGAGAGACCAAATCATGCTTGGAAACATTTGAGCTTATTTGGCATATCAAAACCAGTTCATGAATCAGGAGAAGATCTTAGTGTAAGTGGTGAGATCATTACATACATCAAAACTTGGAAGGATAGTTGCAAAGTTTAAAAAATTTGTTTAATGAGAAGTTTTACCTTAACTTCTCTAAAAAGGATCATGCCTATATAATGTCTTTCATGATGAAGGTCCATGAGGTCTGTGTTAGTTTAATGGCTTCCTTATTTTAGCCTAGGCCTAGAAGTAACATACCAATTTAAAAATATGTTTATTAGGTCAAGATACTGATGGTTGAATGACTATCAAATCAATCAAGTTTCTAATGATAATACTCAAAAAACTATAGTGCCTTTAGCCCAAATGAACCTGTAACTTGCAAGTGACCTATAGTGTGTTGATAGTGAGGGATGATAACATGGTATTAAAGAAGAAATGTATGAATTAATATTTTAAATGGACCTAGTTAATTTAATGTAAACCAAAGTGTGTGAAACATAGTACTCACACATGAATCAACACCTATAATAACCTCTTGACTTCTCTAATTGCCACCTATAGTTTGACTCATATTACATATTAGCCTAACCTAATGGAGAATACATTTTTGGTAGGTAGGTAGAGGTGTAATATGGTTGAACACATTGAAACCACTATAATAATTATGATATCACACTTTCATGTGTTTGTAATAGGTAGGATGAATAGAGTAAGGTTGGGAAAAAGTTATTAAGCCCTTTTGAATATAACAATGCAACTTACAAATAGACCTTTAGCTAGTTTTGGGAATTTGAAGTGTTAAAGCCTTTTGAGGTATGATATGGATTTTAAAATTTTTATATAAGGTCATAATTACATAAAAAAAAAATCCCTCCATAGTCTTTTTTAGGCCAAACTAACTGAGGAAGTGATCTTTGTTTTATCTCAGACAAGAGCTACTCCACAACCAAGGCAATATATATACATAGTACATAGATGATGAAAGGATGAACTAGAGAGACAATAATGATTGTAAAATTATATTTAGGGTTGAATAAAATTTTAAATAGTATTTATAATCATCTACAACCACTAGGACCACTCAAAAGTGGTCACACACTCAAAAATATAGTACATGCCTTTTAAGCCTTGAACTAGGTCTGAACAATCAAGTGTCTAATGTCATTAATATTATCATATGATCTTAAAAATAAGTTTGAGAGACTTAAAGGGTTATTTTATGGTTGATAATACCTAGTTTTTTGTAGAGAACAACCTAGAATTGGTCATTTTGGCCTAATTTTCTCCTAGGGGTGTCTAGAATGCAAATAACTAATCGAGAAGCAAATTTATTTCACTCATATATATATATAAAATGTTCATGGTGTCTCAATCACTTAAAAATAGTTTATGGGCTTAATTAAATCAAACTTAGTGGCATTTTTTTTTATGGTTAAGGGCTTAACCTTTATGAATCATTGTTAACAACCTAAATGACCTAAAACCCTTTCAAGAACCTGATGAGAAAGATATGATGAGAAATGAATCTATAAGGGATAAATTTAATTTGAAGATGATTTTTACCTACTTTTTACTCTCATAATATCCCTACCATTTAATTATTGCATACCATCACTTATACAGATGGGTCTAATTCTATGTTTTTTGTAGGATTTGAAGTGATTTGGAGGTGCAAAAGGGAAATGATACTCAAAATCCATTGTGGAAGGTGTATGGAGATATATTTAAACTAATAATACCTCATTATCACCTTAGTGATGAATGTAAATACCTCTGCTAAGTTGGTTGTTGTAAGTAATCTTGAACAAGACAATGAGAAACAAGGTGGCTACCTAAGTTAAAGATGAGAAGTCTGATATTGAATATTATTGAGGTATACCTAATGGAATAAAAGATAAAGAGGTTATAAATATGTGTCTTAACATATGTACAACTAATTTTTTTAGACATGTACAGGTCATCGTAAGTGACAAGTTTGAGAACTAGGCCTAGAGGGATAATGAGTAATGCAAGAAAGTGAATTGTAATTGGCAAAGAGAAGTTCATAAATTGAGGGGTGTTTAATGACTTAAAAAATAATATTTCCACCTTCTTAGGTCAAAAAACATGTTTCAACAACTTATAAGATAATTTTGGATAGACAGTGAACTCCTCATCAAGTGGGTAGTTTCAACAAGAAAGACATGAAGTGTTCCTTCAACAACTTGTGGAAGATGTCATGTTTCAGATGGACACATGTTAAAGAGAAATTAATGACTTGTTTTATAAATCCTCCTCTTACATTGTAACTATTATTCAAGACTTGACACTTGGCATTGTGACTTTTCAACTTCATTCTTTCTCTCCCTCTCCTATGTTCTATATATTCAAGCCATTTTGTCATTGTAAACAACCCACAATTAGTATGGTGAAGCCCTACTTGTTTTGAATTTTAATAAAGTTTTTTCAAGCTGGTTTATTCTATATAATTCTTTCCTAAGTATTTTAAGTAGTCTATTTGGATGATAAGTGATGAATATCTTCTCCTTTTTTCCATTTTATTATTGTATGAATTATGTGAGTAGCATTTATTCTTACATGTCTCATGAAGTGTATGTGTTTTTTAGATGTGTTTTGAAGTGTGAAGGAGATTAGTAGTGTCTAAGATTAGACCTCATAGTTACTAACCTCTATATATGCATAGCAATCTACCTCCATGTAGAAACACTTATGCTAGAAGAACCTTTGAGTTGAGATCGATTTCAGCAGTCTGCCTTCTTAATACAAAAGCAAGTATGTAAGTGGAAATATATTTGGTGTATCACATTCATTACTATAGGTTGATTTTATGTTTATTTATTCCCTTTTCACCCTCAATAGTGATTATTTTATTGTGTTCTATGAGCCAAAAATCTAGAGATCTATCTCTTATAACAACTTGTCTATATGTATATATAGTTCCATGTTATTCCAAATTCGATAATGTCTCTTTCTCTTCTCTAGGGTATAAATTTGGGCTATAATAGTACCATGAATAAGATCTGAAGGGGTTTTGTGAAAAGGTTTTGGTTGTATGGGTTGACATTTCGCCTAGGAGGCTAAATTATCAACAATGAATTTGGGCCATAAGCTAGTATGAAGATGCACATCCTAACTAACAAGGATTAAAATTCTTTCATGATTTAATTAATTTGTATTTGGTAAATGATTGGGGTAGATCAGGAATTTTTTAGGTGACAAATGAGAAGTAATATCACCTCATTTCTTGTAAGATTTAACGAGCTATTTTTTTATGTATCATGTAACGGTATGCATCATGATTTTAAAAACCATGAAAATTTAGCTATAATATGCATAAGGACTGACACACAATACAATAATAATTGAAAACAATTCACCAATACTAAAAACCATTATGACAATTTTGATGTATGAAGATGGATGGACTTAAGTATAATGCGCAAAGAATCACCCAATGAATGCAAATATATTAATTCAAGTCACAATAATGAAAGCAAATAATTAGGCAAATAAATAAACATACAAAAAGACAAAACACCAATAAACAAAAACACAAAAAAATGCCACAGAGCAAAAATAGAACAATACAATCAAATCAAAATGAAACAAACACAAAAAAAGGTTAATCATAATGTTAGTGAAAACATAAGACAAAAATAAATGACACAAGGTTGCTCTTAGGCCATAGCGAAACAATGACACAAACAATATGACAAACATTGTCCCTAGACTATAGGATACAATAGAAAAATCAAAATGGAATGGGGAAATAGAATAAAATGAAGGGGTAGTTGAGTTGTCTCCAAATACATGAGGAAAGTGGATGTTGCTTACATAGTTTCATGGATGCAAGGTCAAACATGAACTGCAGGCCAAATGTAGTTCTCCCATTTTATGGGATAGAATAAAAATGAATGATTAAAAAAGGTGATTGATGATGTAGAGGAAATATTGGAAGGGTTTCACAAAATGGTGAGAGTGTTAGAGATGGTTACTCATACAATGATGAGAGCATAAGATCTTTGATAGATGTTTTTACATTTTTATAAGCATCTCAACTTAATTGAGAATTATGAGATACTAAATGGTCCAAATCATAAAATGATGAGAGCATTTAAATTTGAAATTACTCACAAAACTAAGAGATCATGGTAAAAGTGTGACTTAGCTGACTTCAACATAAATTGAGTGTTACCTACATAGTCCTAGTAGGAACTCAAGTCATTATAGTTCCAACTGATAGAGGAAGAATCTAGTTAGGTAGCAATAAATTCTCATAGGAAAATTTCACAATATGTCATAGGAATGGCAAGGTGGGACTTCAAGGAATGATAAAAGTGTTGTTCTAAATTTTCCCATAGGTGGTTATAATTAGGAAACGACAACATAGGTCAATGACACTAATTTTCCCAAAGGTAGTTATAATTTGTAACATGGAGTGGGATACTAATTTACCCGAAGGAAATTATAATTAGGGACACTTACAATGAAATGAAACAAGAAATGAAGGATACAACTACCAAACCAATATCAAACTATTCCAAAAGACTACTTCTATATAGAATGCAGAATCAACTATTGGAACTTGATCTAAATCCATTTGATGAAGGTGCCCAAAGAACCAATGGAGTGGAAAAAAGGTCAAAGGGTTGGGAAGGGAGGGTAAAAAAGCTTTAGTCAATAGGGAAGGTATGGTACAATGGCATAGGTTAGGGTACAAAGAAGAATGTTGATAAGATGGTATAATGTAAACATGCCTCATAGACAATTCTTCAAGTCTCTCAAGTGAAGTAATGTTTGAGGTGTATAATGTTCATAATCTTGTCAAGTTCATGTCCATTTGGTGTAGCGAGCTTGTATGCTCTGAAACCATAATTTAAAATAATGGTATAGGGGTCTATCTAATTAGGTTTGAACTTTCCCTTATTCTTCTTCTTGGCCATGGTGTTCTTTTGGTTTTCTTTGAGAATAAGACTCCCAAGCTCAAACTCTCTATGTTTGAACCACTGGCTATAGCGGCCTCAGAGTTTATTCTAGTATGCTTGAAGGTTTTTGACATAATCCATGCATTTTTCATCTAGTAACTCAAGCTCTTGTAGATGAGCTACTCTATAATATTCATCATCTAGGACACATTTTAATAAGATATGCAAAGAATGTAACTTGATGTCAATGAGAAGAATGGCCTTAGTGACATAAACTAGGGAATATGGAGTCACTCTTATTAGAGTATGGTAATTAGTGCAATATGCCTAGAGGGTGAAAAATATTTGGAGGTGTCAATCATGGATAACATCATTGATAATATTTTCAAGGATGTCAAAAATGGTTTTATTGGATGCCTCAGCTTAGCCATTACCTTGTGGGTAATATGTGGTAAGAAAATGTCGGGTGATATTGTACTCAGCATAAAGAATTTTTATATCATTGTTCTTAAATTATCTACCATTATATATATAATGTCAGATGGGATGACATAGTGGTAGATGAAATGATTAAACATGAGCTTGGAAATGTATTTTCCAATCACATAAGTGAGAGGTATAGATTTAACCCAATTAGTGAAATATTCAATAGTGGTAATGATATCTTTATGGCCATTCGATGAGGTTGGGTTAATATTCTTAATGACATTGAGTCCCCATGTGTCAAATGGCCATGGTGTAAGCATAAATTTTAACATTTTGGTCGGAGCATGAATTATATTGGCATGCCTTTGACATTTATCACACCTTTTGATGTAAGCAATTACATCTAATTCCATAGTTGGCCAATATTAACCTGTACATAGGAGATTTTTGTTTAGGATGTCCCTACTTGTGTGGGCTCCATATACTCATTCATTAACTTATCATAATGCTAATGTTGCTTCTAATAAATTTAAATAATGAAACAAAGTTCCATCAAAGTTATGATGGTAAAGGGTTGGACTAAGTAATGTATATCATGAGGTTTGATGGGTAAAGGTCTTTTGTTATTTACGTGATAGGTCTAGTGGTATGATATGGTCATGAAGGTAGATAAAGAGGTCTAAATACCATATAGATCTAGGACCAATAATATCAAAGAGCATTATGGTGGTTGAAGGTTCATGAATAGGTGATAGAATATTTTCAATGAGGAATTTATATTCTTTTGCCTTGTTGGTGTGGTAGATCAAAGAAGCAATGGTGGCCATGGCATCCATATTCATGTTACTATCCTTTAGTATGTGTTCAAATTGTATGTCAGGAATTTATTATTTGAGAGTGTTGATCATGGCCTTGTATGGCACCATCTTGTCATCTTTGGTCTAAAAGTGGTATGTAACTTGATTGATAATTAGTTTAAAATCACCATAAACCAAGAAACATTGAATATTCCATTGAACCACCTAACAAAACACTAAAATAAGTGATTCATATTTGTTGTTAGTACAAGTAAAGATGATACAAAATTACTTATGGATAAGATCCCATTGTGGTGTAATAAACAATAGGCCTACCCTAATCCATATGATGTGAATGATCCATAAAAATATACCTTCTATTACTGCTCCTCGAGATGTGTTTTAATTATTTTCATGATGGACTCATCTAGGAATTAAAAAGTAAGGGGTTTAATATCTACAAGGGGAGCTTTAGCAAGCTAATCTACAAGTACTTATCCCTTGATAGATTTTTGGTTGACATATTCTATCTCGAACTTGCTCAGAATCATGATCTATTTGGCTATGCAACCTTGTAAAGTTGTCTTGAATAGTAGATACTTTAGCATATCGACTTTGGAAATAACTATGGTCTTGTTGTTGAGCATGTAATGTTACAACTTCTAAGTTGCAAAGACCATAGCTAAATAAGATTTTTTTATAGGCGTGGAGTTGTGTTCATAGGTGACTAGTGTATGAATTAAATAATGCATGACATATTTTCCATTATTTCAATGTTGAGGTAGAAGTGCCCACAAGGCTTTGTTCATGGCATATAGATATAGTAGAAATGACTTTCCTATCATAGGTGGTAAAAAAATAGGTGGATTGGCAAGATAGTCCTTCAAGTGTTGAAAGGATTTTTGGCATTATTCATCCCAAACAAATGTGACAACCTTATTTAGTAAGTGTTTAAATGGATGGCACTTTTCAAATAATTTCAAGATGAATCACCTATTAGATTAAATCTTATGCTAAAAACTATGAACCTACTTCAAATTAAAAGGTGGAAGCATCTCAATGCCCCTACGAGAGGTGATGAAGCCTAAAAATTTTCTTGGAGTAACACCAAAAATACACTTCTTGGGATTAAGTCCAACCTTGTATTCATGAAGCCTCTCAAATATTATTTTTAGTGCATTTGGATGCTTATCATGGGTCTTTGATTTACCCAATATGTCATGCATCATATCATGAAATATGATGGCCATAGCTCTTTGGTATATGGCCCCAACATTATTGATACTAAATGGCATAACCTGATAACAAAATATTCCCCATGGATTGGTGAACATTATATTTTGTTGGTTTTATAGTGCAATACAGATCTAGTTGTATCCTAAAAATCCATCCATGAGTGAAGGAATTTCATACCCCACTATGAAGTCAAATATCATGTCACTATTTGGTAGAAAAAAGTCATCCTTGGGGTAGGCCTTATTTATATCTCTAAAATTAGTGAAAATTTTGATTTCTTTTGGATTTTTACTGACTAGTACAACATTTGAAATCCACTCTAAGTATTCAATTGGTCGAATGCATCTCATTTTAAAAATTTCTTACAACTCTTTATTTACTAATATAGTAATAAGAGGATGCATCGTGTGTAATTTTTTATTCACAAGTTTTGCATTAGGATTTACAACTAGGTGGTATACAACCAAGGCAGGGTCCAAACCTAACATGTTTGAATAGGCTCAAGAAAATATACCAATAAATTCCCTTAGAAGGGATATAAATATTTCGCATTCCTCTACAATGAGGGACATGCTTAATTTGATCTATTTTAGGTTATTTGGAGTCTCGATGTTGACTTTTATAGGGAAATTCAAACCATCTTTTAGAATACTTGGTAATGATTTGAATTGGGCTACAATGGCAAAGTTATTTGTTTGGATTAGTTCTTCAATCTCACATAAAAAATATGAATCTAAATATCCCAATGGTAGGGATGGCCATGTTATAAACACTATTTTAAATTCTTGGGTAATTAGATCAAAAACATGTTTAGTAGAAATAAACTCAGAGTCAAAAGCAAGTTCATCATTGGTGGTATCCTGAGCTTCATTTGAGGAAAGTTGAACAACCCTATCTAATGGCATCTAAAATAGGTTTCACCAAAATACTAGCTATTCTCTTTACTTTTACCCTGGTTCAAAAGTGCCTCAAAGAGGTTTTCTCTCTGGGACCTCAATGTTTTATTTATTTATTTTGGCTAAAAGTGTTCACCCATTCTCCAAAATAGGTTACAGGATCTAGTTAGGTAGAGAACCCTTGTTTGTGGTCTCCCAATGGAACATTGTCTCTTAGGCCTAGAAAATTACAAAAGGCCTCATCATTCTCAAACTCATCTATAGGCACTATGGATTTTTGTGGGTCCTAGGCTATAAGTTGAGGGTGATATAGAGGAAGCATATTATGTTAGACTAATGGGGTAATGGTAAAAATGGAATGTGGTTCAAATAGGTTAGTATTGGCAAGGTTTTCATAAATTTTATGATCAGACTTTGCTTTGTTATCAACATCGTACTCACTATTCATTGGCATTGGAACATGAATAAGATATGTGGCATCACCCCAAGGTAGTTTAAATCTAAGACCATAGGTTACTTGGTACTGAGTGATAGAAATTGGCTCAAGCATACCCTACTACTTTGGCCCAAGGCTTCCTCCTTTATAGGCTTGGTTCTCCATGATCCTTTTGGGAATAGGATATTTGGAATTTTTATATAAATTATCCAATTTGCCATTATACAACCAGGATTCATCATTAGCAAGTGGGTCCTCCTCTTAGCTAATGGGCACTTTGAAAATGATAGGAGCTAGATAATGAAGTTTTCCCTTTCCCTTTCATTTCCATTCCATGTAAAGTGGCTTGGATTTAGTTCTTCCATAGGACTTGGGGTTTTATGGAAGCTTGGTAATTTGAAATGTGTCATGGGTTAAATACTCTCTTGGGACATTGACTGAGATGGTAAAATGATTAGACATTTCAAGAGGAGGCATGTGTGAAGATGAATCAAGCATATATAAGTCTATGCAATTGGATTCTAGTAATTTAACAATTATTTATTTATCTTTATCCTTTTTGGGAAATGAATCTAGTCCAAAGTGATAGTTGTAACTTTCATACTCTACCTATAAATGTTTGCAATGCTTATAGGGATAAAAATATCCATTGATGATGACCTCTATGACTAAATGTGATAACTTGAGACACTAGTGTAATGTTGAAGGGATTGCATGAATTTCATGTATCCAAACTATACCCAAGAGCAAATTTTAAGATAGGTTGAAGTCTATCACATGGCAAAGTGTATCATGGGTTAAGGGCCCAATGATAATTGGTAAGCCTATGGTGCCTTGCGATTCCCACTCTTCATTGTTATAGGCCTTGATAATGATTATTTTTGGCTATAAACCAGATGTTGTCTATTTGATATGTTTTATGAGCTTCAAAGACACAATATTCAGGCCTAGCCTATTATCTATGAGGATACATTTGACTTTGTGTCATGTTATGAAAAATTTAATGTATAAGGGATTATTATTGAGAGGACCAAGGGATGACATATAAATTTGGTCAAAGGTTAACTATTAGCCTGGGGTTAGATTTCCAACCAAGGCTTGGAATTTTTTGGGAGTTATGCCATTTAGAACTTAGGATTGGCCTAAGAGCTCTATTAAGAAATTATTATAAATAATAAATGTACATAACAAATCTAGAATGGATTTTTGTGAAAGTGTCTTTTAAAGTGGTTCCATAATGTTATAGGCTTTTTCTTAATAGTGGTATATGTCTTGTACCTATCTAAGATATTGGGTTGGATTGGTTTGATGGTATGAGGTTGTAGCCTAGGAATGGTAATCTTTGATCATTGAGATGTGATTGTAAAATCAAGATTAGATATAGTTCCATTATTGTTAGAAAATGATGATGGAGGGGGACCAAATAGGATAAGTCTTGATTGTTGGTGCATTTGGTTATGGTCATGGGGAAATGATGAGTTATCAGTATAAGGTCCTAAAATAGTAATTATTGGTTGATGTTGTGCTTGTTTGTGGTCCTAGGTTAAGGAAAGATTATTGGCATAGATAGGTTAATTCAAATTGTTTATCAACAATTTTGTTCTATTAGCACTTGGTCTAGGATTAATGGTGATGGTTAAAATGTGACCTCCCACAATATAACCTACAAACTTGGTATAGTCATGTTTAACTACATGGTAAGTTTAGTGGTTATTAGAATTAGTTTGGCCTTGGTTCCTATCATTCAATTTACATTGTTGTTTTTACTTCTAATATTATTGTTATTGTTTTGGCCATTGATACTATTATTGACTAATATTGTTATGTTGTAGAAAAGGGTTTTGGTATATACCCAAGTTTTGATTGGATGTAAATGCTCTATTATCCAATGTAATCTCCCCATTTTCCAACATATTTTCAATGATGTGTTTTATCTTCACACAATGACGTAGATAATGTCCATGAACATGATAGTATTCACAGAACTCATTCTCTTGATATTAGTCTAGATAAGGAATACCCTCAGGATAATGCTTTGGAATTATCTAACTAATCATGTTAGTTAGGACTAGCTTGCAAAACACTACTTCAATAGGTTATCTAAGGTTACTAAATATTTAATGAGTAGGGTCATTTATCCTTAGAGAAGGGGTTTAAAAAGGTAATGGTTATTGTGCTTATTGAGTTGGTCTAGGTTGTTGTGAAGGCTATATTTGTTGAATAGGTTGTTGAAGAGGAGTAAGCCAAATTTATGATGTAAGTTGAGTAGATGAATTTTGCACCATTTAGACATGATGCAACTTATTTATTCCATTTTCAACAAAAATTTTATTGTGGTTGAATTATTTGGATTTTTCATAGTTACTACCCTGGGTCAGTGTCGATGCTTGTGCTTGGACTTAGTTTGGGTTTTGATTTTGGACTATTCCTTGGTTTTGGTTTTGGTTTTGATTTTTATTAAATGAGTTTAAATTAATAATCCCTTTATTAATAATGTTTTTTTAAAATTATTAAACCTTTTTCGATGATCTCTTTTAAAGTATGTGCACACTAAATCTCTAGATAATAGGATATCTCATTGTGCAAATTTTTAGTGAACATAATGACCAATTATTTTTATGGTAAGATATGGATTAAATGACTATCAAATGATCTCCATCTTTGTAGATAACTTACAAATATTGCACCAACTTTCTACTTGGCGTGAGTCAAATCCACCAACAAAATCTCATGTTCAAGATTGTAGGAGAAATGTTTCACAAATCTATCTAAGAGGTCACCAAATCAGATATGGAATTATTTGTAAATTTGAGGAAGCATTCAAAATAATGTCCTACTAGACTCCATGGAAATCAGAGGAGTAAATAAATGTCATTTTAAGCCACTAACTAGTAAGCAATAAAAAATTCTATCAAATGAGCCTTAAGGTCTCCTTTACCCTTGTATTTATCAAATTTTGGTGGTTTGTACCCCAGAGTAAATGGTATCTATAGATACTCCATGTTGAAGGGGTATGAACACACATCATCTAACTTTAATTTATTGGTCTATTTCATTTCTTGAATGGTAGTAATTACATCCTTCATTTTCTATAGTTCTCATGCCAATAAACTAGATGGAACATTTGGTTGAGATGGAGGCAAGGCAATCAAAGGTGGATTACCTTGATTGGGTTATAATAAAGGAATGTTTTTTTTTTGGAATATTGGTTTGATGAGGGAACTAACTAGGAATATGAATCTATGGATTAGGATATGGTTGTTGAAATTGCACACATTGTTGTGTAATATTCTAGTTTGGATTTGGTATATAGGCTTGGTTTTGAAGGAATTTTGGTTGGGATGGAAGGATATGGCTCAAGTTAAAGTACTATGCCTATTGAGGTTGAGTAGAGACTTATTACTAACTAGTAAAACCTATTTGAACAAGGGTAACTTGTTATGTACCAAGAACATATCATTGGATCTATGGCACATGTTAAACAAAAGGTAATTGTTACCTTATTAGTACTTATTAGATAATAGTACCTATTTATTGCATGAACACCAATTGTGTAGTAGATGATTTTAGGTTGATTGGTATTTGTCTTTGAGTGATGGGAATAGTTTTTTATTAGATAACATTTGGGATTGTAAAGGTATGTTGGTTTATGACTTTTGAGGTACACTTGCCATTACTTATCGATGTGGAATGTTTGTTGCCCCATATTGAGGTGGCATAGTGTTTAGCCTCTAATGTGGTGGTAAACTAGACTCTAATTTTTATTTTAGAATTTTAGTCATCACTTGATGAGGGGGAGTAACATTTGTCACTAGTTGTTAAGGTAAGTCACTAGTTGGTTACTTCTCTTAATTTCTACTCATTTCTTAATTTTGGAAGAAGATAAGAAACTAGTAATAAGGGTGTGGTATAAATACCTGGTTGGTGATGTGTATGTAATCTATATGAATTTTGAGAACTCCTATTTGGATAGGAAGTAATAACCTAAAAATAAGAACACACTAACAAAATGAGTTGTTAGCAAGATAATTAAGTGGACTACCTAGTGTGAGCTAGATCTAAGAAGCATATGCTTGCTAGGAGGCTGTCAATCCATTATTGATAATAATAAATTTGTAAATGATAAAGTAAATTACTTGCATAATAAAAATGAAATGCAATATAAGAAGAAAGTAAAATGATTGTTAAAAAAATAACTAAATCTAGAAAAAGTTAGTCAATACTCATGCTAAGGTGGGTAAAGTCAAGCTCAAAAAATCAAAAAAGGGTCTATGAATAGGTAGGAACATAAAAAATTAGGTTTGGTTGAGGTTAAAGGGCTAAAAATAACTTACTATTATCTGCTACCATAGTGACCATCGACAGTTAGGTAAACCATCGATAGTTAGGTTGACCGTCGATGGTTGGGTAACCATCAATAGTTGGGGTGACTATCGATGGTTTCCTATTGGTGTTTGAAGGTGATAAAAAAAGAGCTGCATAATAGTTATATGAGTAGACAAAGGTTATATTGAGGATTTAGTGGAAAAGAAATAAGGTGTAGATAGGTTTGATCAAGTTAGGAAGGTCAGAAATCTAAAATGACAATGTTAAAGTACTACTATACCTATAGCTTACTAGTTAGTTTATGATTTAAGGCTAAAGAAATTTTTATATAGTAATGGTAATTTGGCCTCAAAAGCAAATTTGGTAGAGGTTTGGGTCTCTTTTTTTGATTTTGAGTTACTAAAGGGAGATTGGATGCTAGAGAACTTAATTACTTATGTGTAAGAAGAATTGATAGCTTAAACATGGATTGTGGATCATTTTCACCTCCCACTCCCCTCCTTTTATATGCAAAGAGAGATGGAGGATGTAAGGTTCCCTAAAGGGTGAGGTTGTTGATCATGGTTCTTGGAATTTTATCATCACCACATAAGGAAAATATATTAAATTATGCCTCCTTATCTCACACATAGTTGGTTGATGTGTTAGGAAGTTGAAGAGGTGAGGAGACCTAACCATCGATGGTTAGGCTAACCATCAATGATTAGGTTGACCATCAGTGGTTGAGTATCTAAGGGTAAAGGGTTCAAAGAAAGGGGTTAAAATGTTTGGTTAGATGTGAAGTTAGTAAGTTGATGAGTTAGCTAATTAGGTGGTCAACTAAACTTAGGGTTTGATAGGGGTCCTAAGGTGTTTCAACAACTAGAACTATCTTGTGTAGTTTTCTAGTGTCTCATTTTGCCCCTTTTTATTATGTAGCTTTCAATTGACAAGCTATAAAACAAAAATTGATTTCTATTCAATTTTTGATTTCCCTAAGTATGGGAGGAGTTGATGAGGTGAAACCAAAATCAAGTTAGGGTTTGATGAGTGGTTGATGATGAGTCACTAGGTGGTGATAAAAGGGTTTGGGCATTTTAAATGAAAACATGTGAACAAAATGTGACTAAGTATGATAGCCAAGATCATGCAAAGACTAAAGTTACCAATGTTGGTAAAAATAAGGTCAATTATAGAAGTATAAGTAATAGAGTAACCAGTCCACAACATTGGTCATAGTTGATCAAGTGACTCTATAAGTCTTCTAGATAGGGTTGATGTTTTTGTATGTGTCTAAGGTAGGAGGTGTTCCCTTGAAAAAGATAAATTGTCTGGTCATGCATGAGGTGGTGAAAATTTAAACGGTCAACATGGAAAAAATGGTCAGTGTAGTCAAAAAGACCATTGCAAGGTCATCATAAAACATGTAAATAATTTGGGTCAAAATGGCTGATGTTGAGGTGGACTTGGTCCAATATTAGGTCAAAGAAGGGTAATCTTCAAAATTTCAAGTTATGGTTTAAGTGATATTAGGTGATCTCTAAAGTTTAAAACTTAGGTGGGGTGCATAAAAAATAAAAAAGTGGGGGACCCTAGCCGTTGATGGTTTGGGGTTCTCAAATTTGATCATTTATGGTCACCCTAACCATCGACAGTCAAAGAAAAACCATAAAAAGTTGAAACATAAAAAGTGAAAATGAAAAATCATTTTCACTTTTGACTATTTGACCTCCACATTTTGTGCTTTGGTGATTGTGTACATTAGAATTTTGTGGTGAGTTGGTACTAAGGTGTAGGTTTATGATTAGTTGATCATGTGTTCAAGGTTGATCGAGATGGAGGGTGGATGAGTGCAGGGTTGATTAGCTAGATGTGCACTCTAACCTTAACAATGATCAAGGAATGAGGTAGGGGGAGTTTTAGAATTGATAGTTGGTTTGATGTTTTGAAGTTGAATTTGAATAGGTTTAAATTAATTTTATAGGGTTTTTTAAGTTTTTTGGGTAGTATTTAGGGGATTTTTCCCCAAATTTAGGTTTTTGGTGAATTTAGGAAAAATTAGTAGGTGAATTTGAAATTTAAAAGATGTTTTGGTTGGGGGATAGGCTATACGATAGAGTGAGGTAGTTTAGTTTTTTAAATTAGTTGTTTGGTGAGGTTTTTTAGGTGGGTAGGTTTTGGGGGTTTCACCACCAGTGATCACACATAGTGACCATCGGTGGTTTGAATTGACCATCAATGGTTGAATGCTAAGGTAAAATGGGCATATAAGATTGTCAATGGTTCTAATGAACCATTGATAGTCGAAGGGATTGGGGGGAGATGTGTTAAAAAAAGTGGAGGTAAATGAATGTTTTGAATTTTTTTTTAAAATTTGTATTATTAAATGAAAGTGGTGTAAATAAATGAAAGTGTGGATATGATTGAATTATGTTGGGGTGGGTTAGAAAAAGCATTAAGTAGGAGTAGAGTTAATTATTGGTATTAGAGGTTATATAGGGTATTGATATTATGTGGAGTAGGGCAAATGTTTGTGATAGAGGAATTAAATGTTGGTATGATATGTTAGGGTAGAGATGAAATAGGTTTGAAATATTCAAGATAAATTAGGTTGATTTAGAAATGAACAATGGTGATATGTGCTAACTATGGTTTGGTAGGCTTGTGACCAGATCTAGATAAGGGACTGAGTCCCTAATATCTTTGCATAAGTTCATGATGGGATGATTGAAGATGAGTGGAGGAACATGGAGGAGGTCAACCTAGGGGCCATGAGACACTATCAACACCTGTCATGGGATGCAACTATGATTGTGGCCCTCATTAAGAGATGGGACCCAGCCATGAACACATTTTTGTTCCCAATTGGGGAGATGACCATCCTCCTAAAGGATGTTCATAGGATTACACAACTACCCATTCAAGGGGAGCCAATTTATCACATCAAGAGTGAGGAGAGGGATTACCATATAGATATAGTATATGAAGCAAATTAGGTCCATGCCAGGTATCATGTAGGTGGTTTTAGTTATGGACCACTATACAAGAGGGCTCCAAGGGACTAATGTTTTCTATTGATGATGATGATGTTGGCCATGTATTATTTTGCTTTGCCTAATTTGAGTAGCGATCAATTTTTATATCTACTACGAGTGTTGGTAGAGATTTTACTAGGGAGGATTGTGTTCAAGTGGGTATCAATGTTACTATTCTAGATATATAGGTAGATTTGGGAATTTTAATCACAAAAGCGATATGGGATCAATGTTAGGTTTTTGATCCATTTTTGGGCATACAAGCACATTTAGGTGTTGAGACCTTTGGGGCCACCATAGGATGGATACACTCTAATAGACTATAGAGTGGGTTTCTTGAGATGGAGGGGAGATTATGATTTAACATGTATTGGTGGTGGTGTAAGGGATATTGACTAGTTTTGAGATGCCTTCGAGGGTTTAGTTATGGGTGACATCATTTGGAGGCCATATATGGGCTAGCTGAGGTGGGCCCAATATAGCTATCACATTTTATCATTATAAAGCTGGTGATGGATATATGGGAGGCAAGATGGTGAGATTAAGCTCATCCCATTTAATTGAGTTCAAAGTTATCTTAGCCTCATGTATGGGATTCCACCAACATTCTTGAGATATAATAGGGAAGATGTCAAGTTCTTACTTCTAAAGCCACAACCATAGGACATTATTTTGGATCATGAGGAACTACTAGTGAGAGTGATGATAGATTATGCTGGTATGGTGGATGGATATGTAGCATGGTATCTAGGCCTATATGTAATGGTCAATTTTGGATGGGGTGATGAGGGATAGTAGGCCATAGATGTAGATCTAGTGGGGGTAATGATATAGGGTGGTGGTCAAGATGGATAGGCATAGGTAGCACTGGTAGTGGCATAGGCCTAGATTATAGGGTTATAGGGATAAGTGTCCACTTTAAAGGGTTAGATCTCCACCTTGTTAAGAGATTTAGATTAGGGAAGGATCTCTCTTAGTTTAGCAACCCAAGAGATAGATACCTTGATACAAAGGGTAGTAGTGGCAGTAGCACCAACAAGAAGACTAGTAGGAAGACTTGATACAATTTTGATGACATGGTACTTAGCTATAGTTGAGGATTTTAGGTACTATGAGGTGATAATGTTGGCATGGTTTTCATTAAAGACCTAATGGGGTGAATCTAGATCCAATTTAGTAGTGGGGTAGCCGTGGTGACTCCAAGTCAGTGGGCCTCTACAATGACTCAAGTAGGTAGATCAAGGGCACCACCATTAGATGGTAGTGTAGGTGGAGTGAGTGGTAATGGTGTCCCAGGGGCTTGATATATGATGTATATGTTATTGATTTTGATATCAGTGTGTGTGATGATGATGCATGATGTATATGAGAGATAGGTTTAGACATTGTTACATGTATTATTATTTGATGGACATGATGTATATGATGATGTTTGTGATCATATATATAATTTATGTTCATGGTTTTTTATTATGGTTAATTTATTTGATGGATATGCTATGATTCATGGTTTGGATAATTTATTATATATGATTTGGTTTTGCTACCTAGTTATGGTTTATGTATTATGCTTATGAGATATGGAATTAGTATCTTAAGCATGTGATATTTAGAATATGGTTTATTATTATGATGATTATGGTGATGGATATATTTTGATGTTTTATGGTTATGCTAGTTTGGTTTTAATGATTTGATATTATAAGATGAATTGTTGTGATGTTATGGTAAATAGATAAGATGATACATAGATAGATAGCTGATGTATGATGTGGTTTATGATGTTTTGATCATAGATAGATATATGATGTGGTTTGTGGATATGATGATGAATAGTTTAATTAGGTTTTATGATGTTTTTATGTTAGACGGATAGGATGATATTTATAGATAGAGAGATGATGTATGATATGATTCATGATGTTTAAAACATAGATAGATAGATGATATGGTTTATGGATATAGTTCACAATGTTATGTTCATCATTGATGTTTGTTGTTTAGGATCATAGATATCTAATCTGATTATGGTTAAGGATATGATGAAAATACATAAATCAAGTTAGATAACAAACTAAATGTAGGAAAAGAGATGAGAATCATGAGATGCATGTCTACATGAACCAATAATGAAAGATAAGAAAAGAAACATAATGCCTTTTCATTAGTAAGGACCTAAAGAACCTAAATTTAGACTAGCTTAAGGAAATTACGCCTTTTGAATTATTTGCATTAGCATACTTTTGTTGATAAACATGTGTCTTGATCATAATCATGTCAAGTAAGCTCAAAATCCCTTGATTAAAAGATGGTATAAAGGGAAGATAGGTGGTAGGTGAAAGGTAAATGAGTGGATAGGTAAGGTAACCTTATGTGGGTTATTTTACCCCTTTTATAGGTGACCTAAGAACCATATTAGACACATCCATTTATTAATTTCAGGTGTATACTGATCAATGTGGGAAGTTTATTAATGTTATATATGAAAGCTGATTGCATCTTTTTGGGATAGCTAATTTTAATATAGGGTCTTTTATTTATTGCTTTTGTTTTTGATAGGTTTGTGAAGCTGATCAATTTGGGAAGCTTCAAATTATTATTTTTGACAAATTTGACTTAGCCATCCTTTAAGGGAGTGGTCTAAGTTTGGATTAATTTGTTTGGTAGCTATCTTTCAAGGGAAAAATTTATATTTTAAGCAATTTAAAGGCTTTTGCACATCTATCCTTCAAGGGAGTAATCTACAATGCTAGAAGTGTGTGATCCAAATGATATTTTGGTATCCCAAATTTTTTTGATGTAAGGTTTTAGACATGGAAAAGTCTAATTAGGCTTAGAGGTTTTCCTTTATAAGGGAAAAACTTTTAGCTCAAGAAGGTGAAAAGAGGGGTTTGAGAGATAAAGGATCATGGGTTTCCATATATTTAGAGACAAAAAATATCCATGAGAACCATGCTATGGGTAGATCCATGGTACCCACATTTAGGATTAGGTTATAACTATGATGGCTAATCATATGGTTCTGTGTTGTAATTGGTTATTCTCAAAGTGAGAGGGATAGGTAGATGAAGGTGAAAATATCATAAATCAAGGGATGAGATTAAGTTAGACAAATAAATGAGTTCAATCCTTGATTTAACAAAAGAAAGGATGTAGATGTGAAGCATTGAGAGTCTCAGGTTCTGGTTTGCCTTTGAGAGAGGATAAATGATAAGCTCTTGATCTATACTTATGAGTTATGATGTAGGGTCCAAACTAATTAAAATAAAATTTGCCTCTTTTGCTTTTCTACATATTGGTTAAATGTTGGCTTTCCTTAAATATGAGGTCTCCAATATTGAATTCTCACTCTTTTAGGTGTTTTTTTATAGGTGTGCTTGATTCATTCTTGGAAGACATGAAGATGGTTAAGCATTTTGACGTGATGTTTGTCAAGTATCTCAAGTTTTGCTAGATATTCTTGAAAATATTTGCTCTCAAAAATAATCTCTTATAAAGATATGTGAGGAGAGGTAATCTAGACTTTGAGAGGAAAGACTACCTCTACTCTAAAGACTAGGGAGAAAGGAGTAGCACTTATAGAGGTTCAAATGCTAGTACGATAATCCCATAAAGTGAAAGGGATGTGCAAGTTCCAATCATGACCTGAAGCACTGATGAATTTGGTCAACATTTTGTTAAGGATTTTGATAGAAGCTTATGCTTATTCATTTGCTTGTGGATGGTAAGGTAAGGAAAAGCTTAACTTAATGCCAAATGCATCACAAAGACCTTAAAATTTCTTGTTCTTGAAATATTTATCATTATTGGTGATGATCTTATGGGGAATACCAAAATGACAAATGATATTGTGGTTGATGAAATAAATAATCTTTTCAACTTTGGTAAAGATAAAAGGAATGGCTTCCACCCACTTGGTGAAATACTTAGTGGTGGTAATGATGGATCAGTGACATTGTGATGAATAAAGATTAATTTCTCTGATAAGATCAAGTCCCCATTATGACAATGGCTAAAAGTCTTTGGATATTTATAGGCCATGGGTAGGTGTATAGTGTAAATTAGCATGTTTTTGACATTTAACACATTTTTTACATAATCAAAACAATCCTGGTTGAGGGTGGGCCAATAGTAGCCAAGGTGAAGGATGTGTTTAGTGAAAATTAAACCACTAAAATGTCCCCCATAGATTCCATCATGTGTTTCCTTCAAGGCATAGGAAGTTTCATGACTGTGAAGACAACAAAGGAGGCCATTAAATCTATGTTTGTAAGGGATTCCCCTTAGTATGGCGTAATGAAAGGTACTCTGAACAAAATATCTTCGGTCATTTATAGAGAGATTGGGAGGAATGATACTGAGGTTGAAGTAATCAAAAGTTTGTTTATACCAAAGGTCTGATGGAGAAATGGTAGGAAGGTCAAAATGGATATAATATGGGGTGATAAATCAATGAATGGTAACAAAGAGTTTAGAGTTGGGAGGTTGAGATGGGATTTGGGAAGTAAGGGAAACCATTGTATCTATAAAATTGTTAGTTGATCATGGAACTGATTGGATAAGGTAATGATTAAATGATGCTAAGAGTACATCTATGAGTTTTTTTTACTTTAGTAATACATAATTTTTACATTGGTAAGATCTATTGACCTAGTTGATGACAAGTTGGGAATCACCAAAGATATTGATTATCTTGACTCCCAAGGATAAATTAATTTGGAGACCTATGACTAGGGATTCGTACTCAACCACATTGTTGGTGCATTCAAAGTCAAGTTTAAAATAAAGGGGAAGAGGTTTACCTTTGAGGGGAATGAGAATAAATCTAGCACCCCCACCATATTGGCATTTAGAGCCATTGAAGAACATGGTCATTTGGTAGGTGGGGTTCTCTTGAGAAAGAGTTGTGATGGACTTATTAGGAAATGTAAGAGGAATATGTTGGTTATCAGGTAGAGGATCTTCAACCAATTGATCAGCAATCACTTTCCCTTTAATTGACTTTTACTAAAGGAACTCAAGATCAAACTCTGCTAAAATCATGAGCCACTTAGACATATGTTGGTTATGATATGGTTTAGAGTGCATGTACTTGAGAGGGTCAGTGTTAGTGATGACATAGGTTTTATGATTAAGAAGGTAGTGGAGAAGCTTAAAATATATGAAGATGAGGGTGAGGCAAAGTTTCTCGAGATGGGTGTACTAATTCTCATATTCTATAAGCATTTAACTTATGTAGTAGACCACTTGCTCTTTGTTCTATTCATCATGGTGAGGGAGCATTGCCCCTAAGGAATGGTCAGTGGTAGAGATAAAGGTAGAAGGGTTGATCCTCTTTAGGAGGGGTCAAAATAGGTGGAGAAATAAATTATTATTTGAGTAAATCAAAGGCTTCTCAGCATTCCTTGGTCTTCTTAAAAGATGTGTCCTTAAGGAGATGGTGAAAATATTGACATCTATCAAATAATTGAGAGATGAACCACCAAATTGATTGTATCTTCCCCTATAAGCTATAGATTTGCTTAAGGTGGGTTAGAGGTAAAATCTCTAGAATTGATCTGACTTTACTAGATTATACTTTAATTCCTTGAAGAGAGATAATGAAGCCAAGAAGATTTCCTAAAAGGACCCCAAAAATACATTTCTTGGGGTTAATGTAGATGTGGAAGTGCATAAGGCATTTGAAGATGATTTTGAGGATTTTAGATGATCTTTCTGATATTTGGATTTCCCAAGGAGGTCATCCACATAATCCTCTATGATTTTATGGATGAGGTCATGGAATATGTAGGCCATGACATGTTGGTAGGTTGTGCTAGTGTTATTTAAACTAAAGGCATGAATCTATAACAAAAGGTTCTCAATGGGGTGATAAAAGAGGTTTTATGTTGATCTTTAGGAGAAATTAAGATCTGATTATATCATGAAAAAGCATCTATGAGAGATAACATCTTGTGGCTAGTTGTAAGATCAACAAGCTGGTCAATGATAGGCAAATAGAAGTCATCCTTTAGACAAGCAAGGTTGAGATCATGAAATTTAATACAAAGGTGAAGTCATTTTATATGTTTGGTAATGGGACTATGTTAGAAACCCATCATGGATAATCAATGGGTTGGATGAAGTTGATAGACAAGAGGTGTTGAATCTCTTTTTTTACAAGGAAGGTGATGTGAGGATATATCCTATGAAGCTTTTGCCTAACAAGTTTAACGTTAGGATGAGTGATGATGTTGTGGAGAGAAATAGAAGGGTTGATTATAGGTATATCCTGATAGAACCAAGTAAATGTTATGTTTTGGTCATGAAGGAAGGAAGGGCAATCTTTTTGTTCTGTAGGATTCAAGAATTGCTTGATCTTGATAATGTGAGGATTATCCTAAGTACCCAAGTTGACATCAATGGTAGATTCATTCAACATGGTTTGGTTCTTATGAGGAAGGGATTTGTGTATAGAAGAGTCCCTTACATCAAGGTAGGTGAGAATGGAATCATCATCTTGACATTAGATGGTGTTGATAATAGGAGAATCATTTTATACCATTTTAGGATGGATGAGAGGAAGGGTTTTAGTTAAGCCACCCTTTTGATAGGTTAGGGGGACCAAAATAATGGTATTGATAAAAAAATTTAGATAGGATGATATTAGAGTCCTTAGACTTAGAAGGAGATGGTGTTAGTGAGGATGGGACATCCTTGTCGATGGTGGTGATGGGTTTTGGTGAGGTGGGTTCTTCTGGTGGTACAAAACCAAGGCCAAATAACTTGTGAGGTTTTTGAGTTTGGATTACAAGTAGATCATGAGGTCCCTATTCATAAAGGCTAAGGACAAATCCCTTCCAAGCACACCTATGAAGGTACACTTTGGCAAACATAGGTTTGTTGAGATATGAGAAATTAGAGGTGAATGGTCAAATATGAGGGGTGGTAGAGGAAGCAAGAAGTGGATGGTTGAGTCTCCCATAGATGAAATTGGTTCAATGATTGGGTGGTCCAAAAAGGATGATGGTTATGATGTTAGGGTCATAACTACGATTATGGGTGAGGTTCCCATACTCTTAAGGAGTATGGAAAACATTCAAGGCTAGAAGATGGTATTCCCCTTATGAGAGATGTTTGAATATGGGTTTTAAAGGGTGCTTTATAGGGATATACAAAGAAAGTATGGATGAGATCGTTGAAGCTTCATAAACTATAGGGGTGGAGTTATTGGTAGTTGGTGGTGAAGTATATGGATGAGGAATAAAAAAATCATTGAGTTGGTATGTCATATTTCAAGATGTAAAAGGATTAGGGTCAACCAGTATGGTGATGACATGACCTTTGTGCTCAAATGTGATGTAATGATGTAGGGTAGAAGGGACACAACTCATAGCATAAAATCCAAGGGCTTTTGAGTAAAACATTGTATTATAACTCACCCTCTATAATGTAAAAGAGTTATGGAATGGTATGAGGTCCCAAGTAAATATAGAGAATAACTATCCCCAAGGCAGTGGCCATGGTGTCATTTAAAGAGCAAAGGACCACTATAGTTTTAGACATGATGTTCTTTGGTAGATTAAGTTGGTCATAGGCATGGAAGGAGATAATGTTGAGGCTATCCCCTCCATTAATCATTACTCTCTTGATATAGGTTTTATTGATGTATGCCGTGATGAAGAGGGGAGGATCAAGATCATCAGGATTCATAGAAGGTATTTCTAAATCCTTAAAGGTGACTAAGGTAGAAAGTTGAAGGGATATAACAAAGGTTTCAAGGGGTTGAGGATATTTGATTTGAACCTCTATGTATATCAATATCTCTATCAATGTTTGATGGTGAAGAGGTGAGGTGTTGATTAATTCATACAATCTCATCTTCATCAGTGTTTGGTGAAGTTGTCTCAACACTACACACTAAATGGCTATAAAAGGATTGGAAGGGGATGCATCCAAGATGGATACTTTGGGTTTAAGTAATGGTGAAGGTATTTGGGTTCTATTGGAAGGTTGAGGGGTTGAAGTGTATGTCCATGGAATAGACACTCTATTTTTTCCCTTATCTTTCTATTGGGCCCAAGATCAGGTAACCATATGAATGGTGTCGATAAGAGGAAATGTTGGTTTGGATTGTTGCTTCGATTCCTCCTTAGTATTCAGTAAGAGTGGGGGAGTAGATAGATGTTGGGTGGTTTGAGTAAGTGTTTGGGTTGGTAGGGGGCTCAATGGAGGTTCATTTGATAACAAATCATCCTCATCCTATATGTTATGGACAAGTGTTTGGAGAGATTTACAATTCTCTATATCATGTCATGGTGTCCTATGGTATAGTCAAATCAAATTGTCATTGAACCATCATAGTTTAAGACATGAAGGGATGAAAGGTTTGATGGGTGATAATGTTAAAAAAGAGGTTTATAACAACCTTTGTAGAATGGTTGAATAAGATTCAACCAAAGGTGTTGAGGGTGTTATATTTTTAGTTTTAAGAGTGGGAGCCTTCTTGGGAATAGGATTTACCATGGAATTTGGAGGTGGTGGGATGGTTTTGGTTGGGATTGTTTGGTTATGGTTATTTTGGAGGTGGAAGATTTAAAGGTTGAAGGTGAAGGTTTGGTGATATGTGGGAAGGTAGAGGTAGCTAGGTTAGTTAAAAATGATGTGGATTTTATTGCTTTGGTGGAGATAGGTGTAGGTAGAGTAAAATGGTATGGTTTACTAGAGGAGGAATAGGTAACGGGGATAGTAGATAGATGGGGTCCTAAAATTGAAGGTCAAAGAGAAGGGGTTAGTATGGTTCTAGTTCTAGATAGTTTGGGTGGTTCTACCTTTTTGATAGGTTTAGCCAAAGGTTTCTTGGGTGGACTTGACGGGGTTAAGTCCAAATTCAAAAATAGATGAGCAAGCTAGGGTTATGAAGTATTCCTAGATTCTTGATGGGTTTGGTCAAAGGGGTATAGTGTGGTTTAGGAATTTTATATTGAGGTGGGTTAGATGGTTCCCATATGGTTTTAGAGGAAGAAGTATCTAAAAAGGGGGTTGAGGTAATAATATGTTTGAGGGTAGAGGTAAGTGAGGTTAAAGGTTTAGGTTTTTTTTGGTAAGGTATCCCAAGATGGTGCCAAAAGGTGGCCATATTTATATTGGGTTGAGAAGTAAAATCTAGATTTTTGACCAATCTAGAAAAAGGTTTCTATATGGGTTTTATTCTTTGGTCATTGGTTTCAAATATCAAGCCCATAGGTTGAGGTGAGGGAAGAGTTTCTTCACCCTTGTCTTGGGAGGAAAGATCAATAGTTGAGGAAGATGGTGTTTCTATAGAAAGAATAGAGGAGATGATCTATTCCTTTGGAGTGGTTTCCAAAAAAAGGGTGGTTGGTTCTATGGTAGGTAAAGAGGGTGTGGTTTGTTCAAATGGGAAAAAGGAGGTGGTTGATTCCTTTGTTTGGATGTCCAAAGGAAAGATTAGTGATTCCACCAATTCCATAAGTGGATTGGAGGAATAATTAGTTATAATAATGGTTGACATAATGGTGGCCTCCTCTGCTATTTATATCAAAGGAAAGGTGGGTAAGTCAATGGTCTCATCAATTTAAAGAGAGGAGGTTTCTTCCTTTGTTTGGTTATCCAAAGGAATAGAAGAATATTCCACCACTTCAATAAGTAGGGTGGAAGAAGAGGTAGTTAAGGTAATGGTTTCCTCAATAATAGTTTCAATGGTAAAAATATTAACTGTGTGCACTTCACGAGCATGAGATCATTCTAGTTGACTATTGTCATTGTTGGTAGAAGGTGCATGGTTGGGAAAAGGTTTCCAGAAGATGTCTAATGATTGGTTTGGAGGTAAATTAGGATTATCTAATGTAATTTCACCTTATTCAATTATGTCTTGGGTAATAGATTTAAATGTACTACACCTAATCAAATCATGTCCAATGATGTGATGGAAGGCACATAGATCATTTTAATTGTATCATCTAGGTGCAAGGTAAGAAGCATCAAATTATTGGGGTGGTTTGATAGGTGTAATTTGGATGAGGTTATATTTAAGTAGTTTATCCAAAATTGAAGCATATTATTCCCCTATGTGAGTGTATTTCCTTGGATTGGTTTGGTTTTGGTTGCAATTTTGTTGGTTTGATGGGTTGGAAGAATTGTTTTGATTGGGCTGGTTGATGATTAGAGGTGGAGCATATTTTAAGACAACTATGCTTGCAGTTGCCTTTGTCTTGGTGTTGTGATGGTTGGATATATTGGTGTTTTTGGTTGAAGAAGGGTTATTAGCTTTAAATATGTAATTATTGTTTCTCAATTTCAATTTCCCTTCATCAATGGATCTAATTTCAAGTTTATGTGCCATGGTAAGTGCTTCATAAAAAGTTATAAAAGTTTGAACTTGAAGAGTTGGAGCAATATGTTTGGCACAACCTCAAGAAAAGATTTTAATCAGTTCAAGTTGGGGTAATGAAAAATAAATTTGGTTAATGAGACCTCTCTATATAACTATGAAATCAGTAATTGATTCATCATCAAATTGCCTAATGTAGTAAAGGTCAGTAATGGAAACCTTTTTAGGTATGTTAACTGAAAAGTGATCTAAAAATATTTTGGCTAATTGATAAAAGGAGAAGATAAGAGTGTTCGGTAAGAGAACTATGCCAATCTAAGGTTGGTTCAGATAAGGACATGGGGAAGGTATAAAGAAGAAGAGCATCATCATATGTGATTAAATAGAAAGAATGGTGAAATGCTCTTAAATGTTGTTGAGGGTCCTCCTTACCTTGGAACTTAGAAAACATAGGTAGTTCCCATTAAGGAGGATAAGGTTGGATAATAATATATGGATGAATGGGTTCATTGTAGATTTGGTCATAAGATAGAAGGTTATGAGCTCCAAAAATAGATGATTCAAGATTGGACATTTTATCCATTAACATCTTAACTAAATATGTTTGAGGTTGGGGAGCTTTATAGTTGGGTAGTACATTTGGTTAAGGTTGGGTGGTTGTAATGTATGGATAAGAGGTGGGAGGTTGAAAAGGTGCCACATATTGGTATGTGGTCATGGAAGGTTGGGATGATGCCCCATAGTGGTATTTAGGCATAAAATTTTGGGTAGAAGGAGGTATGTATCCTTGTGGATTAGGAACATATTGGTAAGATGTTAAGGTATTTGTTGAGGGATTGATAAAGGTTGGTTTGGAGGTATGGTTGAAGTGGTAGGTTGAGGTCAGGTGGTGACTCTAGTGATAATGGGTGGAAGGGTAAGAGGTATGGAAAGTACCAAATTTTGAAGAGTGTTAGAAATGGGTTGGTTGGTGGTGATAATAGGAATGGTGGATATAGTGGGAGAATATATCCCCATGGTAGGTGGGGTATTGGTAACAAGAGGTAAGGTTTCCCCTACATTAGAGGTTTTGGTTGGTGTAGGGGGAGTTTGGTTATAGGTTGGAATGTTGGATTGGGTTTTAGTGGTGGTAGTGGATGGGATATTGGTAGAAGAAGAGGTTTGGGTGATCAAAGGTTGGTTAGAGGTAACACCAACCATAAGAAGAGGAGGCATACCAAAGCGTGAATATGTGGGAGGAATCAAAGTAGTAGGGGTGTGGTGAGATAAGATATTAAGGTAATGTTAGAGGGATACGGGGTTGTTATCAAGGAATGTGGCAAAATTTGCATCACCCTCAACGATTATCTAGGGCATGGTAGGAGGGGGAGAATGAGGAGGAGAACCCTCAACATCTAAAGTATATTCCATAGAGGAGGAAGAGGATGAGGAAGGTGGTCCTTGGTTGGTTTGATTTATCAACTACTATCTAGTAAAGACCATGTGATAAAATAAGAAAGAAATAATGAAAACTCACACCTCAAACAAAAACAAAGCAAAAGAAAAGAATTTAAGGAAATCCAAACATACACTAAAAGTGAGTTTAAACTTAGAATTATTTTTAGATCACTTTTAGCTTATGGCTTAGAAAGTGTGAAGAGGAAAGTTAGTTTGTAGATCAAGTACTAAAAAGGAAATATAATGTTGGTTTCAAGTTGTGTTTAGGTGTTCAAGAGAGAATTTGTATTGAACTTCAATATGTGGCTTGATATTGGGGCCTACCACCTCACTTCACACACTACAGTGATAAGGGTGTTAGATGACTAGAAAATATTTACTAAATTTCAAAGTTTATACTTAACTAGAGAGCTTAGTTAGTTATCCCCTTGGTAATGACCTCTAATTGAGATTGACGAGAAAGGGTAAGGTTGACTGCTAGGTGATGAAATCCTAGTCGAGCATTGTCTCAAGTTTGTTTTGATGTGGTAATTGATTATGTGGTTTAGATAAGTGTGTGATAATAAGAGTGAATACTATGATTAATTACTTTTGCTTTTAAGTGACTAGATGAACTAAAATAAATAAGAAATCAATGTAATGTAATGGGTTTATTTTATGCTAAAATAAATTATAGATTTCATTCAATGAGCATAGAATAAAGGAAGAAAGAAAGGGCACCTAGATGATGCTAGGGTCCCACTGGGAAAGACAAAATGTTTCTCTTAATTTTTTCTCATTTCTTAATTTTGGAAGAAGATAAGAAACAATTAATAAGGGTGTGGTAGAAATACTTGGTTGGTGATGTGCACATAATCCAAATGAATGTCAAGAACTCCTCTTTAGCTAGGAAAGAATAACCTACGAATAAAAAAACACTAATAAAAGGGGTTTTTAACAAGATAGTTAAGTGGATTGCCTAGTGTGAGTTAGATCCAAGAAGCATACACTTGCTAGGATTTTTTCAATCCACTTTTAATAAAAATCAAGTTGGAAATGATAAGGTAAAGCACTTGCATAAGATAAATGAAATGCAATACAATAAGAAAGTAAAATGCTTGTTATAGAAAATAACTAAATATAAAAAAAATGATCAATACTCATGATAAAGTGGGTGAAGTTAAGCTCAAAAAATTATAAAAGGGTCTGTGAACAAGTAAGAACATAGAAATTTAGGTTTGGTTGAGGTTAAGGGGTTGAAAATAACTTGTTATCTTTTGCCACAGTGATCATCAATGATTAGATGAACTATCAGTGGTTAGGTTAACTGTTGGTGGTTGGGTAACCATTAGTGTTTGGAGTGACTACTGATGGTCAACATAATTATTGATGGTCACCCCAACCACTAATGGTTACCCAACTACTGATGGTCAACCTAACTATCAATGGTTCACTTAACCATTGATAGTCACTATGGTAGAAGATAACAAGAAGTAATTTTCAGCCCCTTAACCTCAACCGAACCTAAATTTCTATGTTCCTACCTATTCATAGACCCTTTTTTTATTTTTTGAGCATGACTTCACTCACCTTAACATGAGTATTGACTATATTTTTGTAGATTTACTCATTTTATTTAATAGGTATTTTACTTTCTTCTTGCATTGCATTTATGTGTCTTATGTAAGTACTTTACTTTATCATATCCAACTTGATTATTATCAACAGTGGATTGATATCCTCATAGAAAGAATATGCTTCTTAGATCTAGATCATGTTAGGTAGTCTACTTAACTATTTTTCTAACAACCCTTTTTTTTAGTGTGTTCTTATTTACAAGTTATTCTTTCCTATTCAAAGAGGAGTTCTCAACATTCATTTAGATTATATGTGCATCACCAACTAGGTATTTATACCACACCCTTATTAATATTTTCTTATCTTCTTCCAAAATTAATAAATGATCAGAATTTAAAAGAAACATTGGCACTTGATTACATAATCCCTATGATTACATGCTTGAAGAAGCAGTTGTTTGAATATTAGTGGTAATTTGTTGTGGTTGGGATATAGGAGTTATTTCCCCCTATTGTTGTGAATCACTCATGTTGTTAACTAAAGGCATTTGTTATTATATACTATTTATTGGTATAGTTAAACCACTTTGGCTTGGATTGGAAGATACTTGCAAGTTATTCACTGTGTTTGGCACATTGTTCTACATAGAAGTAGTATTCACTTCTTCCATAAATGGGACATTGAACATGTCACTAACTAAAGTGATTTATGCAAATGGGTCTATACCTAAGTTATCTTAATAGGTCATCTAAATTAATACTCTTGTTGAAAGAGCGAACTCTATGAGCAGAGAATTTGACATGGCCATGGTATTGAAATTATGTGCTAGATTTAAATAGGTTTGATATGTTGCATTTTTATAAAATGGCCCTCTATGAGGCCCTTTCCTTTGACAAGTATATTTGGGTCTTGATATGACATCAATAAGAGTTTTTAAGGATTTATATTAGAGGCTTGTTCAATGGTTTGGTTATAATGTATATTTAGAGGCACTCTAACTAGACTAGGTAAATTTTGATGGGGAAAGTCTACTAGAAACTTGGCCCCTACCTCTATAGATCCAACTAAAACTATATCTTTTTTTGCAAATAAGTGATGATCAAGTAAATAGGTATCATATTTTTATGGTATAGTAACATAATATGGTTGTTTTTGAACTTGTTATACAACCAATAGTACACTAGCAAGATATTAAGCATTTTGCTCTTGGTCCTAGTCTGAGGATGAAGGCATGTTAACCAAATAGTGAGCTAAGGGACATTGGATTTGTTACCCAAATTGAGAAATTTAACGAGGTTAAGTATCCATCTCAAAAACCACATCATCATCATAGGGGTATTTAATAAAGACATCTTGTGTGACCATATTATCATAAATTGGATTATACATGGATCCACTACGAGTGTAACAAGACAACCAAATCAATGATAAATGTTTCATGAAGAAGGCCTAGATTTATACAAACTCTAAAAATCAAGGTCCAAAGTACAAATGGTCCAAACTTGGTCTAACTTGATCTAATAAATGGATCAATTTCTCCAAAAAGGTTAATGACAAAACTTGGTATAAACCAGTCTAACATCAAATGTATTTACATAAATGGTCAAGTGGATGAATAAAAATTGAATGCCAAATGTATGTAAAAAGTGTTCCAAATAAGTCTAAATTAGGTATAAAAAATAAAAATTTCTATGTATTTGTTAATAAGGCACAAAATTTAGGCTCAAAATAAAAATTGGTAGGTCTTATGAGAACAAGGTACAAAATCTAAGCATTTTTAAAAAACTAGTTCTAAGAGGTAAGATATTTTATCTAACAAATTTTAAAAACTTTGACTCAAACTAGGCATTCAGATTTAAACACATACTTGATCATTTGGAAAAATACAATGGACTTTAGGCATATGGAAGATAGACCACTTCCCCAAATCTAGGCACATAAATAGTCGTTAAATTGAGCAAGGAATTAACCTAAGTTATATAACCCAAAAGTGAAAGGTAAATGTCTAGGACAAAATTACACAAGGCCAAGAAAACCTAGTTAATGTTTCAATTTGAAATTATCAAGTCTAATTTAAAACTTCATTTATAATATTATGTTTCTTAAAATAGATAACAAGCTAGATATAATGAACAACATAATGAGATGAGGTATATAGACTAAAAAGGCACACATGGTTTCAAAATTATAATTTGGACATAAGGCAATAAGTATTTTAAACAATTAGAGTAGTGTAACAATGTTATATTACTCTAAAGATATAAAAAATGGTTTGTTTCAAGACTCCAAGGCACAACATTTAGAATGAAATGGGTAGTATAATGATGCCCCTTTCAAGTAAGTGACACACACAGAAGCTAGATAAATGACTAAGGCAAGGGTGTGATGTCAAATGGATAGCATAAAACATCTTTAAAAAAATTATCGATGTACAAATATGACTCATTTTAGATTTGGTATGATAAAAAAATAGCTTTGATACAAGAATATTCAAGTAAAGAAGATAAAATGACAAAAACACGTAAGTGTAATGTCCTAAATCCTAAAACTAACAAGGTGGCATCATACTGTCAAATTTCATCTATATATTTTCTCTTGAAAGGATTTTAAGTTGTTAATTCAAAAGTAAAAACACCTTAAAAGTAGGGTTTTTAATCCCCCTCTTCTCTCAAGAGTTCATACGATGACATGGAACTTTGGGCTACTCACCCTGCATTAACAATATATTTGCAATAATTTGGGTTGTCTAAACTATCAATTTTAATTCATTTATAAATGGTCCCATAAGTGTGGAAAAAACTACTTTGCATCACATCATTTGGATCCACATTAACTAACTTTTTATGAAAAGGTCTAGTCCTTTTCACAACCACTACATCTGTCAATTGATCATTGTAGTGAGATGTCTGAGTTACCCCTATGATCTGAGGCCAAGTACCACTAATACAACTTGTTTAACCACTAAAAAAAGTGTCCCAATGGGTCACCCTTAATTTATATACCCCACCATGGAGTGGGGTTTAAATTATGTTGGGATATGAATTCTTAAGTCAACATTTCCCTAGAGAACTCATGAGAAGGCGATAAACTCCTTCCCACAAGCCAAAATGCATGAAATAAAGAAAGTGGAAGGACTTTAGGGTCATTTTTGGGTCACTAAAATCTCTCGTATTTTGGGGAGGGCCTTATAAATTTTCCTTCTACACTTTTGGACCAAAGTGATAAATTCAAAGAGTGAGCATTTTTTATCAACCAATTTCTCTAAAAGGGATGGGGGGAGAGCATACATGTGACACCTATTTTAATAAATAAACACTCAAAAAACAAACATAAAAATGAAAACTCTTATGAGTATTTATCTAAATTGATATTTCATTTTTATTTCACCAAATGAAATATGTCATGAAGTTTGAGCCCCTTGGCATTGTGTTGACAACTTTAAACAAAATGAAAATAACTCAAGTAAAAATATTTTAAAAACCCAAATTTAAATGTGAGTTTTGCAACTTAGATTGTTTTAAAATGTCTTCTCTTGGCCTTTGGGTCCTGAAAAATATGTTACAAGGTCTTTGTGCTTAGAATAAAAACATAAATGGGCAAATGACTTTTTAATTCTAGTGTTCAGGTTTTCAAAATTTTACACAGTGCAAAACCACAGAAACACAAAGCAATATCATCACTTTTTTTGCAAAACCAAAACTATTAGCACAATATCAAATTTTTCTTAAAAAATAGAGTATCATCACAAAACTACAAATATTAATGCAATATCACAAAACTTAACACAATATTGATACTCTTAATGCAAAATTGTATCTCTACCCTAAAACATAAAATAGCTAATCAAATTTTCATGTTTAAAGGTGATATTATGATTATTAGTGCAACACCACAACTTAAAAGTTGTGATATTTTCAACATCATAGAATTTATGGTGATATTGTAACTTCAAAGTCACTATATTGTAATATCATAATTTTCCATAAAAAACATAACTGTCAGTTAGAAAACTATGGTAGTTAAGGAAAAAACTATGATAGTTAACACAATATCACGACTATAAAGTAGTAATATTGTGAAATATCATGATTCTAGAGAGTAAGAACATTACTGTATAGATTAACTTTGTTATTTCTAGAAAAAATGTTTGTGAGCCTTTAATTTCCACTTTTTTATCAACAAGTGTGGATTTTAACATGAAAATTGTTAGGAAGATATCCTAAAATGCCTTGGAAACAACTTTATGGGTTCAAGTCCCACTGATCATGCCATGATTTGAATAATTAATACATAGAGGGGAGTTTATTCTAGTGTTAGTTCAATAAAACAAATCAAAACAACACACTAAAATCCTAACACCTCTAGCCTAGACACTAGGGAGAGCATAGCTAACAAACATACAAATGAAATAACAACTAGAACACAAAAGAAATCATATTTTACCTTCCTTGGAGATCTAAATGGATTGTTGAAGCATGGCTTGCTTGGTTTGTGCATTAAGGAATCTTTACCAGTGAAGCTTTGTTTGCTCCTTCTCTCCTTGGCATATTGGCTTGGTTGCTTGGCTTATGAATTTGGCATGGTAACACTACTTGAAAGGCTTATATCTCTAAAAATTATCATTATAACTTTGGATTATGAGAGATTTAAAGATATTTGGGAATAATAAAATTACAGAAAAAGATCTTAGATATCAATAGACATGGCCTTGTATTTATAGCCTCAAAATTTAACTCTCACCCAAGGTGGGTTAAGGTTGAGTTTAAACATGGAATGAGTTCAAACTAACCCTAGGTGAGTTGAGGCTAACTCTAGTTGAGTTAAATGTTTTCATGTAATTATGATTTTGAATTACTAGGCATGGCTCTCAGATTACATATTTTGAGATATTTTGGAAGATCTTGACAACTCATAAAGGCAATGATGAAAAGGTTTGATATTTTGATTTTTGGAATTTCCATTTTAGATATTATTTAATTACAAATGGATAATTAAATTAAGCATTTAATCTTGTTTAATTAGTTGATTTAATTTGATTATCATTTTATCTCTTTTAATATTTGATCAAGTGCCCCACTTAATGGGTCCATAGGCCAAACTACCAATTTTTAGGTCACAAGGTGATTAGGGATGAATTTGTGAGAGGTTATTATTGCATACAATATAATACCCCAAATAGAGATACTTTAACATGATTATGAGAATTGATGAATGATGCATGGATTAAATTGGGATGTTTAGTGAATCTTAGGCTTAATTTGTAATGTTTGGTAGGAATCAGTCTAAAGTTTGGTCAGGAGCCAGTTGTGGCTAGAATTAGGTGTCTACAATTACATAATATAATGTTTTCAATGAGAAGATAATCATAATATCTTCTAACATTGGATTTATACCCTATATACATAACAATAAAATGGTAAAGCTAATGATAATCCTAAATTTTTAGGCTTATGGTCGATGTAATTTGATAGGTCCATCCCAAACAAGGTTCTAGAGTTGGGATTATTTTAGTTGATCCATAATGGAAATTACATTTTGCTACCTATACATCATATTTCCTTTGCACAAATAAACTTTTAGAATATTAAGCTTTGATTTTAGGTTTGTAACTAGCCCTAAAACATAAATTTAAAGAGGTAAAAGTGTTTGGGGATTCTAAATTAATAGTTAATCAAGTCATGTGTAAATTTTAGTGCAAGTTGACTTACTTGAGAAAATATAATATAGAGCCTGGGATTTGATATAAGTATTCAATCCATTTAATATCATCAATATTACCAAAGAATAAAACCAAGTTGTAAATACCCTAGTAGATTTGATTGTGAATCTAGTCTGTTTATATGACTTGGACAAAGATTTTATATAGTGCTTATAACCTACCCTTAAATCCTAGAAAACATTGAGAACTTTTAGGTTTTCGATGATGATAATCACATATTGGAATTTTTAAATGACTCTATGGTTTTCAAATCATAATGAGAAGGATATAGATGATACCCTTAGTGAGGATTGTGACAAATATGGTATTATGAACATAATATAAAACCACATCTTAAAGGGTATGATCTCATTACAGGGAGTGTTTGATCTAGATAAATCAACACGTAGACTAAAAGGACCAACTAACTAACAATTTGTTAATGTCAACTTATAATTAGTTGATCAACCTAAAAATTTCCACATTGGTCTAGATTATATCCCTACTAAAATATATTATCTCAAGAAATTGTTCATGTGATACATTGATGTAATCACCTTGACATACAAATATCTCAACGTTTTTTATCCCAGTGTGATAATGTATAACATCCCATTCAATCAAGGCAAAAATCCATTTAGCTAGAGATAACAACTTTTCAACCCAATCTTAGATCCCCTCATTCATAAAGAGGTTCAAAAACTACTCTTAGCTTGGATTATTTTACCGGTACACCATTTTACATGGGTGGCCAAATTAGTGCTTGTTCATAATAAGAGGGGAGAAATTAGAATGTGTGTTGATTTTAGGAACTCAAACCAAGTCTTAGATAAAGATAACTATCATTTTCCATTTTAGATGAAGTCATCTTGAGGGTGAGTGTATCTCATATGATGTTATTCTTAGACAAACTCTCAAGGTATAACCAGGTCATGGTAAACCTAGAAGATAGAGTTAAGATTGCCTTCACTACCAAATATGGTCCATTCATTTATAAGAGGATGTCATTCAGCCTCATAAATGTTTCAAAAACCTTATATAGATCCATGGACTTTACCTTCAAATGATTAATTATTAAGAGTATAATAATATATGGAATATTTAATTGTAATCTCAAAACATAGGTCTGATCATGTTCACCACTTGCAAAGGATATTTTGAATGTGCAAAAGGTATCATATCTTCCTTAACCTGAATAAAAGTATCTTTGGCATCACATAAGGTAATCTCCTTATTTATATCATCACCCATTAAGGTACCTCTATTTATTTTAAAAGTGTTAATGCAATTTATAAAATACTTCTTCCTAACAGTAAGAAATAATTAAAATCATTCTTTATAGAATTAACTTTGTATGCAAGTTTGCATCTTATTTCATTGAGATTGTTAAGCCTTTTAATGCTATGGTAAAATACGAAGCTAAAGTGGAATGGATTCCTCCATCCAAATAGACCTTCCAAGACATAAAAAATGTTATTATGTAGGTGTTAGTCTTAACCATGTTAGACTATAAAAATGTCATCCACCTTTATTCCTTCACTTATGAACATACCATAACTATTATACTCACTCAGAGAATTGATGAAGAAGATAATGCCATATATTTCATAAGAATGAACTTGAAATATGCATGTAATCCACTCTAGACAAGCACATTGGTTAAATTTATCAAGAATTTTCAACACTATATCTTCAAGAACAAGGTGCATGCTATTGTTCCAGACCCAACCATAAATCTCATGTTGGGATAAAATGAATTGAGAGAACATAAAATTTGGTGGATGTGTAAGCTAAAAGAATATTATCTAGAGATAAAACCTACCGAAATCGTTAGGGTTCAAGGCCTTATTCATATAATTACCAAAATTGACCCAAGAATTATTATGGTATAGTTGGATCAATCAAAACTAGCTTGTCAGGACTGGTATGACCCAATTGTCCACTATATTCTCTATAAGAGACCTCCTTTAGGATTAAATAAAACACATAAAAATGATTTGAGGATGAATTCAACTCATTATATGTTGAAAATGGGATTACTATACTAAAATAACTAAGAGGGTATATACCTTAGGTATCTATCAAAATAAGAGGCAAAAGAGGTCATGACTAGCTTTCATGAAAAGTTGGGAAGTGGTCACCCCTCAATAATAAAATGTCCCATAAATTTTTTCGAGCTGGGTATTATTGGAAAATTATATTTAAAGATGTGTACACACATCCTAAACTTCCTTGAGTGTCAAAACATTGTTGAAAATGAATTACATGTAGTGATGTCCCTCTAACTTAAAATATAATAATGTCCTTCCTCTCAATGGGTACTTAACTTCATAAGAGTCATCAACCTAAGCTTATCAAGTTGTCACAAGTTTATAATCATAGAAAATAATTAATTCACAATATGGTTAGAGTTATTAACCACTACAAATAACATATCTAAATAAGTGATTAAGTTCCTTGAAGATAACATAACTACATAGTTTAGCATGCTGGTTTCACTAGTTTATAATAATGGTCCTACATTCATATCAGTTGAACTCACTAAATAGGCCTATTATAATGGATTCACCTTGAATTTGTCATTAAATTATTATCCATAGGGAAATTTTTTGGTTTATTTGACTGATAAAAAATTGATGGATATAATTAAGAAGTTTATTGAGAAGTGACCTAGAGATTGGCACTCATTACTCAAGTACACACTCTAGGCCTATCATACTAGATATAAGTGGCCTCTCAAAAGTTCATTTTTCCTATTTTTATATGTCTTATAACCAATATTCCTATTAACCCTTAGATGTTTCATGTACAAATTCATTTAGGAATACATGGATGATGATGGGAAAGTGAATTCGAGACTACTAGATATTGTTCAGATGGAGGATGTATGAGAAGAAGCCTTACAAATTTTTAAAAAACATAAAGATATTTTCAATATGTGGTTTTAAAATAAGACAAAAATTAAATCCTTTAGAATATTAGACATGGTCTTATTATGATACAAATCTCATGAGAAGAAGGGTTAGCAATCCAAGTTATACCCACTCCATATTATCTCGTATCATATTTTTATATTACTGGGACAAAATGATTTCAAGTTAAAAGACCTCCAAGGAAAGGATATCCCTATTTATGAATGAATAATTCTTAAAGTAATACTTATTGGTTGTGCCATCCACATTTATCTCTGAGTAATCCTCCCATAGGAATTAACTAACATTGTAAATATAGTTTATGGATAGGGTAGTTTTAGATTAGATTTCTTTCTATTGTGTGTTTGGTTTATGCCCATATTTTCTTTGCTTCGTTGTTTATTTTTCCTTATTCTTCTTCTATTTTACCTTAGATTTCATCCCTGTAGTATTAGATTCTATAACCCTAAAGGTATAACTCTGGTCTCAATAAAAGTAAAATATTACACTAGAAAGATAAGGTTAGCATAGAGCATTGTCCCTATATTCATAGGTGGTCCCCTCAAAGGTTTTTAAAGCATTGAAAACATGGTCTAGGAAATAATAAAAATAAAGTGGGCTCTCATTATTTAAAAATATGATAAATGGAGCAACTCCTTTTTAGTTCCTAATAAGAAATAAGCCATTGATTTAAAACTAAGTAGGTGAATTAAGAAAAGATTTATTTATGACAAGAGGTCATCACCACACTTAAATCATATCAAAATATCACCTTGAATTCACTAAATAATAAAGAGTCCCCTTGGTATTAAAAGTTCACTAGATCAACCATTCACCTTAGCTACATTGATTCCCAACCCTCATGGATCATAAATAAATAAAAAATTAAAATTGAAAGAAGTCTAAAATCTCAAGAAAATATCAAATTTTATTCCTAAGGAAGGGCAATTTGGTCAACCACCATTTTAGGATTTTTGACCTAGCTAGTAATGCAACAAGGCCTAGAGTATAACCAAATGTATCTTTGTTGGGAATATAAACACCCATATAAAAATAGAGAAATTCCCAAGCCTTCCCTTAGATAATTTGTGCAAAATAACAAGTTATTTTTAGGATTTCTACACACCTAATAAACCTCCAATTTTGATTGTGAATTAGAAGGGAGACCAAAGGAAATGAATCACTCTTCACACAAGATGGCCTATTTAAGGAATTACATCTTAGTATGTTATGTGTTGAAATATAATTAAGTGATTCTTTATCCTTGTGTTATGATGAAAGAATATTTTGACTACTTATCCACTTGTTCAATAATGGAAGTCTAGACTTTGGGTTATAAACAATAGATAGATTTTTTCCCGCATAATCTCCATTTGTTGTGGCCAACATGTACCATTATGTATAAGAAAAGGGGACCTATGTATTACATAAATTTGAAAATTATCAATCCTTTATTGATCCTAAATTGATCCTCATCCTTTTTGAAATCTCATATGCATGTTTGATTATTAGTGTTTAAAAATATTCCATGCAACTAATGATAGCCTATTTGTTTGTATTTAGAAATATTTCATAGTTGTTTGTGTTAAAAAGGATTAGTCCTACATAATTTTGAAGTATATTTCATACTTCCTTTTTGGGGTGTTAATTATTCCTTATATAAAATCCTTACACATGTAATCCTAGAGTCTTAATCCCATAGTCCAATTAGAAACTCTCATGGCCTCTTTTCATGATAGGTAACCATCTCATTACATACAAGGCACTTTTAAAATGACAAGGAACTTTTTTATGTTTTATAGGTCCCTAATGTGTTAGAGATATCACATACATAAAAGGACCAATCCAATGTAAGAGTGTCATGTATACCTATACACCTAGAGGTGTCAAACTTGTTAGAGTCCTAGGAGGCCTAATGTAATGGAAGAGTGCCATGTGTACCTATACACCTAAAGGTATTAGAGTTATCAGATCCCCAGAAGGCCTAATCCAATGGAATAGTGATCATGTGTACATGTACACCTAGAGGTGTCAGAGCTATCATATCCCTAAAAATTTTAATCTAATGTAATATCACCACATTTCATGATAGGTAAGCATCCCCTTGCATACAAGGCACTTTCAAAATGACTTGGTCTATTTTTATGTTTTATAGGTCTTGAAGGTGTTAGAGATATCAAAGCCATAGGAGGCCCAATCTAATGTAAGAGTGTCATGTGTACCCATACACCTAGAGGTGTCAAAGTTGTCAGAGATTTGGGAGTATGGATGTAATGGAAGAGTTCCATGTATACCTTTACACCTAAAGTTATTAGAGCTATTATAGCCCTAAAAGGCCTAATCCAATGGAAGAGTGAATGTGTATACATATACACCTAGATATTTTAGGCTATCATAGCCCTGAGAGGTCTGATATAATGGAAGATCACCACATATACTTATACACATTAAGGTGTCATAGTTATCATAGCTCCAAAAGGCCTGACCTAATGGAATATTTCCACATATACTTGTACACCTAGATGTGTGAAATTTTTTATATTCCTAAGAGGCCTAATCTAATGAAATATCACCATGTATACCTATACACCCAAAGGTGTTAACATTTTCATATCCCTAGGAGGCCATATATAATGAAATATTACCACATGTTCCCATATACCTAGAGGTTTCATATTTTTAGAGGCATAAGATGCCTAATCCAATAGAATATATCCATGTGTACCTATACACCTGGAGATGTTAGATTTATTAAAAACCTGAGTGTCTTAATCTAACAGAAGAGTAAAAAATGTACTCATAAACCTATGTGGCCAAATATATTATTGAATAGCCTAATGAGTTAGAGAGTGGTATGAACTAGGATCCCTTAATCCAATAATATAATTCCACATGTACTCAATATACTCAATCGCCAATCTACATAGGTAGAGATTTTAAGTTCAAGGAGTGCCTCGATGTGCTAAGTCATCATAGTACCCATTAAACCCATCAATGTATAAGTGAAATGTGGTTGATGAAAACACATAACAAATTCCATAAGGTCCAAAGATGGGCATGTGCCCACACAATTATCTACATTAATAATCTCACTTGGGTGGTTTTTAGTTTGACACCTAGGTACATCTCATCATTGCTAGCTAATATAATTAATGCCTATTCATAAAGATCATATATAAACCCAAAAATAGTTAAATTGAGAACAAGCCCATCAATTTAGAGTTTAATTTTCATGACATGAGCCTTTGAGGTCATTACTATAGAAATTATCATAGACTCTTATAAGGTTCCATCCAAATTTGGCTCATCATTATCTATCTTTTGTGTATTCAAATAATTCAGAGTCATCTACCTTGAATTTCCTCTAGATAATAAGGTACATCCTTACTACATACTTACACATAAAATAAAAGGTGATTTAGAAATGACCACCTCAACTTCAAATCCAAAACTAGAGCAAGAATTCTAAGATACTACCTTCTTGTAGGGAACTACAATATTTAAGCATTACAATGAAATATTTAAGATGATTAAAGATATACAGAGGACTATCAATGATAAATAACTATAGGATGATGATGTGGATTTTATTTATGATATCATATCCATTAGAGCCTCAAGGATACATAAGGTTGTTGCTAAGCTAGAAGTATTCATATGCAATGACCTCTTTGGCAACTTATTGTGCACTTACAAGTGTAGTAAGGACATTGTGTACTCCCCAACCATAAGATTAAATATTATAAGCATATTTTGGGCCACCTTCAAGTAGTAATATAATATCCCAAATTATTATATCCCTTTTAATGTAGAGGTCCCTATTTGATGGCTGATCACCCATGATATCTATGAGTTATTTAAGAACTAGGTCAAAGACTCTAACCATTGGGTGAGAAAGGGGACCTTGAATCATACAGTATCAAAACATTATATGAGGGAGTGCAGACTAGCATGTTATTTTTAAACCATGTATACATGGTAAGTGACATTATGCATGCCAATAAGAGTTGGGTCCTTCTACTCAACATCGTCCTCAAAAGGTGCCTACATTTTGGGACATCATTACCTTCAAAATTGTACAGTAGGTCAATAAGATGTAGTCTATGAAAAAATTATACATGATGTCATATGTGATCATTAAAACCTACACCACCTTAGATTTACAAAGCATAACCTTCCATATATGGATGCCAACAGGGTCAGTGGTGAATGTAGTATTTTATAATATCTACATTAACCACTATATGCACCATATCTAAGACATAAACAACCATTTATACCCCTTGATGTACTTTATCATTAACAAGAAGTTAATGCTCAATACTTATAAGTAGATGTGGGCCCCAATTATTCCCACTAGTGCCTATTTGTACTACTTTGACCATATCATGATTAATTTGTAAGGCATCCAATAGGCTCCTCTTAAACTACCCATTATTTGCCTTGACCACCTTGTAGAGTAGGAAATCACTTGGCAACTAGCCAATGACATCACAAGTATTTATCTTTCTAAAAGATAGAAGCATTACCCATCATTCATAATTATTATCAAGCACCATGAATAAAATAATTTGGTTATTATGTAAGGTATGACCCTCTACATGGACTCGTTCAACCTCCCCAAGGCTGATGATACATAATGGGATCCTCAAGGCACAATGAACACCCATGTGGAAAAGTATCAAGTGAATCTCAATACTACATACTACCATGGGAGCCACCCTAATGATGTGATCCACCTTAACCCTACCAATGATTTGGAGGTGATCAAAAATATCAAAGTAACATGTCCCCATAGGGAAAAAGCATAGCTTGAGATAGTATTAGAAGAGAGTCCAATTATTTAACAACCTACTATTAAGGTTCTAAGAACTAGAAAGAGGTTATTTAAACTAATTTTATAGAGCCCATGTCTCAAGTATCTTGGAGTCTCAAGAGAGCCCACCCTGAGACCAACCTATAGCATTCCCAGGAGTTTCCACCCCTATTTTGGTATGTTTAAGCATCACCTTATAGGTCCTCTTAGATTTCTATTGAAAGTGTGGCCTACCCCTATTACAACCCCTTTCACAACATCCCTATAAAGCTTCCATGTTCCCCAAATTTACCCTGTGACCCCACTTTGGCTAAATTTAGCTATATTGGCTTGGTCAACCCCATAAATTACTCTTAAGATAGCCTTAAAGTTTGGAACATTCCCTAATAGTACCGTAATTCATGTTACCCCTTTGGTCATAATAGCCTCTATCACTTTGATTACTCCCAGTGCTAAAATTACCTTATCAACATATGTGACTATGAGTACCTCAATCTCCTCTTCTCTCATTAATTATGATACTTCAACAAGTCTAGGGTGACTACAATGCCTCCATAGGCTCAATTTAATATAGCCCATTCAATTTTAGTAGCACCACATGTGATCCCAAGTATAATATTTCTAAGAGGCCAAGGATAATTTCACATTAGCCACCCCCGTAACTTCTAATTTCACCCACAACACCATCATGGGCCTCTCTATCCCTCACACTAGGATCCTAAGGACTTGGATTTAATCAACAAATTTCCTCTTTCATATTGAATACTCAACTCCCAGGCATAATTGGTCCCTAGGTCATTATAACTCAAGACCAATTGAGGTCTTAATTATTCCCATGATCTTCCTATTTTGTAGTTCCTCCCTTTTCATCCATGCTTCCTATTGTGCCTTAACACACCCCATTTTAAAAATTCAAATTGGGACCCATTATTATCATAAAATATTCATTTTTTGGTCTAGATGAACCTTAAAATTCCAATATTGAATTAATATATGCATTCTAGGGTTATTTTGGGTTTAATTTTGCATTTTAAAATAGAAAATCAAAGCTTAAGCGTGTTATAAAATAATTTTATTTATCACCTTTGATTTTTATTTTAAATGGTTACTCTAAATAGGATTTTGGTTTATTTGAGTAATGGAGATAATGAGATAGTGTTCTAATGAATCTTGTCTTTTATATATGTGCAAGATTACTTTCAAGACTTAGAAATATTCCACATTTGTTCCTTAGATAAATTCTTGGGCTACATGTTCACATCATGTTGATTATGGTTTCCCTGATTATAGTTTAGTAGAGACCTCTATATCCCTAGGAGTCATCCACATGTCAACATCATGGATACCCATAGCATATAGTTCAATAAATAGGGCCTATTTTATTTTCATACTTTCTAGTTCTTTGATTTTAAGATAGGTAACATCATCGTGTCAACTTGTAATCTTAGAAACTAGTCAGGAGAAAGTACACTATCAAAGTCTAAAATAACACCAGAACCCCAAGATTGTTCTACATGGCATAATCCCTTTCACTTGGAACACAGTGGACCATAGTACATAGACTTATTTTTGAATTTGTCTAAATCAATACAAACCATCCACATGTCATGATCATGTTTACCCAAACCCTACCAAAATAAGGTATATTGTTAGATTTCTAATTTATTTATATCAACAAGGATCATACACATGGCACCATCTCAAACACTCACCACTTGATAGGTCTACATACAAAATAAAGTTTTCAAAGACCCCAAATTATTGAGATCCATCCACATGGCATAATATCATTAATTTAGAGTCTATAAGGTGAAGGTACATTCTTAAGATTGTATTTTCTCTAGATCACCAAGAGTCAACCATGTGTCATCATCTCAAAAGCCTAAAACTTCTCAAAAAAAGGTACAAGAGTAAAATAAATAAGAGTATTTGGAGAACTAAGAACCATCCACTTGGCACTATTTCATTCATGTGGATCTTATTGGGAATATTTACACAATCAACTTTTCAAAGACCCTAAATTTTTTAGATCATGCTAAGTGGTAGAATTTTATTAACTTTCAACTTATAATGGGTATGAATAAATATTATAAAATTAAATACCTTGGGTAAGCAAGATTGTGACAAGTGTCACAATCAAATAAATGTGTAGCTAAAATACAAAATAAAAATTTGATAGCCAGGCCAAAGATGATGCATAGGAAATGGACACCTGTATTAAAATTATGGCTAAAAACTCATGGTGAATGAAAATATACCACATGAAAAAAGGTATTTGTCAAATATGACTAGAAAATTCAAATCAAAATGGGAATCAAAACCAAAATCTATTGATGCATTAAATTTGCATGAATTGAGAATTCAAGTATTCATATTTTGGAAATATATGTAAATTTACAAATGATATAAAGTCACCATTACCATCAATTGAATACAAGAAAATCATGAATTTTAGTTATCCACTTATCAAAACCCCTATATTTTATTCTATCAAAATTTTGAGTACCTTTAGTCAACTCAAGAAAACTTTTATAGAGATCTAGAGTATAAAAATGGATTCTTCATCATGAGCATCTCAATGTCAACCTCCTTCCCCATAAACCATCATGGGTGGGACTAAATATCTAGACACAAAATTTGACAAGGGAACACTTGAATTTTGATTCCCTAATTACTTAGCCATTTGGGATGTGGTGCATGATGCAAATATATATTCATCACAATATTAGCTAACTAAAGATAAGCAAATATATATTGATTATTTGATGTCAATAAAGACCATGAGATTACACAACACAATATCAAAATATGAGGTAATGCCTTTCATAAATTTACTTAATGATTTATTTATTAATGGTGTTGTTACTATGGATTGCCTACATTATAGACTTCACAGAAGTGTAGTGGCATATATTTATAGGGAGGTATTTGAGAAATATTTTAAACTTCCAACATCTAAGGTGACCTATGATCATGTTTCAACCAATGATTGGTTAGAGCATAATATAATTAAGGGGAACTCAAATAATGCCTCAAGAAAAAAAGATTGAATATGTGAGGTGTTATCTCCTTAGTTCCCATATTAAATTTCAAGCCAATAATTCAAATATAAATGGCATTAATGAATTTATTGTATGGTTTTCCTAGAACCACTTATGTGTATGAGGAATGAGTGAGCTTTATAGACATTATTTTGACCAATGATAAAGTTGTTTCACTCAGAGAATTTATCAATGTGAGGTTAAGGGAATAAATGTTGTAAATTGACCAAAGGCCCTCTAATGGTAATTTTAATATGATGTACTATGTATTGGATGTAGTCATGGGGATAATATACAAGACTCATGGGGAACCTTGGGAACCATCTAATGAATACATAAAAAATAGGGTCTATGATGACTATTCCATACTACTTATTTAAAGGTTTAGAAGTGAAATAAAAAGAATTTTAGAAGACATTTAACCATAAGTATACAAATCCATCTATGGGCATCATATGCCTAGGATTTCTAAGAATATAAGAAGAACTATAAAAAAAGAGGGGATTACTAGTACTACCTTGATTGTATCATAATAAGGATAAAGGGAACTAGGGAACCTCATCTGTGTTTGCCTCACTATGTCCCTAATAATATGGTATAATAGGAAATAACACATTAGATATACAATATTATAGATAAATATCTTGGTGTTAAACACCAAGGGTACTACCACAAAACCCCTCTCAACATTGGTCAAATTTAGTACTCAATGAAGAAGCACCTCAATATAATTGGCAAAGTTAGATCCCATTATGGTTTAGAAGAAGCAAAATAAAAAGACTGGGACCCTAGGGTTAGAGTGAGTCAATATTTTAATTATATTAGGAAAAAGGGATTTCATATTGTAATGGCACCACCTCCTACAAGTGGGCAAGTAGGAGCAATTTCTTTAACACCTTTGCCTCTTTTGACTACAATTCAACAAGTAAATCTTCCTAAATTTTTGTAGAGTTATTTTATAATAATGCCATCTATAATAACATCCCCATCACCTCCAACATCTCCACTAATGGCACATATAGTTATTGTAAGTCTTCCTAAATTTTTTTAGAGTTATTTTATGATAATGTCATCTATAATAGCATCCCCATCACCTCCAACATCTCCACTAATGGCACATATAGTTTTTGTGCCTCCACCTCCATCTACTAAATCCCCTTCATCTTCCATTCCACCCATTGTTACTTACCATAGAAATCCTAAAACTTCTCTAGTATCTCATAGGAACACCCAAGTAGATTAAATACCTACATAGTATCTATTAATTTGAGGAGGTCTCTTTGTGAGGAATTAGAATAAGAACATGAAGAGGCAGTTTCACTAGTATATTTTACTAGTGATGAGGAAGAGGATGAACTAGAGACTATGGAAAAAGAAGAACAAAAGGTCAATATTGAGATAATTTAAATAATAGAGGATACTAAGTCTGAAGAAATTGAGAAATAAAATGATAAATCAGTAGACACATGGTTATTGAAAGGAGAAGAAAGACCATTCCCCACACAAGGTGAAAATATTCTTACTTAAGAATAAATTCAAGCCCTCAATAAGGGAGTGTATTATTTCATATCATCCCTTACAATTGTAGATACTAATATTATTAATTTTCCATCTATTAGTCCATCTATTACACCCCTTTATCCATATGATTCATTTCAACAATATTGTTTGAAAACTAAGTCATTGTATCCCCATGTCAATATTAATGAAACTAGGCAACAAACTTATAGTTCTTTTGATTCTTAATTCTTTCAACCATAATTTCAATAACACCTAGACCACAAGCCCCTAGAATGAGGGTTCATTTTGAATACTTGGTGTTTTTTTCCATTTTTGATACCCAATCACCATATTCACTCTCGAGTCCATCTACCCAATTAGGCTTGTCCATTATTTAGTCCCCTCAAGTTGAGTCTTTTATTATATAAATATTAAATACCCCAAGATAGACAAAATATATGGTAGATACTATACCCTATAGAGACATCATATGATGGAATAGGGTCAGTCAACTACCTCTTTAATTTCCCATAAAAATAAGTGATTCAATGCTTCCACCAGGATCCATTCTACCTTCCACCTTAGTAGAGACTAATTAGCTAGAGGAATAAAGAGAACTCATTGTCCCTTCTTGGTTAAAATATTCCCAAGAGTGAAAAAAGATAGAATGGGCCTGGTCCTCATAGATTTTCTAATAATAATTACATGCTTTGATAAGTAAACTAGCATTAGATATAGGGTGAGGAAAATAAAGGCAATGGATAGGAAATGGGAAAAAATAATATTGGATCAAAGGGAGAGTTTGTTCCCCTTGGAAAAAGAAAAAAAGGAAATCTAATGACCATAATGAGTATGAAGATTAATTTTGTGATTTGGAATCAACTAGGGAAGCCATGGAAGAAATGTATAGGAACTAGGACCAAGTCAAATAAAGGATTCTATAGAGGCAAATTATTTAAGCTCCAAGATAAATAGTGGAGAATTTTCATAGTACAGTGAAGTAATTGTATAATATCCTAAACATGATAAAAGCCTCAAGGGGTGAGTCCTAGCCTCATTGGGGAAGAGTGTTCACCTTCTAAAACCAATTGAAACATCTAGAAAAGTGGCTTAAATTTTTGGAATCTTGTGTAATAAATAGTTTTTATAATCATATAAACCTAATGACCACCTAAGAATTTATATGGGCCTTGAATTATGTGATTTTCAAAAGAGAACATATTTTTAATTGGCACCAATAGATGAAGGCTTTGATAGCATGGTTTGGGAGTCAAGAGTGAGAGTCTATATAAATTTTCATAGATATAAGGGTCATAAGTATGATTAAGTCTATAGGGAAAATGGTAAATAGGTCCAATTCTAAAGGATTACTAAGAATAGCTATAGATAGATTCAAGGTTGAAGCAGAAGGCACATTATACAAGACCAGTGAAAATATTTTGTGATTGATTAATTTTAGTAAAGATAAGGTGACTAAAGAATATGCCTACAGAGCTAAATTTATAACTTCAAAATTTGATCACAAAAGGCTAATGGATGAAATTGTAAAAATATTAAAGCCATCTATACTAAATTTTGGCATTATTAATACTAAGTTTGGCATTGCATATATAATATATGAATAACTCAAGGCTAATGAAGAGGTTACTACTATAGAAGGGATAATATTACTAGTACCTCTAATAGGCACTCATATTTAAGTGTTAGTTTACATAATGGTGCATATTCCTATTGGTCCCATTTTAATTATCTCTTCACATGCAAGGCCTCAAAATACTCTTGTAACTACACTAAGCATATAACCACCTTCTTCTTTAAATAGTGCCAATTTGACACCATTGATGTGTGTGTGTGTGTGTGTGTGTGTGTGTGTGTGTGTGTGTGTGTGTGTGTGTGTGTGTGTGTGTGTGTGTGTGTGTGTATTATAATGTAAGGATACGTGGGTATCTATTCTATTTATAATAATACACACACATATAGAAATATATTTTAATTATTCAATTTTGGTTGTTTATCTTATGAATATCCTACACATGCATGGTTTACATGAATTTTAACTCTAAGTGTAAAATTAGACATCACTTAGAGAATGAGGTGACTCCTCCCCAAGCCTATATATACTTTTATTCTATCCATTCTAAGAGGAATAATTCTAGAAATTAAGGTGAATAAAAAATTCTACAGATTGTTCTACAAGTTCATATTTGTATGCATTCTTTTTCTTCTCTAAACCTCATGATTTATTGAAGAAGTTTTATCATTCTAGTATTATGAATCTTTGGGTTTTATAGAAGTTTTTTAGTATAGCTATTAAAATTGTGTTATCATTAATTTAAATGATTTCCATTTATTAATCATGATCTCCTTTTGAATATATGCAATTATAATCATACATTGGCATCAACCTTTGGTTATGGACAATGAAGTTTACTGTATATGTTTCATTAGACTCCTAACTATGTTTGTTTATTTTATGTGTTTATATTAACTTTAATCATTTATTAGTTCCATATCACTTGTTCAACCCATAGTGTAGGATATAATTTAGAAGGGTTTCATCTATCTTTAGTTCACAAACCCTCTTTTTTGCTCTACCCTTCCCTCTTTTTATACTTTTTAAATCCATTCCACCTTAGGTTAGAATCCACCCAACCATCTCAAGTATAATTTGGTTTATTTTAGATTCTATACATATAAACCATTTAAGTTAAATAATCTATTTCTCACCATTATTCCACCATTAGGTTGTTATATAACTGGATAACCCATAACTCATACCTTAGAGTGAATCTTTTCATCGATCCTAAAATGTTAGAGGCTAGCTCATAATATTTCATGGTGTACATAAAACCCACATAAATAGGGAATTTATTTTTCACTATAATGAGGTCCCATCTTTCATTTATTAATAAGATCACTTGATTTTCACTAGATATACCCATAAAATTAACAAGGTCCATCTCAAACACTAGTCTACTAGTTCCACCCTTGCAGATCCATAGAAGACCTAGGTTAGATAGAGGTATCTTAAGGGGACCTCAGACTTAATCTTATTCCCTAATTAGAAGAGGTCATATTCATATTCTCATGATGGACCTATCTTGGTTAATTGGTTATATTATTGTTTTACCTAGAGACATGCATGATTTGCCTAGAAACCCTAAAAAGTATCTTCCTTCTTTTTCTCCTTAGGGAGGAAAGACTACTAAAGAACATATAAAGGCTTTCAATACTACTTTAGGTATACTAAATGTAACCCACAAATATGTGGGATGCATAATTTTCCCTTTAACATTGCAATAAGTTATTTACGATTGGTTCCTCAATATCCCAAAGGATTCAATTACTTCCTAAAACCAATGTCAAGATACCTTTTTGGCATAATTTAGACATGTCACTAACCCAAATGTCATATACCAAAATTTTTATAAAAAGATAACAAAGCCCAATGATCCAATAAAATACTTTAATTCAAGATTCCAAAATATGTATATTTTAGTTGATAATTACTATATACCCAATGTTGCGTTAGCCCTTGAGATGTTGATGCAAGAGCATCCCAAGCTTCGTGAAATCTTACATCAACTAAAAATAATGTGTGGTGTGTTTTATTTGATTTTTACGTTATGGTCTTATTTTTATGACCTTTTTTTACCTCTTAGAGTGTTTTTGTAAAATTATTCCTTTGTCATGGAAAGAACAGAGATATTTTGACTTTTTATGTAAATCCATGGGGACTGTTAATTCATAAAAATTAGCCAAAAATGCTTCTTTAACTATGGTGAGAATTAGATGAATAAATTTATTGAGGCAATAATATATAACACCTAAAACATCTATACAAAATTTCATATCATTTGTAGTCATATTGGAGGTTTTTTAAATCTTACACTTGAAGGAGGTTTCTTTACTTGAGGTAATACTAATGGAGGAATTGGATGCTGAAACTTGGTGGGGTCATATAACCTAACACTTATAACCTCTAAAAAATATTCAGATCATTTGGAGTCACCTTAAAGGCATACCAAATATTACACTAGTATGAGGTTTATTTAATTATAATAATATTATAGAAGTAATTAGATGATGAAATTTTGTGGGTTAATATAATATGATGCCTATAATATATATACCAAATTTTAGACCATTTAGAGTTAACATGGGAAAGTTGTGATTGTTTATTTTAGGTTATGCTTATATCACTTGATAGAAGGTTCATGACCTTACGAAATTAATTTATTAATAGTTAGGTCAACAAATTTTTATAATATAAATTGTCATCTAAAATTGTGTTCCAGATTTTATCTCAAATGGACAAGTGGTGCTAAAGTTGTGATAGTTTTTGCAACTATCATTTAGCTATAAATTGCATCTACTTACTTTAAAGAATGTTCATGACCTTGTGGAATAGGTAGTAATATTTAAGTCACCAAATTCATATCAATGATATAAAAATGTATCATATAAGGTGTGTTTAAAATTTTAGCTCAATTGGATAAGTGGATGCAAATTTATGATAGTTTTTGTGACTATCATTCAGCCATGAAATACATCTATCTAGCCTGATAGTTCATTAACTTACAATAGAGTTGTAGTAAGAAATAGGTTACCAAATTTAGTGGGTTACTATAAAATTAATTAATCATGATATTTTTAAATTTTAATATGAATTGGATAAACATAATTAAATTTTTGGAAGTTTTAGTAACTACCATTCAACTTAGAAACATCATCTATGTAGTGTGTGACACTTTGTAGTTATTATTCACTTGTGGTAACCCACAGTAATCTATGTTAAGAGTTAGATGGTGAAATGTTGAGAGGTGATGTAAAATTTAATATATAATTTATTTTTAAAATATTATATAAATTTTATCAATGATTTTGAAGTTATGGTAGTTTTTATAACTATCATTCATATTGAAACATGACTTGATAGTTACTAACAATTAGGTGTTGATATAGAAAATTGAAGGAAACATAAATATTATATGTTATGAAGAGGTCATTTAAGTTTAATAGATAACCCAATAAGTTTTGGATGTTAATAGGAATACATTATTTATAGAAAGAGAGTTTTCTAGGAGAGAAATGAGCTAAGGAGGAGTAGAATTCTTGAAGACAATAACAAAGAGTTGTATCAATTTAGGAGTTGTATGAGAGTCCATAACTCTTTCATGTTATGTAATAATTATTTTTATGTATGTATGAGAGAGTTTGTGTGTTTTATTTATTTAATGTATTCCACTATGATGATTTAATATTAATTTCATGAAAATATGTTAAGTGTGTCAAGTTTGAGTAATATGTGACCATGAGTGAATGTCTAACCCTAGCAACAAAGAGATAAAGGCATAACTTAATTGGTCTCCCTATATTATGATTACACCAAGTGGTATCAAATAAGGATTTTTTCCTTTTGGGTTATGTGTGTGAAACTCCCAAATGAATTTGTTGCAAGTTATGAAAGAGAAGTTTGTTGAGTGTGCTACAAATTGTGAAAGAGAAGCTTGCATAAGTTGTTACAGGTGTGAGAGAAGTCCCAAAAGTTTAGAGGTAATTTTAAATGCTCTATTTTGATTTTATTATAGGTTTTTAAATAGAATCCTCATAATTTTGGTGAGATATGGCACACCAAAAAATATCACTAGAGGTAGAATACTTGATAGAGATGTTGAAGAAATTCTAAGTAAAATTAGATATGATGGAGATGACTACACAAAGTGGTATTATTGCACATGTGAATGAAGATGATGATGAGGAGATGATGATGGGGTTGATGTACCTAAAATAAATATCATATGCTTTGCAAAGAAGTCAAGTAAGTTGAGGAAAAAATTGCAACATATGTGTATGGAATATATTTGTCTTGGAAGACAATAAGGAGATGAGGATTTTATATGTAGAGCCCAATTCTGATTTTCAAAATAGTAGAGTGAATGAGAGTTGTGATCAATCTACAAAGGAATAAATCCTCGTGTAAGATGATATAGAAGTGATAGTAATTGAATCAGAATAAGGAGACCCATTATTTGATGATGGGAATGAGTTTGCAATATTACATGAGTGGAAAAAATTAGAACCATCCTTGGTTAATGAAGGCAATGAGTTTGTATTTTTTATTTTGGAGGGTAGAAGGGTGTAAGACAACTAATTAAAGATATTTTTTTTAAAATGAAATAATAGATGTGAATGAATAATTCATCCATGAGGATTTGAAAGTTTTTGTAAATGAAATAACATATGTGAATGAAGAAATTATCCAAGATGAGTTTTAGGTTTCCCTAAAGGAAACAATAGAGGTGGAATAAGTGCAATATAATACACATGAGTAAAGTATGGTTTTAAACCATCAATTTTTAGGAGATTAAAACATAAATAAGTATGTAGAGATTTAAAAACCCTATGATTATTTAAAATGGACCTATGGGAGTCCATAATGAGAGATAAATCTATGAGAATAATGTGAGCAACATAGAAGACTTGGACAGGATACCCTTACAGTGTGAAGAAGAGATGGAAGAATTGATTGTGGGAGATATTGATTCCATTAATGTGTTTTTTCAATGTACACATACAAAAATAGAGAAGATGGAAAATAAAAGGATAAAGTTTGGTGCAGTCCAACATGCTCATTTATATGATAAGCAAAGTGGAGAAGCCAAACAAGAGCCTAGTATGACAACATTGGTTGAATACATGGTTGGTGATGATGTTCCATACATGAAGGATTGTCTTCAATTCATTATGGATATAAGAGAGAGTGGTAGGGCATGGGAACAAGATTTTATCAAGTGGATATGTAGGTGAAAGCTCATTTATAGTAGTTATAAGAAGTAGAGTTTTCACAATAATAACTAATAATTATCCTAAAGAGTAGGCAAAATGATGATGAAGGATTTGAGAAGCCAAATTTTGATGAGAATGAATTTTATAATGTGTATATGATGAATGAAATGGTGAATCTAAATTTTATATTAACCCAAACACATATTAAAGATCATAATATTTCAAGTACATAGGTGAAGAGAATGGAGGAATTCAAAGAGGCCTTCCAAGATGAATATAGTGAGCCACTTGAGTTCACAAGGTGTGATGAGGAGTTGTTTATTTCCATATCATCTTGAGCATGCAAAGAATAATATGATGTTGTATCAAACGTGGAGAGGTTTTTTTACATAGAAATGGAGAAAGAGAGAGGAGAGGAAGTGAAGACTATCCTTACGGTGATACTAAAGGCTATAAGTTATTGATTGGATGCCCAAATGCATGTTAAATGTATAAATATGAAATTGGTGATGAAAGAGAATATGGAAGACATGAGAGAAGGCCTAAAATAAATGAAGAGTTATGGTAAGAGTGATCCAATAATAGGTTGAATATTGAGTATCCAAAGCCAAGAAGGCTTTAAGAGGAGCTGGTTAGTCTATGGTGGATTTAAGCCCACAATGGAGTGTAAGATGCAAGAAAAAGAATCTTAGTGGAGGTGGTTATTTGAAGATGGGTTTCAGCCAAAAATAATGTGAAAATCATAAAATATGATCCTTTGATGGAGGAGGATGGACTATGGTGGGTCTAACCCCACAAAATGAGGACTGAGGAGAGATAAGGAAAAGATGGAAAGAAAGAGCAAAGAAAATAATAAGAGGATTGAATTAAAACCAACAAAAATGAGCTAGATGAGGAAGAGAAAATGAAAAATAGTTGAGTACTTGGTGTGTTGGAAGATAATACCATGGACACTATACTTTTAGGTAAAAAGATTGGTTTTTCCATTTATTCCCTAAATATGAGTAGGATCTCACATTTTATAAACCTTGGGTGTATGATGTAGGAGCATCCTAGGTTTCATGCAATCTTGCATCAACCAAAAATAGAGTGCAATATTTTTTATTTTATTTTTGGGTTATGGCCTTATTTTTATGAACTTTTTTACCTTTTATAGTATTGTTGTAAAAGTATTCCTTTATGTCAGAACGTGTGGAGATATTTTGACTTTTTTTTTTAGTATGGAGGGATTATTAAGTCATATAAAATTGTTATAAATGGTTCTTTAAGTGTGTTAAAAATTAGATGATGAAATTTTATGAGGTCATATTATATGACACCTAAAACATTTGTACCAAAATCTAGATCATTTTGATTCACCATAGGGGCATACCAATTGTTACATTGGTAGGAGGTTTCCTTAATTTTGGTAATACTTCAAAAGGAATTAGATTTTAAAACTTGATGGGATCATATAACTGACATATAAAACCTCTACATAAAATTCTAGATCATTTGGAGTCACCATGGAGGCATACCAAGTGTTACACTGGAAGGAGGTTTCTTTATTTATAATAATGTCATGGAATGAATTGGATGATGAAAATTTGTGAGTTCATATAATATGACACCTATAATAATTTTACCAAATTTTAAACCATTTTTAGTTACCAAAAAAGAATTGAAGTTGTTTATTTTAAGTTATGCTTGTGTCACTTGGCAAAAGGTTCATGACCTTATGGAATATATGAGTTAAGATTTAGGTCACCAAATTTGTATCAGTGATATACATTTTAGTCTACAAGTTGTGTTTTAAATTTCAGATCAATTAAATATGTGGAATGAAAGTTATGATAGTTTTTATAATTATCAATAGCCATAAATTACATCTACCTAGTTTATAAAAGGTTCATGATATTGCATAATAGTTAATATTTCATAATAACTTCAATACGAATTAGCTCACCAAATTTAGATAAATTATATAAAATGTATCATATAAGGTGTGTATATATAATATTTTTAAACATTATCAATTATTGATGATTTCTCTCTTAAAGGAGCCCATCGATTCTCAATCTCTCTAAGTGCATGCCTTAAAGGGTACACTGATAAAGGGATGGGCAAACTATTAGTGTCTCACAAAATTGTTGGAACTTATACCACCACTTAAAACCAAAACAATTCCCTCATGTACATTTCTCTAAGCTTTTACACCTCCCTTACATTCTTCTCCAATCAATTCATCACCTCAAATAGCCCCTAACTAAGCCAAAACCTATTTTTTCATCCTCTGAACATAGTCAAATGGGTTGACCCTATTATGATAAATGAGCACATTATGGGACTAAGTCAACCTAGTTGACTTAGTTCAGGATCTAACTAATTTATTTTTTAAATAACTAGGTCAATTGGGCTGACTCTATTGGTTAAAACATCATAAGGGTTTAGGGTTTGATCCAACTATATAAACACATCCTTCACCCCATTTTCATTAGAGAGATAGAGATAATCATTCATTTGAATTTCTTTACAATCTTTTCTTCCACCGTTCTACTTGAGGAGTCATTACTTAGGGTTTACACTTGGAGAGAATAATCTTGTCTTGTGTAAATGTCTTGGATTCATAAGATAAGTCTTATATCCTAGATCTAACATATCTTTGTGATCATTATAAACCAAAACAACCTCTTACAAATCACCATTGGTTAAGGGAGAGATTGAGCCTCAACAAGTTCATCTTCAAGGTAAGCATTCCTAACTCTTATTCCTCTATTTTGGTAGATAGAAGTAGCATAAATAATGGATTTTGAATGTATTTCTCTCTCCATGCATTAGGATTACCTTTACATTGAATTTATTAGAGTTCTTATTTGCATGTTTACTTTTATTTTTATTATCCCCCATTTATGCCACAATATTTGGTGAGCACTAGATTAGATTTCCTTTAATTTGTTATTTACTTTGTTAAAAACCATATAACCTAACTAGGGTTATTGTGTGGTATTTATTAACTAGAGGATTTGTCACCCTCTCTAGTGATATTATTTGGTAAGAGACTCCTTAATTAGGTTTAGTGGATCCATAATTGTCATGACCTCAATTATCTAAATATACTAACAAGAGAAAGGGATAGTTTAATTTATATTCTCTAATTTAGGATTGATTTGTAAATCAAATTCAATTTATCTTGTATACATTTTGGTGAACCCAACATGAACTAACCATTATAGGTCTTCTTTCACACTTTCATTTATTATCATTTATTAGTTATTTCATTTTTACATCACTAGATAGAATCCATCAACTCAGTTAACATTATGTGCATAATTTTAACACACAATTGACTAATCAACTCTATTTTGCGTGTGCAGGTCATCTTCAACTACAAGTAACTGGATTGATTTTCTTGACTCATTTCACTTTTTTGCATACAATTTTTAGACTTAGTCAACCTAGTTAACTCTATTAGCAAGTTAAAAATATTCATCTAGATGACACGGTATAAAAATAACAAATTCAGTATCATTAAAATCATTAGATTCATTCTCACCAAATCATTCATTTATTTTATTCATTTCAATCATGTTTTCATAGTTTTTGGTCTATAAAACTATAACCTTATATTAAACTCAATCGATTGGATCAACTTAGTTCTATAGTTTTTTCTTACCTTGGAAACTTGATTGACTTGCTTGACTATGTTTCTTTGGACCTTGTTTCAATATATAAAATTAACACAATTAATTATATTTAATATTATTTATATATGTGTTCATCCCTATCCACCTATACTCTTCAAGCAAAGGAATTAACTCATATTACTAATAATTAATTCATCTTTCATTTTACTGCTTGCTTGCTTAGAGTAGCACACATAGACTAAATAGGAAAGTTAAATTTATCAATTTAGTCATACTTATTTTTATTTTATTCACACACTTCCAAAACACAAAATATCAAAAATCATTTAAATAATTTCTACCCAAGTTCTACCTACTTGGATTTCAACACCAAGGGGAAAGTTGGCTTAGTTTTTTGGTTGAGTTTAAATACATGGTTGATGGTATATATTGTCAAATCACCCAACACCCTTATCACTAAAGGATTATGAAGTTAGGGGTTAGGCCCCAATATTAAGCTAGTACCATCACCAATATAGATCCATTTTAGCCTTAACAACTTGAAACCATCTTTAGCTTACCTTTCTAGTTCCCTTCTAAATCCAACACCCTATCACATTTATTTCTAATATTATAGTTTAAAACATTGAGGAAAGACCACATAGATTAGTATTTCTATTTTTTATAATTTTTCTTTATCAATTATATGTTTTATTGGAAAAAGTTTATTAACTAACATCGATACAAGGTTTATGTTATGTGCCAAAACTAAATCGATTGGTTTAACCTAGTTGTCTATGTGTTTATTTCAAAAAAAAATAAATCAACACTAGATCATCTAGATTCATAACTATCAAAACCTATCTTTACCCTTCAAACACATTTGATCCATTTGACTATTTCCTACAATTTTTTTCTTTCTATGGAACACAATTACTATGTTCGACCTAGTCTCTTAAAGGCTAGTTCTTTTACCCTTCTATAGAACATAGTCATTCTATTTGACCTAGTCCCTCACATGTTGGTCTCTAGCATTTACCCATAGAACATAGTTAACTCATTTGAATATATACTTTCCTATATTTTTATGTTGGTTTTTTTCTAAACTTAGTCAACCTGTCAACTCTATACCACTAGGCTAATTTAGTTATTTGTTCTAAAATCTTGCTTAGCCAATCTAGTTCTGTATATGGCTAACTTTGCTCCTCTTTTTCAACTTTTCTCTTTGGTCTTAGATCCTCATTCTAAGCATCATGAAGTACCCTATTAAAATATTTTTGGAAAACCTTAATCTATTCACATGATACATGGGGTATTCTTTCCTTCCTATTTTTATTACCTAAGAAGATGTTCACTCTTTATGCACCTTCTCTCACCCTTCATCTTGGACTGTAATATGGTTTATATTACCCCAACTAATGATACTGATGGATCCAATCCATTTCACACTTCTCAAGACAATTATCTATCAAAATCATCTGATTACATTATAGGGGTAATTAACACAAGCTTAACTAACAACCCTATAGGAAATCTTTTAAACACTAATAATTTACCACCTAATAATCCTCCACTCAATAACCCATACCCTAATACCAATATAGGTAATTTTACTCCTAACAACCCTAATAATCCACCTTTAAACACTAATAATCTAAATCCACCAATTAACACCACTCAAACTCTTGCACAAATAGTTCAACAAATGAATATTGTGCAAACATCTAATACTTCTCAAATGATGCAAATGCAACATCATTTATTAAACATGGATAATCAACCTCCTATTCTCCTACCTCAAAATAACCAAAAAAATATCCCTCCACCTCTTAGAGATGTCATAGGAAATAGCATTCCCCAACCCCTTATACATAACAAAATGCTCCAAAATATTCAAAATGAACCTTTAGTTCCCTTCCTTAATTTGATTGATATTATAAATATCTCTCCAAATATTAAATATGATGGGACTAAATACCCTATATTTTTTCTTAAATTATTTGTTAATCTGTATAAAGAGTATATTCAAACCAACACACTTCTAGTCAAAACATTCATAGGAGATGTATTAGAATGCTATAATTAACTCTTTCAACATCTATATGACAACTCAAGGATTTAGTCAATCCTCTAGTTAAATAATTTCAACAAAATGATCTTCTTGAAAATTGTCTTAGTCACTTTATCAATGCCAAACAATCCCCTTTTGAATCAACTCATGATTTCATTAAACAATGAAAATTTTTGGCTAAAAAAGCTGATCATAACATGACTAATGATAATGTATTTAAACTATTTAAAATTGCCTAACACCTTCCTTTCAATATAAGGTTCAAAAATTTCCTCCCCAAACTCTAAATGATACAATTGATCAAGATAAAACACAAGACTTTGTTATGACTCAATTTGAATCACCTCAAGAAACTACTAAGGAACCTTTCCAATAATTTTATCATAACATTGATTCTTATAAGCCTCCCCAAACTCAAAAGGGAGTATCCAATTCAACTAATTTTATCCCTACCCACCCCCTCTTTTACCTTATAGACCTATTCATACCTCTCTTAAAAATCCTATTTCAATTTTACCACCCATAAAATCTAACAAACCAAAACATTTACCTATCTCCTAGTTCATCAAAAATACCCATGAAATTCATTCTAATGGTTCAATTTCATCTATCACATGTTGGGGCATCTTATGATGCCCATCCACATATCACTTTATAATTGGGTCATATTAGGATGCCCATCTCTACATCCAATTACCAATTGGGGCATCTTATGATGCCCACTCTTATTCTACATTGCATAATAACAAGAAAATTCAACTCCAAAAAACCTTATGAGTCACATAGGCTTATATTTCATATGCTCATCTTTGATATAGACATTAGCATAGATTTTGCTTATTATGTTTGTCTCGTGTTTTTTGTTTTTTTTAACTTTATTTCATTTAGTTTCATTTTAATACCACTTTAGTTCCCTCCTTCAGTCATTTTGTTTCATTTAATTCATGATTTTCATTGTAATACCATGGAAAGGACCTAGTTTTCCTCATGAATACCTTTTTATTTCATACATTGATTTCTCATACTTTTTCTCTTTGATCACAAGTTTTTTTTAAAAGATTTTTAATTTCCTTATTTGTTTTGTGAGTTACATTATAAGACCATGGATAGGACCAAGAATTCCTCAAAAATACTATTTTTCACTTTTTGTACCCACTTGGGTTTTTATTTTATGAGTTGCAGTGTAAGACCATGGATATGACTAGGCTCTCCTCATAAAATCTACATAATCTTTCAAATATTTTTATAAATCGAGTGTTATTTTTAAAATGTTAATAAATGGTTACAAGTTTGTGACTCCATATTCTCATCCTTGATTTTTATTTCTTTTATGGATTAAACTTGTACAACAAACTATGTTAGCATGTTTCCCTATACTAACATACATTCTTATGATATGGAATCATACTTACCTATCATTGTATCCCTTTTCACATTGTCAAATTTTTATAATTTAAGGTAATTTAAATAATTTTATGTTCATCTCCCCTTGATTTTCCTCCCTTTAATTCCACTTTGGATAAAATAAGGTCAAATTCAATATAACACTTTTATTTAAGATGAATAAACAAGACTCTTAGACACCATGATCTCTCAATCCTATTTCTTAGATTATCCATGGTTGGATTTGGGTCTTATGGATTTTTGGTGCTAAGAATCTATTATAAGCTTTATACTCTTTAGCTAAATGACTAGATACCTTGTAAAACTCATAATATGTTTCTTCCTCTTGGATGGGTGGGATAATTATCAAATATGACCTTGGTAGATAATCATAATGGGTTCCATCTAGTACTTAATCAAACAAATAATCAATATCAAAGCATAGAACGGTTGACTCAAGAATTTAGTTATAATTTAGATATTTTTTATATGCTTCACATTAGTGTTATGAGTGCCCATAGACTCTATGGAATGAAAAAATGGTGATTCTACTTTTTAGGGACATAACCTTCGTGTGGGTTATATAAGTGTGGCTAGCATATCTAGAGAAATTAAAGTTGGTGGATCAAATTTTTTTTGTTCACTCTAGTATTTGGATCCAAAATAATCATGGAATTAGATATTTTTAGAGAGAATATTAGGAATAATTATGCAATTTCATCCTCTATTTTATGACTAAGGTGAGATTAGCCTAGGGCACAATTATGGGTATTTGGATTCACAATGGAGCCTACATCAAATAATCTCTAAGAGATGCAATGCCAACACCAAAGGTTCAATACCAATTTATTGAATAATGATTTAATTACTTGAGTCTACTAATAATATCTATGCACTTTGTTTTACCATTCTCTAAATAAAATGGAAGGGGTAGTTCAATCTCCAAAATAAACACAAAAGGAGAGAAGAATAAGGTAGAAAAGGGTGTTTCTAGATCAAGGTGAAATCAATTCTTCAATAATCATGCTAAGTGCATATACCATAGTTATACCATTGTGAGTTGAGTTTCAATAAAGGTTCTAACTCTAATAATACACAATGGGAAGATTTTAGGGAAGCAGTGAAGAATGCTTGATTTATGAACCCTCATTAAATGTCAATACTATAAGTCTATAGTAGATAACACATAAAATTCCAATATAACTTCTATATTAACACATAAGTTATCAATATTTTAAGGAAAATAAAATGAGTTCACAAAGAGGTTATAATAAACAAGCACATCATAACCATTGCATTCATAAAATGATAGAGCATTAAAAAAATTATATGAGCACTAACTTTATTTCAAAAAAAAATGAGAGATACTTTGAAAAATAGAATGTGTGTTTCATAAAGGCTAAAATTTAATTCATTAAAAAAAAAAGTTATATTACAAAGGTATTGATCATGGCCAACTTTATACAATCCAAAATTATGAAGGAAACCATAGGTGAAATCCTAGCTTGATTTTGATAACACTTTTGAGCTAAAAATTATCGACATCAAAAATATAATATAGTTACATATATATAGATAAGGATGGGATTCACTCCTAAGTACCACAAGATTCCCATCTTGGGCCATGATGGCCACTCTTAGTAGTTAAAATTGCATATTTCAAAAAAGGGATAAAATATCCTTTGTTTTCCTAAAAAATATCTGCATGGGACCACTCAAGAAATACTTAGAGGTATAATATATGAGCCAACTCATAACTACTTTAACTTTGATTTGTTGGCCTCTAGCATGGATACTATGAGATCAAACTTGTAGTCTAGCTTATTGAGGTTCATCAAAGGATCTTTGAAGATCATCTCTACTAAAGACATGAGTTTTTGGTATACTTGGAAGGGAGCCTCCATAAACACCTAGACTTAAAGTACTTGGTTGATGTTTGTTGTAGATTGGGTTTGAGAGCTTAAAAATTGCATGTGTTCCCTCTTTGTTCACTTTGACCATTTTTTTCTTCATAACCTAGTTAAAGTGACCCATGAGGATTCTAAATTTTCCCCTATCTATCAAAGTGTTATCCTAGTTGAGTAACACTAAGATATTAACTTATTTAAAGTAAGCCAATATCTTCTTACTATCATCTTCTAAGGGTCCCATTATAGTTTGGTCTAAATCAATCCACTCTTCTATTGTGGTTTTCATTCTCCTGAAATATGTCTAGTATAATCCTAAGTCTAAAGTGGGCATAAATTTTAGCTTCAATAACATGCCCTTATTGATCACAATCATCAAATTTTTCACTTTCCATCAATCATTGTGATCCTCTCCAAATAGGCCTAAGTCCACTAGATGAGCACTTACATCTCTATAATAGTCCCTACCACCTTTCAAATAGTTGAGAAAAATTTTAGGAGAGCATCCTTAACCTACCTAGTTATCCTAATGGGGAAGGATATATTTACTTGTGCCTTAAGAGTTAAAACCTAGATCTTCTTGTATTGACTAAGTTTCTCCAACATATCATGCATTTCTTAGAGAACTGAGAGTGGGTCCTCTCACATCTTTTCTTCTCCCATGGGAGTTCTCACCTTGTTAAGAAAGAATGAATTATATTAGGTATACAAAACCATAGGTTCCCCTCTTTTATGAATTTTTGTGTGAGGATCCTCTACATAATCCATTTAGTGTGATCAAAATCACACTACACATTTAGGGTGCCTTGCATTGTCATCTATGGAACCTATGATATGAATACCATTCCTTGGGTTTTGAGAGGTGTTGGTGGGGTCGAAAATATTGTAATTATAGGTGTAGGATGATGTGGAGGGGGTATGAATGAATTAAAAGGTGGGAATGATGAAAATAGTGAAGGAGGAGGCATAAGGGCATATGAAGGCAAGAGAAATGGAGATGCCTAGGGGAACATATATGCTTGAAACTAACCTTGGGTCATTCCCACTTAAGGGGAACTAACTCTTGTGAGAGGGTTATTCAATATAAGGGAAGATATTGTCTAATTAAAACCAAATCATTGGGTACCTAGGGTGATGGAAAAAGGGTTCAAAGACCAATGAGGTGCACCACTGGGGTTGGTACTAGAATATCTATAGAAACTGGTGACAGAGGTGGAATTAGATTAGTCAATACCTATAATGAAGGTTGAGTGTGAGATAACTTTCATTTTTTCATTAGTCTTTTGCTTAGGTTACCTCCAGATGTTGTTGTAGGACTAGAGGTAGTGAGTGGGGGCAAACTTTAGAAGTTATTGAGTCACTAAAGGAATCACTAGGATGGTCCCAACGACTGGAGTTATGTATATGGGTGTACCTACTCCTAGATAAGATGGGTAAATTGGTGAAGACATGGCACTTTTAGGCACTTAAATATAAATAATGGCCAATGGGGATACCAAAAAAGTTATAAGTTAGGAAATTGATGGGGTAGATAGAAATAAAGAAGGGAGGATGTTAGGGATGGCCAAGGCCATGGGTACTTGGGTGAATAGTGGAAGGGATGTAATAGGGAAGAGAGGGGGTACCATATGAATGGTTAGTGGAAGGGGAAAGGAATCAAGTGGTGTCATGAAGGAAAGAACTTGTACTAGTACCTACTAATATTCCTACTTCAAGATTATTTCTATGTTGTTGTTAATATCAAACCTTAATGCCTAGGTGACCTGGGGTTGAGGTGCCTACTAAAGAGATACCTATGCTTGGGACACCTACCATTGAGTCACATGGGTTTGATTTGTCTGGGTTTGAGTTACTTGGGTTATTAAATGGGGAGGAGGTAGATCCATGGCATGAGGAGTTTATATTCATGGGGGAGAAGGTAATGGGATCCCTTGTATAATTATCCTAGAAATTATGGAGGGAGTTGTGGTGACATCATGTGAAGGATGAGTAGATGTAGAGGGGGTTGAATATGATCTAGGTTGAAACTTATTACCCTTATCCTTCCCATGGGCCTCAAACTTTGTGAGCACCTCTTAGTTATCTTCCACATTCAAATATAACTCATCATCATCCTCTAGATGGTGGACATAATTGAGGTTGAGGTGAGATAATTGCTTATCCAAGTGGGTTTGGATCATGCCCCATGAGTCTGAGTCTCATGGCTTGACTCTCCTCAAGGATAAATATTCTCATCCTATCACCATCTTCTATAAGGGAGGGAAGGATTGGTATACATGGTTCCTGATGATAATCATAAGAATAAGGTAGGCCTTCTATTGGTGACTAATATAATGCCTAAAGATACCCTCCACCAATTGGTAAGAAATTTCCATCTTTACAAGGTGATCTAGTATGTGATAGGGAAAGTGGAGGGTCTCCCTAATAATACCTACAACTTGATGATGGTATCTTTCCAACAATACTAGAATTCTCTAATGGGATCCATTGAATCTCTAATTACCTTGGATATATGAGGCATAGGGTCCTCTATTGATGACTCTAAATGTATCACAGGTGATCTTAGTGTTTAAATAATACTTCTCATTTTAGAATTTAGGGGATTCAAAGCATGAGTAGTAGATTATGGTATCTAGTTACATGTGGTGAGATAGCAGTAGACCAAACAAACTATTCCACAATATTTATATTTAATGGTGGTTGGGAGCCACCATGGTCCTTCTATGTAAAGTGTGAAACATCTATGCTATTATTGGTGAATTTGTGATCCAAGTTTTAAAATAAATATTAATTTAATTGAATATTTACAATGGAATTTAAAATAGAGTGATTTGGTTAAAAAGAAGCAAAAGAAAGGGTAGGGCAGAAAGAAAGTATGTGATTATTGGTCCTTTCCTCAGACATCATGACAAGGTTTTAAATTCTAATTGATCATGCATTTATTCATTATATAGTGTAAAATATCATATGCTCAAATATCATTGCACACCAAGTGAGTATCTAAGGAAAATATGAAGGAATATAAGTAAGAATTGACTTTGGTTTAAATATTTAATATTTCATTCAAATAGCATTTACACAATTTATTGTAGAGAAAATAAAATGAAGCAAATTTAGGATCATTCAACTAATCTAGCATTGGCATAAATTAGCAACCTTATATCAAAGATGCACATTCAGAATTCCTAAAAGCCATTCAAATATGAGTCCTAAAATAGATCATTAAGAGAGAATCCATGATACAATTCACATAAACAAATTGGGATAAACTTTTTAGCATTCCTTGCTTGTATTAAATTTCTCAAAAGTTATAATGTAGTTTCTAGCTCTTAGAACCCCCTCCCTTTTAAAAATAGTAATACTTCCTTTTATAGGAGGGTAAGGTAGTATACCAATCAATCATGTTAGATATAAATGTGTAAAAGGAAGGAGAACTATCCATTTTTACAAAGTTTCTAGAATACATTTCCCTTTTCCTAAGTGGACTGACCTATAGGCAAATGTGCTAACAAACTTGCACATGCCTTTAAAAAAAGAATATTCCATTTTCAAAGGTTACAATGTTTCCAAAAAAATAGAATATTTTTAGTTATTTGGTGGGTCATGTGCTGAAGGACTATTGTATTGCTACTAAATAATCCTCATGGCCTTTTGGTGTTGTTCATTAACTAGCTTTAAATTGACAGTGGGATCTAGGAGGCACTCACCTTATTGGTTAGCCAAATCTTTAAAGTCCTTATCATTTCTCATCATGGATTCTTTGATGTTCCTTGCTTTAGTAATCTTCTGATGCAGTTAGGATCATACTCATGACCCTACTATTGTTGGTCTTAGACTTACCTTGACTCTTTATTCTTACTTATTTCATAAACAAGATGAATCTCTAATTATATTCATCATCTATAATAATGCCTAGGGAGTTGATTTTTGTAGGTTTAGTAATCATGGTTCCAAGGAGTTGTTCAATTATATCCATTAGCTCCTCATCATCTCTTAAGAGACTTTATAAGTTCCTTAACCATGTACTCAAACCTTAGATTTTATCAATAATTAATCCCATGATTGTGTTTAAATGGGCCGAAATAATGGTTTTAAAACCATGAATTTGATCCTCAATTAGTATGTTCATTATCTCCTTTATTTTATCCTTTAAATCCTACCATTGGGTTATTAAACCCTTGACTATTGCATTTTATGGGGCCAGTGGAATCTGCCTTTCCTTCATTGTCTTTAAGGAGTCAAACATATCATAAAAAGATGCCTTAAACATCTTGATCATTTCATCAGGGACTGATAGAATAGCCTGACTCTCAAGATTTTCATTTAATTTTTGAAAGTTATCTTTTTTTCTATACATGCCTTTGATGATCTCTTTTAGTTTATTTGAATGAGCATTAACTAATCCAACTATATCTTCTTTGTGGATTGGGTCTTCATTGGGTCCCTACCCTCCTACTAGATTTAAGCCAACGAATGGTTTAACTCTTTAAAAAGTAAACTCGTCACCCCCAACCATGGCTTTCTTTGTTGTCACTCTTTCCAATCCTATAGTCTCTAGATTGAATTACACACTAGCTAATGATTTTATCACCTTTGGAGGTTTTGAAATATCCATTTGTGTGTTATTTGAGGCCCAAAGAGTGTCCACTTGAATGCCACTTGACTCCCTAGAGGATGTCATCTTTCTTTCTTAGTATTCCTTCATCAGAGAAACTATCCATGGCTTGAGCTCATCATGGAAAGTGATGTTGATTTCCTTGTTCATGGGCCATGAATGGTGTAGGGTTGGAATATTTTACATTTTTCCATATAATAACCATTCAGGGATGATTCACCCATGAATATAATTCTTATCACTAAATAATTTAACTTCACTTACAAGATGAGTGAAGGTTAACTTTGGTTTCTTCTTTCCAATCGGGACCAATGCTAACTCATCCTTCCTCTATTATAGGTGTACCACTAGAACTAGGCCCAAATCAATCTCCTTACCCTTTTCATTTTCTACTTCTTTAGCTTAGGTTTGAGGTCCTTTTACTTTTTTTTCTTCTTCATCTAATCTAAAGGCATTAGTAAGTACTTTGAGTGTATCCTCCACTGTCTCCTTAGGACCAAGTGTAATCATATTGATGTACCCAATTGAGGACTCTAATCTATTAGGTTAGGTTAAATATGATGCCCCTTCACCAACTATTTCTTCCCATCTTTACTTCTTGGACCTTTGTGCTAATTTTACTTGAGGTTATTGTACTTATGATTGTGGTTGTTTTAGAGGGGGCCTATAAGAAGGTCTAAGTAACAAGTGGTATTGCATGGGTCCCATCTACCATATTTCACTAGGTGGTTTCTCATATCTAGCCAACCAAGCCTCAAGCCTGATATTATTCTTCTTTAGTCTAACTAATACTTCTATGAAATTGGAGGCCCTGATATACATTATGTCATGGATACCATGTTGGTGTTCATAGGTCTTATTTATTATTTTTTCTTTTAAATGATCCATAACCCTATCATAATGGTCCCATTGCCTTAACTCATCCAACTATAAATTGAAGGAGTCTCTATATCTAGAGATAGTATCAACCTAATCCTAATTCTATAATATAATCCTATTAATGGTCAAAGGAAAAGGGTGGAGTCCCTTTTTTTCTTGCATACTCTATCTATACCATGGAACAATTGGTATTCTATTTCCTACTCTTCCAATTTAGTAAGCACATAGATTGGTAATTTGAGTGGTTGAGTTATGGTTCCTTCTATTCTAATTATAGTGCAGTCTGGATATAGCTAGATATCCCTAATTATCTCCACATACTCCTTGATTAGAGGGATGACCCTACTCATAGGGATCCCTATGATGGCTTCTACTATAGTTGTATATACACAATCATAATTGAATTGTATATTATGTCTATACTTGAATATATGTAATTTGGAATAATGATGGGAAATAGTTGTTTTGTCTTCAAATGACCAATTATTCATGTTGGGGATTTTGATGGTGGCTAGTAGCGCATCTAAAAGATATGACATCATAAATAAGTGATTTTTGGTTTTCTTCTTTATGGTAGAGAGTTTTTATTTCAAGAAAATGTTGATCATATCACCTATTGGGGGAGTGAGTCCCTTTTCCACCATGAAATATACATAAGACACCTAGATTTTGTTGACATAGGTGGTGGAGGGGGTCCTAGATAATATATTTAATAGTTTCATGATTATTATAATTCCCTCCCTAAACTGGGTAATTGGGATTTTACTAATGGGGTTTATGACTACATGGATTCCTAAGTATAGCCATGGGGTAAGAATGGCTTTCATGTCATTTTTGTTTAACCATTCTCTAATTGTGGGAAAATCCACCTAAGTCTTACATAGCTTATAATAAATTTCAAATTCAATAGGGGAGTTATATGCTACTCTTTTGAAACTATGTTCGTACCCTATCATATCCTAATCAATCTTACAATACTTGAAAAGAGGAGCAATGGCATCAATACAGTGAAACACCTTAGGTTTTGTTGTCACATAGTAGAGATGAGTAAATTTAATGGATACCAAATCATTATATCTTTGGTTGATTGTGGCATTCTTCTACTCTTCCATTGTGATGGTCTACATCTCTTCAATAGTTTAAAAAAAATTGGACCAATTATTATCCTTAGTGTTTAATGATGCAACATCGAATTCTATGTCCTTAAAGACCCTTCCTTCCATGTTTGAGGTTAAGTATAATTCTATGTCCACCCTTTGCTATTGTCTTTGAGCTACCATGACTGTGACTTTTGTAAATTATTCACTATTGGCATACAAATTACCTCTGGATTAGTTCACACTCGTCTAGATGGCAATAGGGCTCTTTTTTGCCTCAACTATGATCAATTTAGGTTTAAATTAGGATTTTTTATGAAGGATAGGACTTTTTTGCAACTTTAATGGTGATGGTTTTTTGGGCTTAGGAAAATTCATGCCTTGGATTTGATTTAGACCCCTATCTTTATACCTTTTCCTTTTTGTGCCCATAAAATCTTTGATTTTATCATTTTATGCTTCTGTGGCATCTTTATGTCATCCCATTGGTAGTTTTCATGCCATTTTCATTAATTATTTTAGAGAACTAGCCATTACCTTTTAAAAAAATTCTTTCTCTCATATCGTCAAATCTTCTTGAATAAATCAACATGGGTCATTGATCATGATCTTGGGACTTGCATGTCATTGGTCATTATTTTGCTTGGGTTCCATGAATATGCCACTTACATCCTGGTGGGCCTCCTTGACTTTGCACCCTATCAATCTCATAGGGAATGTGTGTTTTCCATGTATCAGACCCATGGGTCTTTGAAGGTTCCATCAAATAGTTCATATTGATTACACTTTATCTGATCATCTTGATCTGATTAACCACAAGCCATTGATCTTACAAAGGTGAATGAACCTTAATTAGTGTCAAGATATAAAAAGTAATATAGGATGAAGAATTTAGTTTAAATCCTATTTCATGTTAATAAGCATGATATAAACTTTGGGCTAAAGTATTTAAGCTAAGTCCCAGAACATAATATAAAGGGCCCTCCCCTTAGATGATAAATGAACCTAATTTAAGGCTTTAACCTAGGGTTTTATCATGATAAAAAATACAATTAGAACCTTAGGATAGAGACTTAGATTAAGTCTATATCTATTGATTTTAGACTACAAGATCATTTTGCCATTAAGGTTCAAAGACCCTAATCATTTTTATATTTTGTAAAGGGGGTCTCATTGATTTGCAACACAAGTAATAATATTTAGCAATGTTTTAAAACAAATTCATTTGTCTAAGTAATTTATTTGATGAGCTTGAATTTTATGGACTTGTGGACATCAATGACAACCTAACAAGAATCAAATGATGTTCATGAGAATGTCAAATTTAATTTCATGAAGTTCATTAGGTTCTATAGATATTGACTTTAATACACTCCATCTGATCATCATTTATGAGTAAGTACAAACTGTTGATCATGGTTCAATTGGATGCATGTCATTGGTTCTATGTGGTGATTCTATAGGGCTCTTGAGCTTTGACCCTGCTAACCTAGGGAAGGACCTGTAGACTATCGATTGAGATCTAAGTTCATAAGATAGTGAAAATTGTCATCCTCATGGGACTTTAGTGGGTCTTTGATGTTATAACATTGTGTTCACTCTGTCAAATCTATTTTATATGAGTAACCATAGATCATTGATCTTGATCTAGATACTTACATATGATTGGTTCCTCTAATTAAGCATGGATCATTGATCTTGATCCAGGTAATCATGTAGAATTGGTTTGATAAATCAAGGCTTTAGATTCATTAGGCCTCCTTCACTCTATCTGATCATCTAGTCCCTATGAACTGGAAGCCTTCAATTTTATAAATAGGTAAGATATGTAAGCTAGGGATAGTTAATGTGGGGACTTAGGCGAAGGTCTTATTACTAAGGTCTAGTTTGTGTTAATAAACATGAATGGGGCCTCAAGACTAAGGCCTTAGTCTAAGTTCATAACAAAGAGGACCATGCAACATAAAGTGAGACCAAGTTGAGAAAATAAAGGTTCCCTAAAAACACAAAAGTTAGACCCTATTTACAATAAAATGGGATCTAAAGGGGCTCAAAATATAAAAAGACCAGACCTATAATTTTAGACCATAGTTTAGTCATGTTGAAAAACATGACCAAGCCTTAACATAAAATTTAGGCTTAGGTCTAAAGCATGTTTTAAATGTTCCTATCAAATTTGTGTCCACCAAATTAGTCTAAAACCAAGGGTCTAAGCTAGGGTTTTTTGAAGGAAGTTTTTAGAACATGAATTCAACTTTCAGTTCTTAAAGACCAAAGGCTAGTAAAAGCTTGAATATGATTATTATGAAAATTCCAAGTGTAGTCCATTACTTGAGGGTTCATGAAAACCTACAACTAAAACATGAAGATCCATTATCAGAAACATTAGGCAAGGTTAAAGAAAAACCATGAATAGATAAGACAACCTTATCAGGCATGGGTGATCTTCAAATTCAAGTACTGTGCAAAACATGTCAAGTTTTCAATGTTAAGGTTCAAATTTTTCACAAGGGTCCCCATTTTTTAGAAATGGGATATGTTGACCTCAATAAGTGTTGAATTTTGGGGGAAACATAACAATATGTTAGAACTTAGAGACTCTAGTTAGGACAAATAACTAGGTCACATATTCCACTTGATCAATACCATTATCAAGATTAGTTTATGGTTGAAACAAACCTTACATGTGCATAATTAGGATCAAATATCAAAACATAGCCAAGTTGTGTGTGTAATTTGATTCCACTTACTATTCATCATGGAATTCAAGGGAAAACTTATAAGTTTCATGTCTCTAATCATTAACACTGACTTAGAGCATGTTTAGATATTCATTAAGAACCATGCTTTTAGTTTAGGGAAGGATTAAGCATTGCTCTACTATTAGCTAGACATCCATATCCCTAATAGAGATGCCTTTGGCTCTACTGATAGCCTTACTCCACTGCTAGCCAAGTGTCCATATCCCTAGTGGAGATTACCAAAATCACCTTTGCTTGAAAAGCTTTTGATTTTATAATAAGTTCTTATTTTTTTTTGTATTTTTAGGTCTTTTAAACTTTCCAAAAAAGGTTGGGAACCAGGGTAGCCAGGTTCAAGGATTTGGTCAAGTGTCTAATCTTAAGATAATCACCTATGGTTGAAACCTTTTCCCAGGTAAGGATGTTTGTTAAGTGTAGTGTGATTGTGCCTTAATAGATTAATCTTCCATTCTACATGTACAATTATTCTTAAAACCAAGTTCAGGTCAAGACAATGTTTAAGGTCTTATAGAATATTTAACATATCCATCAGTCCTCAATAGTTTATTTAAATTATAACATCAAACTCATATCTCAAATCCATGGTCAGCATATGCATAAGGTTCATACCTACATTTTGAAATTTTGGAGTTTTAAATCAAACTAAATGAACTTTGAGATGAGGGTTGTCCCAAAAAGACTTATTAGAATGAAGGAACAAAAAAACAAAAGGCCAACACAAAATGAAAAGAAGCAAAGCAAATGCAAATAAAAGAAATAAATATGTATGAACCTATGAAAAAATAAGGGATAGGAAGGAAATAATTAAAGGAAACTAACTAGCCTACCTACACTAATTCTAACTATTCATAAAGATTTACTCCATGAAGATCCCAAGGGGAGCAGGAGAGAAGTAATGCTTAAGATATTGCCCATTGGTGGGCAGTGTGAATTTTTCTCCTTTTAGGTCTTTCAATTTGAATCTCTAAGTTTATCTAGAGTTTGGTATGGGCCAATCCATAGAGGTGTGAATTTTCCATGTTTGTCCATGGGTTCATATGCCTTGTCCCAAAAAAGAACTAAGTCTCCTTATTTGAACAACTTTATCTTTGATCATTTATCAAACCACCTCTTTATTATAGTATGGTGCTTGCTAAAGTTAGAAAAAACTTCTTCGCATGCATATTCCATCTAAATAATGTTCAACATCCTTGAATTTTCAAGTTCTTGGTCTTCCTCCATATATTATTGCATAAAATTATAAGTTAGCAGCTTAAGTGTGATGGGGAATATGGGTTCTTGGCCATATACCAATAAGAAAGAGGATTCTTTAAGAGCATATTTGAATCTTGTTCTATCTACCCAAAGGGCATATTTGAGGAGCTTATGACATGTTCTAGGTTTATCTGTAGTAGATTTGTTAATTATTTTCATCAAGTTTTTATTCATTAACTCAGATACTCCATTACCTTAAGGATAATGGTTGGACAAAAAATTGAGAATAATGTTATTAGCATATGACCATTATATAATCTATATGGATATTAATGTAGACCCATTATCACATACCAAAGAGAGTGGAGTCCCAAATTTGGTGCATATATTCTCCTCTAAAAACTTGATCACTTCTTCAATTCTACACTATTTGGTAACTACTACTTCAATCCATTTAATGCAATAGTCAGTTGTTGTCAAAACATATTTGTGACCTTATGATGAGTTAGGATTGATGAATACAACAAAATATATGCCCCATTATGCAAAGGGTTTATTAACCATTATTGGTTGCAATGACATTGCTACTTTTGGTTCTTTTATGTTAAAGATCTAGCATGAATGGCATTCTCTTACATGCTTATGAGCATATTTAAAAATTGTGGGCCAATAATATGCAGCCCTAAGGATAGTGTGAGTTATGGTTCTCCCAAATGGGTGTCCACTTCCTAATTTCTCATGAAAAGTGCTTATTATCTCAGTAGTTTCTTCTTTGGAAACACATCTTAGGTACACTTCTTTAAAGTTCTTCTGATATAGGATTCCATTATTGATGAGGTAGTGAGATACTTTGAGCCTTATATCTCTCTTATGCTCCCTATTTAATCCTATAATATAATTTATATTAATCAATAAGTGGATAATGAAGTCATACTAGTCATTAGGTTGAAAATTCTGCTAATCAACTTGCATAATGCTCAATCTAAGGTTAGTTTTGGAAATCATTTAGATTAGGCCTTGACACCTTACCAATTTTATAATCTTAATCTCTATGTCATATTCTTTAAGAATAGACATCCACTTACCTCTCTATTTTCCAAGCTCATTCCAACTTAGCATTAACTTAGTGGCTAGATCTAGAAGAATGGCATGCACTTTAATCCTAAGAATGTAGTGCCTAAATTTCTTGATAGCCTTGATCAATGCAAAATCTTGTTTATCAATTAAAGGATAGTTTAACTAAGAATTTTTAAAGTTAGTGCTCATAAAATTAATTGGATGATCACACCCACCAATATTATATGTTAAAACAATAATAATGGTGTGCTCAAAGGTAAAAGAGTAAAGGAAGAAATCCTTTGAAAAGTTTGGACTTATTAAGACTGCAGCCTAATTGATTAGCCCTTTGATGTCCCCAAAGGCCTTCTTTGACTCCTCATTCCATGAGACTTGAGAATCCTTATTCATCATATCATTTAATGGTTTGACAATTTTTGCAAAGCCATAAATGAATTTTCTCAAAAAGTTTATTTTGCCAAAAAATGATTTCAATTCTTTTCTAGTATTGGGAGGCTCTATTTTTATATGGATTCCACTCTTTTAGGATCTATGGAGATTCCATATTTAGTGATAACATTGCCTAAAAATTTACCCTCAGTGACACAAAAAAATGCTTTTTTAGGGTTAAGGTAAATTTCATACCTTCTGCACCTTTTGAATACCTACTATAAAAGCATGAAATGGTCCTCCCTATTCTTAGAGAAAATAGTTAGATCATCCATGTAAATTATAATGCACTTACTAATTAAGCCTTAGAAGGCATGGACCATGGTGCTTTAAATAGTGGCTCTTGAATTTATTAGTAAAAAAGGTATTCTTTTTTATGCAAAGGTGCCCCACTTAGTTGTTAATGTTATCTTCATACTATCTTCCTTGTCTACCAACACCTGATTGTACTTTGAAAAACCATCAAGGAAAGACATCATGGCAGTACCAAAAATAATTTGTATTACTTGGTCAAGAGAGGAGAGAGGATAATTATCCTTTTCAAATACTTTGATCAGATTCCTAAAATCAATACATAATCTAATTTCACCATTATTTTTCCTAACTGGCACCAAATTGGCAACCTAGGTAGAGTGTCTGATGGGAAATACAATTCTATCATCCAATAATATCTTGACTTCCTCGAAAATCATGGGTTCTAAAATAGGATTTACAAGCCTCTACTTTTGCATGAAATCTTTACAATTATCTTTGATAGGTATGGTATGAGTGATGACCCTTGGATCAAAAATATTCAAGTCATCATATGACCAAGCTATGACATCTTTTGTCAATAGTTATTTGGCCCTTTTTATTTTCAACACTGGTATAGGCCTTCCCAATGTTGACTAGCTAAGGTTGATCTTGAGGTCCAATATCAACTATGTTGTAATCTCTTCCATTCACTTTGAGAACCTTATAGGCTTCATATAACTTATCTTGATCGAATAACCTTTCTAAGGTAATCATTCCCTTGTGGATATTGTTGTAATTTAGTTGAATGACTTTTCCATCAAATTTTTTATCAAGGGTGGTTTCATCGACCTCATTTATGATATGGGCCTTAAATACTCCTAAATTGGCCATGAAATTTAGGATTTATTGGTCATCACTAAAGACCTATAGATGGTTTACATTATCTAGGAAAGAAGGATAGGTTATTAACTCAATGATGAAATTTGGTGAGTCTTAGTCAAGCATAAGATTAAGTGCAATAGAAGCTAGTTCATCAACAAATTTATTTTCTTCCTTAAGGACAAACATAATATTGAAATCATCCAAAAACTCAACAAGATCCTAGACCCTAAATTTGTACCTCTTAAGGTAGGATAATTTATACTGATAATTTCTTCTTACTTGACTGACTACTAATTCTAAATCACCATAAAATAGTAGTTCCTTGACTTTTTTCTTGATGGAAAATTATAGTCCTAAGATGAGAGCCTCATATTCTACAAGGTTGTTGGTACATAGCAACTAGAATCTATAAGAATAATGATAATTATTACCAACATGATTAGTTATAAAAATGCCTACCCCATATCCAAATTTACACCTAGCCCCATCAAAATGTATCTTCCATAATCTAGGAATAGTATGAGAAGGCTTAGAGTTACTTACTTTAGCAGTTTCAAGAGTGAAAACTCCCAAATCAGAGTCAACTATGTTCACATTTTCATTTATAGCATTATATTCCATGATCACATGTTTCATTTTAGGTTCTCTCTCTACCTTGATTTGATTTGGAACTCCTTTTCAAGGTAGCCACAAATGTGAATAGTCTATGGACATATATCATTTTAAAGCCTTTATCCATTCTCTACTTAGAATTAGTCTATAGGCATCAAGGATATCCACCAATTGGATATCTATGAATTATTGGACTCTTGGCTTAGCAGCCAATTACATGTGGACATTTAACAATTCTCTAGCCACCTTGACCCTGGACTTGTTTAACTAGGTGACAACCCTATCAGACTTAATGGGGGTCAAACAAAGTTGCTTAAAAATACCTATAGCCATAATATTTGTAGGGCACCAGAATCCAACAAATAGTTATGCAATTTATTACCAAACATTCTGACTGTAAGCAGGAAGGGTGGGGACTCTATCTTAGCTTTGTACATAGATATGTTTGCATTATCAATCTTGGACATCTTGATAGGTTTCTTAGACAAGGATTCCATAAATAAATCTCTTTAGTTAGTTATTTGTGTTAATTCATGTAAAGTAATTTTAGATTTAATTTTCTTCATGTCCTTTATAATATTGTACCCAATTTTATTTGAAGGAATAAATGTATCAGTACTCTTTTTAGAAGTAATTTCCTTTGGAGGTTTTGGGTTATTATCTGATGTAGTGTTTGGAGGAGTGCCAAAGTTTTTCAAAGGAGTAGAAGTAGTCCAAGGCATCCTATGTTATATGTTAGAGGATATATTTTCTTTAGGAACTATTGAAAGGCATGAACTTCTTTAGGAACATCATCAAGTTCATTATCTTATTGGATGGGTAAATTGAACATTTCCACCATGAAGGTCTAGTTAGTAGGCTTGGATCCTAAGTATTTGCACCATTGTCTTTGTTAGGTACTACCTCAAAAGTTTCCAACTCTTATTGAAAGGATTCAAAAGTTTTACATAACTCAATGAAATTATTTTTTCCATGCTTAGCATTACAATGAACTCTATATTAGTCTATTAATGCAATATCAATAAGATTAATGTCCATGTTCTTCTTATCGGTAGATGATTCATTGTTCTTATTGTTATGGAAGCTATCATTATAAAACATATTATTGGGTCTATTAAACTTATGGAAAGAGAAGTTCCTTCCAGATCTTTCACCAGTATGACTAACCTATTTTTGTAATTAAAGAAAGTTCATGTTAAGCTTTCAGACCATTTTTTAAATAGATTCATTCTCACTTTTGGGGGTCTTATATTTATGAACTTGGTTAGCATCAGAGGTTGGTACTAATGCCTTTTAATCATTTGGACTAAATATCATTGTAGTATGGTCCAAGAATCCTAAGTTTTAATTAGGGGTAGCATAGCTCAAGGGTAACTAGTTTAGCATTGGGATCTGATTTAGGGCTGGCCTATTGTGATTGTTATTGGAAAATATATTAAAGGTAGGCATATGCAGATTCATATTTGGGATAAGTAGGCCATTTATCCTTTGGGACTAAATTTGATCATTAATGATCACTACTTTAGAATAGGCATGGGCTAAGGTGGTTATGACCGAGAGAGATCACTTTAGGAACACATAAGTCATAGGATCTACTACATCTTTATAGATCTCTAAAGCTAAAGCATCATCGATTTTGTAGGGCTGTATGGTCTAGTTATGCATATTTTGAAACCTAGCATTAAATTCCCTTATATACTCACTAGCATATCTTTTAATGGTGGTAAATTACTAGTGCAAAATGTAGGTAATGATAACCTTACCAAATTGCTCAATAAAGACATTGTTAAAACCATCCCAACTAGTAATGTAATTCTTAGGCAAATTAAGGAACCATTCATATGTGGCATCCTTAAATGTAAAAGGAAATAGTCCATAAGATACATCTTCATGGGTGACATTTAATAATATTAATGTAGCTTTGAATGATTTAATGTGATCTTCAATAGTTACAACACCATTTAGGCTAAATGTTGGAAAATATTTCTTAATATTATAGGGGAGATCATACACTACACCTAGTATATTGATGGAGAATCACCTAACCATTCCATACCTTGATGAAGGTTGAATATAGAAGTATCTTGGAGTGGTGAAGCTGGCAAAGACCTTAAACATCTATGCCTACCTTTCTCTCACCTAGCTTTCTTGTGGATCTCTAGTTCTAGCAAAGGCTCTGTTGTTTCTAAATGTGATCTCATTTTGATTTTAGGAAATTCCATCTTAATAAATTTGGATCTTATTTGAAATATGATGTTTTAAATCAACCTTTACAAAGAAAAAGGATTAGACTTGGACATTAAAAAAAAATTGCAAAGATTTATATAAAGAATAATAAAATATGCCAACCTTTAGCTAAGTTGGCTCAAAGATGTGTCCAATTGTGTAAATATGATCAATATTTACACTAAATCATATTTATAAAATATCTATCAATCTTTGACCAAAACAAGTTATTCTAACCTCAAATACTTTAAATTCTTAGATCTTAAGCTATCTTTACTGGAATTAAGCATCTATCTTCAAATAAATTTGGCCTTTGTCTAAAGGGATCATAAATATGGGCCAAAGACCACAAAGATCGATGATCTTTACTTTTTTGAGAAAATAACTACATAGATTTATAAATATAACACCAATATTTGATCAAAACACACTAAAATTGGTGAAGATACTATAAATTCACAAAGATGGCCCTCTTTCTAGCACCATCAAAGCTTCATCATGTTGATGCCTCTAAATGTATCACAAGTGCTCTTAGTTTTTAAAGAACACTTTCCATTTTAGAATTCAGGAGATTCAAAGCATCAGTAGTAGATTATGGTGATCTAGTTACTATGGTGGGATAATGTCAAAGGAAACAAACTATTCCACAATATTTATATTGATTGGTGGTTGGAAGCCGTTTTGGTCCTTCTATACAAAGTATGAAACATCTATGATATTGTTGGTGAATTTATGATCCAAATTTCAAATTAAAGATAAATCTAAATGAATATTTACATTAGAATTTAAACTAGAGTGATTTGGTTAAAAAGAATTAAAAAGAGGGGTAGGGTAGAAATAAAGTATGTGATTGTTGGTTCTTTCCTTAGACATCATGAAAAGGTTTTAAATTCTAATTGATCATGCATTTAATCAGTATATAGTGTAAAATAGTATATGCTCAAATCCAACTACACACCAAGTGAATATCAAAGGAAAATATGAAGGAATATAAGTAATAATTGACTTTGATTTAAATATTTACTATTTCATTCAAATAACATTTGGACATTTTAATGTAGATCAAATAAAATGAAGCAAATTCAAGATCATTCAACTAATCTAACATTGGTACAATTTAGCAACCCTATATCAAAGATGCACATTCAAAATTCCTAAAAACCATTCAAATATAATTCCTAGAATAGAAAATTAAGAGAGAAGCCATGATACAATTCACACAAATAGATTGGAACAAACATTGTAACATTCCCTACTTGTATTAAATTTCTCAAATGTTACAATGTATTTTCAAGCTCTTAGAACTCTTTCCCTATTACAAATTGTAATATTTCCTTTTATAGGAGGCTAAGGTGGTATACCGATCAGTCATGTTATCTACAAACATGAAAAAGTAAGGATAATTATCCATTTTCACAAAGTTTCTAGAATACATTTCCCTTTTCCCAAGTGGACTGACCTATAGGCAAATGTGCTAACAAACTTACACATGCCTTTACAAAAAGAATATTCCATTTTCAAAGATTACAAAGTTTTCAACAAAATATAATATTGTAAACTATCTAGTGGGCCCTGTGCTGGAGGACTATCATATTACTACTGAAGAATCCTCATGGCCTTTTGGTGTTGTTCATTAACTAGTTTTAAATTGATAGTGGGCTCTAAGAGGCACTCATTTTCTTAGTCAGCCAAGTCTTCAAAGTCCCTATCATTTCTCATCATGGCTTCTTTGATACTCCTTGCTTTGACAATCTTCTCTGATGTAATTAAGATCATACCCATGACCCTTTTATTATCAATCCTAGACTTGCATTAACTTTTGCTTCTTACTTATTACATAACCAAGGTGACTATGTGCTTGTATTAATCATCTACAATGATGCTTAGGGAGCTCAGTTTTATAGGTTTAGTAATCATGGTTCTAAGGAGTTGTTAAATTATATCCATTAGCTCCTCATCATCTCTTAGGAACCTTTCCAAGTTTCTTGACCATGTACCCAAACCTTGGATTTTTTCAATAATTAATCCCATGATTGTGTTTAAATGGGATAGACTAATGGTTTTTAAACCAAGAATTCGATCCTTAATCATTAGGTTGATTAGATCCTTCATTTTATCCTTTAAATGCTTCCATTAGGCTATTAAACCCTTAGTTACTACATCTTTTTGGGTTGGTGGACTCTGCCTTTCCTTTATTGTCTTCAAGGAGTCAAACATATCATATAAAGATGCCTCAAACATGTTGATTATTTTTTTAGGGATTGAAAAAATATCTTGATTCTCAATATTTTAATTTTATTTGTGCAAGTTCTTTATTTTTTGATGTATGTCTTTAATGCCCACTTTTAGTTGAGCTAAATGAGCATCAACTAATCTAACTATATCTTCTTTTTGGATTGGCTCTTCAATAGTTCCCTGACCTACTACTGGAGTCAATCCAACAAATGGTTCAAATCTCTAAAAAGTGAGCTCTTCACCCCCAACCATGGCTTTCTTCATTGTCACTCTTTCTATTCCTATAGTCTTTGGGTTGAATTACACACTGACTGATGATTTTATCACCTTTGGGGGTTTTGGAATCTTCATTTGTATGTTATTTGAGGCCCCAAGAGTGTCCACCTAAATTCCACTTAACTTTCTAGGGGATGTCATCTTTATTTCTTATTCTTCTTTCATCAGAGCAACTATCCATGGCTTGAGCTCATTATGGATAGTGATGTTGACTACCTTGGTTATGGCCCATAAATGGTCTAGGGTTGGAATCTTTTACATTTTTCCATATAAGAACCATTCAGGGATGCTTGTCTCATGAATAGGATTCTCATCACTGAATAAGTTAACTTCACTCAAAGGATGAGTGAAGGTTAACTTTGGTTTCTTCTTTCTAACCATGACTAATGCTAACTCAACCTTTCTTTTGTAGGGGTACCACTAGAAATAGGCCCAAAGTAATATCCTTCCCCTTTTCATTTTCTTCTTCTTTGGCTTGGGCTTGAGGTCCTTTTACTTGTTCCTCTTCTTCATCTTATCCATAGGCATCAGCATGTACTTTGAGTGTGTCCTCCACTATCTCCTTAGGACCAAGTGCAATAAAATCAATGTACTCAATTGGGGACTCTGATCTATTAGGTTGGGCTAAAAATGATTCCCCTTCACTAGGTCTTTCTTCCCATATTTCCTTCTTAGACCTTTGTGTTACTTGTATTTGAAGTTGTTGTACTTCTGCTTATGGATATTTAGGAGGGAGCCTAGAAGAGGGTCTAGGTAACAAGTGGTATTTCATAGGTCTCATCAACCATATTTCACCAAGTGGTTTTTGATCTCTAGCTAACCTAGCCTTAGGCCTGATATTATGCTTCTTTAATATGGCTAATACTTCTATGAATTGGAGGCCCTAATAACATTTCATCATAGACATTAGGTTGGTGTTCATAAGTCTTATTTTATTTTTTTTCAAATGCTTCATAACCCTATCATAAAGTTCCCATTCCCTTAACTCATCCAACTATAAATTGAAGCAGTCTCTATGTTTGGATATAGTGCCCACCTGATCCCAATTCTACAATACAGTCCCACTAATGGCCAGAGAAAAAGGGTGGAGAAGTCCCTTCCTTTTGCTCTTGCATACTCTATATATACCATGGAATAATTGGTATGTTATTTCCTGCTCTACTAATTTAGTAAGCATATGAACTGGTAATTTGAGTAGCTAAGTCAGGGTTCCTTATATTCTAATTATAGTGTAATCAAGATATAACAAGATATCCCCAATTAGCACCACATACTTTATGATTAGAGGAATGACCTTTCCCATAGGAATCCATATGATGGATTATACTATAGCTAGATATACACAATCAAAAGTGAATTATATATTTTGTTTATACTTGAATATATGTAATTTGGAATAGTAATAGGAAACTGTTGGTTTGCCTTCAGGTGACCAATTCTTCATGTCAGGGATTTTGGTGGTGGCTATTAGGGCATATAAAATATAGGACATCATAAAGAAGTGATTGACAGGGGCCCAAACAATCTATTTATTAGTGCCATGATTATTTTAATTCCCTCCCTAAACTAGGCAATTAAGATTTTACCAATGGGGTCTATGACTATGTGGGTTCCTAAGTACACCCATGGGGTAAGGATGGATTTCATGCCATTTTTTCTTGACCATTCTCTAATTATGGGAAAATCCACCTAAGGCTTACATAACTTATAATAACTTTCAAATGCAAGAGGAGAGATATATTCTACTCTTTTGAAACTACATTTGTGTACTATCATGTCCTTATCAATCTTGTAATCCTTGAAAATAGGAGCAATGACATTGATACTGTGCACTACCTTAGGTTTTGTTGCCATGTAGTGGAGATGAGTAATTTGAATGGAGACTGGGTCATTATATCTTTAGTTGATTGTGGCATTCTTCTACTCTTCCCTTATGATGGTCTACATCTCTTCAACAGTCTAGAAAAGTTTGGAATAGTTGTTATCCTTAGTGTTTAATGATGTAGCATCAAATTTTGTGTCTTTAAAGACCCTTCATTCTATGTCTAAGGTTAAGTATAATTATGTGTCTTTCCTTTGCTATTGTCTTTGAGATACCATGATTGTGAGTTTTGTAAATTATTCACTATTGGCCTATAAACTACCTTTGTATTAGTTTTCACTTGTCTAAATGATAATAGGGCTCTTCTCTGGCTTGATTATGATTTATTTGGGCTCAAATTAGGATTTTTTATGAAGGCTATGGATTTTTTTAATATTTTTAATGGTTAAAGTTGCTCGAGCTTAGGAAAATTCATGCCTTGGATTTTATTTATACCCCTACCTTTATAATTTTGCCTTTTCATGCCCACAAAAGCTTTGATTTTATCATTTTATGCTTGTGTGGTATCTATGTGGCATCCCACTAGAAGTTTTTGCACCATTTTAATTATTACTTTTAAAGCAATAGCCATTGACTTTTTAAAATGTGATTTGTCTCACACCATTAGATCTTCATGCATGAATCAATGTGAGTCATTGATCATGATCTTGGAACTTGCATGATATTAGTCCTTATCTAGTTTGGGCTCTCTGAATATGCCACTTGTCATCCTGGTGGGCCTTCTAGGCTCTACACCCTATTAGTTGCATAGGGAATACATGTTTACCATGCATCAAACCTATGATCCTTCAAAGGTTCCATCAAATAGTTCATATTGATTACACTCCATCCAATCAACTTACTCTAATTAACCATAAACCATTGATCCTAAAAATGTGAATGAACCTTAATTAGCATCAAGATATAAAATAGAACATAGGCTGAAGACTTTAGTTTAAATTTTATTTATTTTTAATAAACATAATATAAACTTTGGGCTAAAGTATTTAAGTCCCAAAACATAATATAAAGGGCCCTCCCCTTAGATGATAAATGGACCTAATGCAAGGCATTAACCTAGGGTTCTATCATGTTAACAAATATAATTGGAACATTAGTATATAGACTTAGATTAAGTCTATGTCTATGAATTTTAGACTATAAGATCATTTTACCATTGAGGTTCAAAGAACCTAAGCATTTTTATATTTTCTAATTGGGGTTCAATTGATTTGAAACATAAGTAATAAGCTTTAGCAATGCTTTTTAAAAAAAAAACTCTAAGCAAGGTGGTTGATGAGCTTGAATTTGATGGCCTCATGGATGTCAATCATAGCCTTATAGGTATTGAATGATGTTTTCAAGAACATCAAATTTAATTTCATGAAGTTCATTATTTTCCATAGATATTGACTTTGATACACTCCATCTAATCATCCTTTGTGAGTAAGCACAAACCATCGATCATGGTTTGAGTAGATGCATGCCATTGGTCCCACATGATGATTCCATGGGGTTTCTAAGATTTGACCCTACTAAACCTAGAGAAAGACCCACAAATCATTTATTGAGATCTAAGTTCTTGAGATGGTGATAATTATAATCTTTATGGGACTTATATGGGTCTTTGACATTATAACATTATGTTTACTCCATCAGATATATTTCGTGTGAACAGCCATGGATCATTGATATTGATCTAGATACTTGCATATGATTGGTTCCTCTACTTAAGTATAGACCATCAATCTTGATCTAGGTAATTACGTGGGATTGATGTGATAGATCAAGGATTTAAATTTGTTGGGCCTCCTTTACTCCATCTTATCATCTAGTCCTAACAAAGTGAAAGCCATCGATTCTGTAAAGAGGCAAGATACTTAAGTTAGGGCTAGTTAATGTGGGGACTTAGGCTAAGGTCTTAGTACTAAGGTCTAGTTCATGTTAATAAATATGAATATGGCCTCAAGATTAAGGCCTTAGTCCAAGTTTGTAACAAAGAGAACATGTGACATAAAGTGAGACCAAGTTAAGAAAATAAAACGTCCTTATAAACACAAAAGTTAGACCCTATTTACAATAAAAGGGGAGCCAAAGGGGCTCAAAATATAAAAATACCAAACCTATATTTTTAGACCATGGTTTGGTCATGTTGAAAATCATGACCAAGCCTTAACATAAAATTTAGGCTTAGGTCTAAAGCATGTTTTAAACATTCCCACCAAATTTGTTCCTACCAAATTGGATTTGAACCAAGGGTATAAGATAGGGTTTTTTGAAGGAAGGATTCAGAACATAAATTCAACTTTGAGTTCTTATAGACCAAAGGTTATTAAAATACTAAATAAGATTATTCTGTAAACTCCAAGTGTAGTCCATTACCTAAGGGTCCATGAAAACTTGAAAATGAAACATGAAGATCCATTTTCAACAATATTAGGCAAGGTTAAAATATAACCATGAATAGATAGGGTAATCTTATTAGGCATGGATGTTCTTCAAGTTCAAGTAATGTGTAAAACATGCCAAGTTTTTTAGTGTTAAGTTCCAAAGTATTCACAAGGGTCCAAATTTTTTAGAAATGGGGTATGTTGACCTTAATAGCCTCATTAATCACATTGTACACCACTAGGTATAAATACTCACAAATATCCTAGATGTTATTTATGTACTAGTGGACATATAGTTTGTATAAAACTATATTAACCATTGAGCCTTTGGGAAACCATGCAGGAAAAGTAGATGGTTTATAAGTGAGTGTCTTGTAGATTGTGTCTATGATATAACTCTTCATGTAAAAATTCCCACAAGCCCAAACATCTACTATGGCCTTAACCATGTTGAAGTTGATCACCCATCCCATGTTAAGGACTCAAGAGCCATCCAAAATCATGTGAAGTAAGGGCACCCACAATATGTTGATGTGTAGGTAATCTAGATCCCTAAATAGTAGATTTATCATAATCATACCAACATATACTTCCTCCTTAAAGGTGCATACCATGTATGTATTGATGTCTTATTTTTTCACCCACTTGGCATTTGGGTTCTCAGCCTAGCCCCTCAGGACATCATAGATTTTGAAGGTTTTAGTTCAGGTCTGCACCACCATTAAATCATATGAAATGGTGAACTATAAGAGATAATAATAAGCTTTATAGGTGGTTATTGAGATGTCAATAATCTAATGTTAGGAGTTGGTCGAGTAGTCTTAATAATGGGTATAATATTGCACCTACCTGGTAGTGAGGAGAAACTTGCCAAACAAATTAATGTAGGGGACCACTTCATGCTTGGTTGTGGCCCTGTGAAGGTTGCACTTCTCATAAGCTCATAGGGAATCTTTTAATTTGGTTTAATCATCATCGGTAATCAATTCCTTAAGTACTTAGTCAATGGCCTTTAATACCTCATTATAATGTTTGAATTGGTTCAATCCATCTAGGAATAGAGTTTCTCTATATTTAGGCTTGGCCTTAGGATTTTAAGACAAAGTAGCCATTACAATAAGGTGTAAATCAGCATATGATCTCAAGGTGAAGGAGAAGGTGTAGAAGGCACCAAGTTTGAGCAGAAAACAAGGAGTCTAAATTTGGGAGTTTGGAGTTATAACAACTAATGAGATTTCCTCATGATAGTTATGGAAATTCACATGCATCCCCTTGTATTAATGTCATTTGGCATCTCACTCGTCATGGATTAAAATTTGCTTTGGTGACTCATTCTTCCACTTAATTTCCTAATCTAGAGTTAAATTTGTAGCATATTATTACATGACACTTACTAGATTTAGTAAAGGTGATGTGACATTTTAAATTATCTAATTAGGTTTAAATTTACCACTTCATCAATGTATATATTTTTGTAGGTACAAATACACCTCATCCTTAAAGCTTCTTGGGAGCTCCTACTTTATGCAACTTGTCATTTTCCTATTGGTCCTCATATCAATGGTGGAGACCTAGGCATATCCTATCACTTTCCTATTATACCCTTAGGAGGGATGAGATACCAGTAAGGGACACATGGTATCCTCTGATTAACCCTTATTATTTCACATATCATTTATTGTGAAAATATTAGGTCCTTTAGGGGCCCACCTATTAAAATTCCTAGTTATGCCACATGTCATGTTGTGATGCATTACACTATCCTAGGCTCTAACATCTCTATCAAGCCAAGGGTATTGACTATCCTAACAATCAACGACATGGTGTTTCCTCATTACATTGGGCTCTCTTGGGATCTGACACTTCTATTAGGATTGGGATACTTACATGTCTAAAAATAGGGAGAGCTCATTGATTAGATCTTTACACTTCTAACCTTCAAACCATATGGCATCTTTTGATTTGGTTAGGCTTTCCTAGGATCTAACATATTTGTCAAGATTGGGAGATTGATCATTATACCTATAGTTTATGTGGCACTCCCTAGTTGGGTTGGGCTCTCCTAAGATCTAACATCTTTGTTAGGTTTTAGATACTTCCATTCTTGTTTGGCATGAGGTGATTGGCTAGAGTACTAACAGTTTCTAACCCCAAGTTGTATGGTGATTCTTCATTACATTAAGCTCTCCTAAGTTTTGACATCTCTATAATATTAAATAAATTGGCACCAAATTCTAGATCCATGGTCTCCCCTATTTAGATAATTTTGACAATATCAGATAATTGTAACTATTATAGGTGTCCATAATTACTAGTAACATCTAAGAGCCCCTAATGGTTAATTTTAAAATTTAAACATCTCCTTTGAGTCTACCTAAGCATGTTTATTATTTCATTTATGGGGGAAAATATCAAAGATTCATCTATAAATACAAATCAAGCTTAAGTCTATATATATTTATCACTCATTTTGGTAAGTCCTCACAAGCTTCAAAATCCATTGTCACATCCTTGATGTATCAACCAAAAACTTTAAAATCTAGAAACCCCTCAAAATATCAGCCCTATGTCCAAATAAGAATATAAACACAAGGTAAAATTTACATTTTGTTAAGTATCTCAATTGCATTGCATGCTTATGGATCAAAATTGAGCACACCTAGGTGGGAGAAATACAAGCAGTTTGATCCCTCTTTGGAGTATTGGAATTTAGGCAATTCTCAACAACTCAATGTGGAATGGTTAGGGTTATCCAACCCATATTTATAAAATATTTTTCCAAGTCTATTTTATGTTGAAAGTGACACCATGGTTTTAAGGTAAAGTGAATAAAAATGAAGATCTAAGCATAAGATTGATGTCAAGAAAGCATACATAAATCATCTAAAATAGTAGGCACATAGATATATGGCATAATAGATTAGAACATTTGACCTAGACAATGCTATCAAATAGTGGATAGTATCAATTTTTCCAGGTGTCTAAACTTTGTTAGCAGCATCTGTGCAAGTTTTAATGGTCTATTTTTAGGCATATACATAGCATTTCTAAAGACTGTAACATAAGTAGTGAATAATATAAATTAGAAAAATTGGCTAAGTCTAATATTAAGTGCAATACCAATCTCTCTTTAACATTCGTAATTGTATAGTGAATGTTCCATCTTGCACAATACGAAGTTCAATAGTTTAATCTTATTTATACTATGTCCTAAATCAAAACATAAATAAAACATACAGTAATGTTTTGAAAAAATAGCAAAGATGTTTTTGGTATGTCAAAAATATTTTTGATAATAACTTTCAATAAATTCATATCATCTTATAGACCTTCATTCTCTTAGAATAATAATTTTATTAGATCAATTTTTACACCGTTAGATGGGATTATTTTATAAATTTTTGAAAAGATTGTCACATTAAATTTTGATAAATATTTAAGGTTTTATGGCCTCAATATATTGATCATATAAAAACATTGTACTTTGTACAATTCAAACCCAAAAATTATTCAAATTGTAATAAAAAACTAAGTTTTATGAAAATGAATATATTAATGTTAGAGATTATAATTTACATTTAAAAGTCAAAAATTGTACTACCTCATTGGAGCATTTATGTCAACTTGATTTTGGAAGGTGAATCATTGTATTGGTATAATGATTATGGAGACCATAATTTTGATTAACCATGAAATAAGTTGAACCTATGTTCTTATCAGAATGGAAAAATAAGAAATTTTTTAAGATCAAAAGAGATCAAGAATTCTAAGAAAATCTAGAAAATAAAGATAAAGAGATAGCATAATTTAATTATATTATTCAATCCTTCATTGATAATATAATAAAAATTAAAGTAAAATGATAATTAGAAAAAGGTGGAGGAAATGTTAATATTATACAAAGAAAAATATTTAAAAATATTGAAAATTTTCTTACCTATAAAGGAAAATTTAATAAAACTCAATGATGATATTTTTAAAAGGATAATATCACTATGTCTAAAATTATAAAGGAAAATTCAATAAAACTTGATGATGATATTTTTAAAAGGATAATATCATTATGTCCAAAATCATTATTGATATCTATAAATTCATCATTTATATAGTTAAATGGTCATATGGGAAATAAAATAATATCAAGTAGACACAAGATAATGGTGAATAAATTCCATTCTTTAACTTGAAGCTCATTATAGACTATTATGTTTCGTACTATGTTCTATGTTATGGAAATGGGTGATTTACATATTATCTTTAGAGAGTTAGATATCCTTGGTTATATATTGTGATAATTTTTAAAATTGAGATGAAAGATAATTTTGTAAAGATTTGGTATGTGAAAAATTATGTGGCATTGTAAGATATACCAAAACATATTAAAGGAGAGCATGAGAGATATTTTTAAGAAGAAAGAGAGGAGAAATATGAATATCAGGGTAGGAAAGATTCTAAAGAAGAGAAAAAGGAAATATTTAAAAAGAAAAGATAATTAGGACTCGTGTATTTGTGATACAAGATCAAACCCTTCACTTAATTAAGAAACTAAGGAATAAGTAGAATATAATATTGAATAAATAAAAGGATAGGAATGTGTAACTAATCCTAAAAAGGATGCATCATATCAACATTTATATCACAATGAGGTAATTATATCATGGGTCATTATTAGGAGCATTAGAAAATAAATGATTATGGATATACATAGAATTATAGATGCATAAATTATATTTCTTTATATATAAATGTCAACTATGGATAAATGCAAAAATCATATCAATACAGAAGACAAATAACATTATAAAGGACTGTCACTCATCAACATCAACTTTGTATGGATGGATGATCCAAGAAAGGCTTCAAGTATAGACATATTATATATATAATATTACTACTTGGTGATTTATCATGTTTTTGGACAAATATATTAATATGGATATAATGGTGTACATCTATTCTTATGGAATTATGATGTATATGAGATGATGAATTAATCTACTTTTAGTACACATATCTTTGCATAGTCATTTTGTTTAATAAGTATCTTTTGGATTGTTATATGGGTCAACCACATGGGAACAAGTGGTTTAAGTACTTATCATACCCCATTAATATTATAAGAGATATTATATATAAAGAGCTCATTTTTTTATAAAATCATCATGTATCATTAATTATGGATCAGTTGTATTGAATAGTAAGGATAAAGTAGTGTAGTGATTGTGATCACTATCTTTCATAACACGAGGCCTCATTTTATCATTCCTTGATTAGGCAATATTATAATATATAACCTTACTCAAGGTTATTTTTATTTATTTTAACATTGAATATAAAGGTATATTGATACCAACCATGTAACTCATGTTGTATTTTTTCCTATATTTATGAATATTTATGTGTATTTGATATTTAGTTTTTAAATAAATTTTAATTTGTTGGTTTATTTAAAACATTTGGTTCTATTATTAGGACTCTAAGTTATGAATGAATAGTTATAGATTATCTCATTTAATATTGTAAATTTACATTGAAATAGTTATAATATTAGAAAGGTTTGAAAAATGTGATATTTTGAAATATGAAACAAAGTATATTTAGAGATCATATGATCAAAAGAGAGTCCATTTTTAAAAATTAATGGAAAGGAATTATACATCAAATTTTTTCACACTTTATGGTTGCATCTAGAGAATAGATAAATATCTTCACATATAATAATAAAAAATAGATTTCATCTAACAAAAAAATAGGAAAAATCATTTTAGAAAAAACCAACAATAATTAGAGATATTTTTTGCTTTCCTTTAGATTAAGGTAGCAATACCCTGAAGGCAATATTACTCACCTTCAATAAAATTGTATAATAAAAATTTTAAAAATTATTTTTTGAGATAGAGTCTAATGGTAAGTTCAATAATTTAATACTACAATAACACAAGTTATAAACTCAACTAGTGCATGCTCCCTACAATAATGATGTGATAGATGGAACTTTTAAACTATAGTGTATTCACATCAAACTTTGAAATAAAAAAATGTCTAAATAATATTTTGTTCAACTAAATATATTTATCAAACCTCACTAAAAATATATTTGTGAACCAAAAGAGCTTTCATAATTTCCTATAACATATAAGGTCAAAATAGTCTAACACGAACATGCACGACACTCCAAACAACATAAATGTATAAAAAAAATATTTTATATAAAATGTGAGTGAAATTTAAACATACCCCAATAGTACAAAAGTTTTAATAGTAAAATTTTAATATCACCTTTGGTCATGATGGCATTGATGCAGTTCATGACCTCCATCACACAACCTACATGGACACAACTTAAAAGGATAAATATTTTGTATTTGATCAAATATATGTGATATTCCCAATCTAATTAACTTATTTTCAGATATTATTTGAGTTATAATTTATATTTTGTGCATGGAACATGGATGGTTTAAGATTTTTTTTTGGATTAAACTTGATACATCAATGTTATTTTATAATGGCCTATTGCCATTAGAATTTACATGTACTAATATCTAGTATTTATTGATTCATTATGGTATCTAGAAATTATTATTGATATATGTTTCAGTATATGTATATATCTATGGGTACATTATTATACTGTGATTGACGTATTGTTCTAATGATTATGTACATGTTTATAAAATATATTTATTGTTTATTTCTAATACATACCACATGAATTATTATTTTGAATAATTGTTTCATATGAGTATATATTTGCCCCATGATCACAACCCAAATTAGTGCCAACTCATAGGAGTAACTTCACTTGTAACATCACATAATTCACGGATTGTGGGTTAGAATAGTTTGATTATTTACTTGGTTTTCATGTATATTATATATTGTGTTTTGATTGTGACCGACATATTTTCATATGAATTTTTATAGACCATCTAATTGGTTAATAATTTATATTATCATCAACTATTGCATTAATAACCAAATCAATTATATAGCTTTTATCATTTATTTTTTGATCTATCAAACCCTTATTTAAATTTAAGAGCATATTGATTCACTTAAATGTTTATCTTTAACATGACATTGCCCATTTGGGTTTAAAATTAATTTTTGGGAGTGGTTTATAAATGTATCTTGTTTGTGACATCTTAATTATTTAAATTTGATAACTTGGAATGTAACTTAATGTTTTTCATGCTTGTCAAATTTGGTTGTTTCATTATCATTTTTGACATGGTTTAGTGTCTTGATATGACTGGACCTTGCTTGGTATTATTGTACTTGTTGTAAATGTGTGTGATGTTTTTATAATAACACAAGGTCTAGACTTAATTTCTAAGCTTAGTTTGAAATAGGTTTTTTGAAAAAATTAGGATAATATTGTTATTTTGTATAGCAGATATGTTATGTTCTTTAATTTTTTAAAACCCTAAGTAAATAATATTGCTTAAAATCTATGTTAATACCTGACATAACTATATGTTATTATCATAACCTAATTTATATGTTATTATCATAACCTAATTTTATATTAATTACATCATATAATGTTACGATTATTATTTTTGGATTAATGGAAGGGGAAAAGGTGTCATTCATGGATTTAATGGAATTAGTGTAATATAGGGAATTCAATTAAAGTTAACTTCTATACAAACTTTATTGTCTAATATTGAACACTGGAGCCAAATTTATAATGTTTAACATTATTAAGTGTTGTAATATTGTATTTGTGAAAAATATAAAATAAAGACAAGAATGACAAATAATTAGTCTTTTATTTTAAAAAATTAACATTAATAAAGCTTTGGCTTTCTCAAAAAACTAATGAATTATGATGTTAATCATGGTCAATGGATTTAACTCAAGTTAGAGTTGTAAGATGTAAAAGAGTTAGGTTTTATTATTTTTTCTTAACATTCATTTGCATGGAGACATTTTTTAGGGTGAAGCCTTACTAGAATGGGGACTGAACATTGCATAATCAATCAAACTATCCATTTTGGATAGTTGGATGGAAATTTTGTTGGATATATGCATTGAGTCTCTATTCAAAGTAATACTCAGATTATCTATCATCTTTATCAAGTCATACATTGAAAATTAAGGCATAAAATAAAAATTTAGAACGATGGAATGGTATCATGGAGATTGGGAAAGGTTGAAATAAATTAGAAGTTTGGGAGCATATCTAGGAAAAATGAGGAAAAAAAATAGATTTTCAATGAACAGATATAATTTTTTTTACTTAACAGAATTATAATCACTTAAAAAACTTTTTAGTAATAGATTTGTGCTTATCTTACTAATATTTTGGATAAATGATATAGATCTATTTTTTACTTATAAAATAAGCCTTCGTGCTTGATTATCTCTCTATACTACAAGTGTTTGTCGATTGTTGACATATATAAATAAGGGTGTGTTTATCTCTCTCTCTCTCTCTCTCTCTCTCTCTCTCCTCTCTCTCTCCTCTCTCTCTCTCTCTCCTCTCTCTCTCTCTCTCTCTCTCTCTCTCTCTCTCTCTCTCTCTCTCTCTCTCTCTCTCTCTCTCCTCTCTCTCTCTCTCTCTCTCTCTCTCTCTCTCTCTCTCTCTCTGTGTGTGTGTGTGTGTGTGTGTGTGTGTGTGTGTGTGTGTGTACCCTTTTCAAATAAATTAATCATGATTTTAGTCTATGTAGTCATTAATGATGATTGATAGTGATTTTATGTGTATGGATAGATGATGTCTTATTTTTTGAATTTCAAATCAACTATATAGAGAGAGTGTGTGTCAAGACTTATATAAATAGATACATTCCCAAAATATGGGTTGTTCTCAAAATGTGATTTTGTTTACGTATCATTGTTTTTTGGTAGTATTATTAGCAATTGAAATGGGGAATTGATGTATATGTGTGTATATCTATCTACAATTTATTAATTTATACTCATTTAACTTAATTACATCATTCTTATAAGATTATGTCTTGTAAAAAATGTATATAGATATAAATATATAAATTAAATATGAAGTTATGATATACAAATTTGTATATATGGATGTATTTTTTTTATTAAATTTGTATGAATGTGTACAATGACTTAGTTTGAATATTAAAAAGGATAATTTATTTGTAAAATTGAATAATTAATATCTATCAAACATGCATATGTAATTTTATATGTAATCATTAATAAAAAGTTCTTTAGCTTAGATTTAAATGTATATATAAGCTAATAAAAATATGCATGAACAATGGCAGCTATATATACTTCCTTGTTTCATTTGATGGGATTTTATCTTATAATATTTATGTTTCATATTTCTTTAATGCCTTATCAATCAAATTATGGTACAATTTCTATTTGTTTTTAGGATGAAAAGGGTTTTTTCTAGTTATATTTGACTCTTTTATATGATCATATATTAATTTATTATAATTAACATTACAAGGTTTATAATATGCATATTATGAAATGTATTTTGTATGGTTGTCAATGGTTTGGTAATACAAAAACTGATTACAAATAAGTTATGCATGAATTTTTATATGTTTATGGTGAAAGTTTAAATTCTATGCATGAAATTTTTGCCTATAATCAATGGAATTGATTCTTTACCATGATTTAAAGGTGTTTTACTTATTTTAGATTTATATGATCTAAATAATATAAAACTATTGAAATTCAAAATGTATAAAATACTAAGTTTACCATATAAATGTAAATGTTAAAGGAAAATTAAAATCATACTTATTATTATTAGAATTATAAGGCAAAGGAAACAAAAACTTAATTGGTTTTTTAATTTATATTACTCATTATATGCATCATACTCACTCAAAATATTTTTAATTAGATTTTTGACAACTAAGATCATGAAATAGACTATCAAAACCCATGAGGACACTTAGTGAAGCTCAAACACCTATGACAACTAGTATTATCCTACTGACACCATCCAAGTTTAATGTGTCAATCTATTATTTTTCACCCTTTTATTTTACTAATGATCTCTCTTATAGGAATCCTCTAAACATCAATATCCCTTATTACACATCTTAAAGAGTGTACCAAGAAGGTTGTGGGGTTGTCTTGTGGTACTTTGTGAGAAATGTTTGCATACTATTATGGCATACTTCATTACTATCAACTTGGCCTCCTCTAAGTCTTTTTCCTTCTTTTATTATCCATTTTTTTATGTAAAATTACACAAAATCCCTATATTTATTATCATATTATCAGTTCCAATATATTTGTTTTCTTACCTATTTATCTTGGTACTATATTGGCACTATCAATACTTGATTTTACATGTGTATTTTGTATTATATTATGACTAATGATACAATAATAGGTCATTCAATACCATTTTATTGTATCAATCTAAATCAATATTGCTAGCTTAGAGTTACATTTTATATCTAGGTTTAGATCCATATATATAGGGGTCATATATATCCTTATTAACTAGCACAACACTCATATAATATCCTCATGATTGCATTTTTACTTTTAAGTGGTAAAAGGAGGAATTAGTGGATAAAGGCATATTCTTGTGTATATCAAGTATTGATCAAGGTCATCAAAAATCAATGGGAGGATATGAACAAAGGAGGTACCCCCTACTATTTGGAGTCTATAATTAAATACACTTATGTTTTCATCCTTACCATTTGAGGTCTTCACCTACAACATTTCTTGTGAAGTGCCATTAGAAATAATGGGGAGATTGTTGTGCCAACAATTCAATCGAAGGTAAGCATCTCTATCCTTATTCTCTTTCTTTTTATTTACTTAGTAGATAGACATGTTATTCTTATTATTACATTATTATTTATTTTTTTGTCCTTTCTTAGGTTGCCTTTATGTTGAAAAAGTTTAGAAGGAATAGGGTGCTTAGGTTTGTCACTACAACCAGAGTTTAAGACCTAGTCTAAGCCACATTTTCTTATCCTAAAACTATAATAAACTCTTTTTAAATTTATATATTATTTATTTTACCTTGAACCTAGGATAACCTTTCTCATCATTTATTTACTTGTGGCTTCCTTATTATATCATAAATACCTCATTTAAAACCATGGTTTTACATTATTGATTTTATCTTGACACCTAATTTGACCCCATATATCATATTTTAGGCATAGGATTTAGAATCCTATATATTTTATATTAAGTTTGGATTACCATATACTAGATCTCTATCCACCTCTAGGTTATGTCACTATCTTTACATGTACATAGGTTTTAGTTTATTCTTCCATTTATATCCTAATCTATAGAGATAAATAAGATTTTTACCTAGATCATCTTAGTTAGCATACATTATGGTGAACCTAATTTAAATCCTATCCCAGTCCTAGTTTAATTTTTTTCACATTTTCATATCAATCTTCTTAGATATTTTGGTTTGACAAGTATCTCTTGTCAATCTCTATATCATATCCCCCAGGTTTTCTAATTTGTCAAACACACATTGTTTTTCAAATATTTATAGAGGATTTTTAGTTGTTTCCAAGATGACAATTATTTTTGAAAAATTTATAGAGAAAAGTAATCAATTTTTTTGAGGATTCTATCCAATAATCCTAGTGCTATGAAGTTAACTAATACCCATAAATATTCTCAATAACTTATTATTTTCAAATTTCCTATCTCCCAAGAACTACCTTTTAATAATTCTAATATTGCCTCCACTAGATCCAAGTTCTATGAGCCATATACCAAGCCCCAAAACCATAAGAAATCCAAAGTACTCAAATCCCATGAATCTGAGGGTGAATAGGAATATGTCTTAGAGTATACCACCATAATGAAATTTTTTCTCTGAGATCATCTGAGTGTAAGGGAAAGGATTTAAAAACTTTTTATGAGATCATGATGCAACATTTTAAAAATACACATCCTTCCCCATGCATATAATTTTTATAGTACTTGGGTAAAATCAAGTATCAAATTCCCTTCTTCCTTGTACATGTATCATGCTTATATTATCAACTATTATCAGAGGTATTAGCTTTAGTTTCCCTATCCAAAGCACCCTATCAACACCAATATTAATTCCACATATATTGTTTCTTAACATACCAATAAAGCTTATACTTCAAACCAAAATGCACTTGATTCAATATAATTAATTTTATAGGATCATAAACCAAATGTCTGAATTGAAATATTTGAATAACACCCAAATGATATAATTATACATTGAACTTATACAATTATAATCAAAAACTTAAAAAGTTAAATGGGATTAAAAAATAAAAATTCCCCCACCTCCCTTAGATATCATCTTGGAAACCTCATTATTCAACCTCATCTTCATAATAAAAACAACTAATATCTTAAAAATGAACCCTTAGTGCCTCAAATTGATGATATTGATATCGATAAAATTAATCATACTATCTCTTTTAATGCATTTATTGATCCTAATTTACATCTAAAGGCATTTGGAAACCTTTACAAGGATTATATTAACTTCAAAACTTTTACTTATATAAAGCTCTTAATCAAAACCCTAATATATGATGTTTTATAATGGTACAATTAGCTTAATTTTATCTCTATCACTAGATTAAAAGACTTAGTTAACACATTGGTATAATAATTCCACTCTATAAACTTACCTAAAAATAACCTAGCTAACATCATTAACTACAAGCAAGTGAAATATGAGACTACCCAAGACTTTATAAAACATTGGAAAGCCTTAGGAAATACATCCAATAATAACATGATGGAAGATAACCTCTTCCACCTATTTACCACTAATTTAAACACTGGATTATAATACAACATTAGGCCCTTCACTCTTAATTCATTATAAGAATCTTAGAACAAGTGAAAAGATAGAATAATATCGTAAGACAATTTGAGCCTTCAAAAACCTAGACCCGTAACTCGAGTCTTATGAGACCTAAAATAAATCACACCAATTATGATGATGTTAATAATACTTACAAATCTAAGAGGGCTATCCATGCAATCATGGTAAGAATATCTAAATAAAATACTCTCTCATAAATCATAGTGGCAAGTCCCTTCTACTTTCCTCTTCCCCCTTCTCATAACTAAAAATATGACTCTCATCACCCTCTTAGTCTTGAATAACTTAGGAGATGCCTTCTTGAACATTTACTTATAGAATTTAATGAAACTCAAACTAAATCCCATTGGTATGATCTTAGCAATTTTTTTGGTATCAAACTAATTTAGGTCATTCTCATGACACTTTCAAGAAACTTAAGCATATAACATGTGAGTTTCTCCTTCATCATAACTGTGATCATGATGCCAAGATAATAGAACACCACCAAGTCTATGAGAAAGCTTCCAAAATTCATGTGTAAAGTCAAGTGTGATGTGCTCAATCAATATAATGCTCACCTTAAAATTTACAAAAGTCCTCTTCCCAATAATTCTCAAAATCAAATAAATAACCATCAACCTCAAAATCTATCAAATCAAAAATAAGCCACTAATTTTTTTTAAACCACAATTAATCCTAACTTTTCTTGCAATGAGTAAAAATTTATTAACATGAATGTTTTATCATTCATCGATTCTCAAATTATTAGTTCATGCATACCTCCTCAAAATTAAAAAACTATTTAAATATATCCTCCATATCAATTCTCAACATTTACATCTCATGAAATCATAACATTCATATACTTCACACATTTAATTGTATCGACCAACCTGATATAATTTTAAGTGTTCAACTATATAGGCCAAAATTGATACTATTTGTTATGCCTACCACTATATCTTCCAACCCAATATAGTTTATTGTTGATCCTATATCATCAATAATCTTCATATAAAATATAGTATACAACTTTTAGTTCTTACTATATCATAAATCCCAATACTATTTGTTTTTATCTCTTTTATATCATCAAAACTAATATAGTATCATCTGTCTCTAACTGCATTAACTAACTAGATACACTTGTCTTAGCCTAATTCTACTAACATATAAGTTTTGATTCTACCTATATCAACTAAAAATTATGGAAAATTAGGTTCACATTCCTATTGTTAGGAAAAACTATGTTAGTGCTCACATTAATAGGCAAGAAATATTAATATGTGTGTTAGTAAGTGTGGAGATTGTTACATGAGTAACAATCACACTAATATAGGATAATAGGTGAGTTGTGATAATATTAGTTGTTAGTTGTTAGAATAACCAATATATATTTAAGGTGAGTGGTTATAGGACATATCCTATATATTTGTAAATCATATTGGATAAAATTGTATGAAGTTGATTGACCAAAGAATTTGTGTACTCTACACATCTGTGAGCTTTGGCTCTCTCTGAATATAGATGATTTTCTATATTTGGTATCAGAGAAGGCACCCTGAGGGACCTCTCTATAATTTAGATCTAGTATTTCACAAGGGTTTTGGAGTGAATACCATGTCCATTGTCCTTACCATTTTAAATGCCTTATTTATGTATATCATTGGTAATGTATTATAGACCATGATAGGGTCCATTTTCATTCTAAAATATTTTTGTAAAAAAAAAATATGTATATTTATTTGTATGTTTTTATAGTTTTCTAAAGTATTTTAGAGTGGATGAGATAAGTTTCTCATCACTTTACCTAGGACTACTGCATATATTTTGTTACAAAACCATAGATAATCCAGTGTTTTTTATGAATGACATTCATCCTTTGGCCATACTTTACTTTGGGTCATAAAAATTTATTCACTTGCATTGGTTTTGTTTTGGATCGGTCTTTATTGTCTTTGTTCTATAGGAGTTATTCACTATGATTTTAGATCAAATAAATCATTTGAACATTGATTTCCTCTAACTTAGATCTTTCTTTACATAAAAATTGAGTATTTTTATTAGGAATGACATCCATTTTTTGGTTCACTACATCTATATTAGCATCCGATCAAATACATGCATCATATATTGCATGATATCATCATATTAGACATAAATTGTGTTGATGGTTGTGAAGAATTTACTTTTGGCCTAACTCATCTTGGCTTATCCTTAATATATGTATTGAAATTTAAGTCAAGGAATTGTATTTTTGACTCAAATTTGGACCCATTTTTGTAGACATTTGCAACTATGGCATTTTGAATCACCTCCATGTGAGTTATCTTCAAGCTCATTTTCATTACAATCTACTTATGACAACTCTACTCCATCCATTCAAGTCTCGACCTACCTTAGCAACCCTATCTAATGGCATTCACCTTTTGAATGGCATGAAATATTAGGGCCATCCCCTCTATATAAACTAAACTTCTAATGCTAATAAACTCTATCTCTATACTGTGGGGATTGGATTTGACTAAAGGCCCCCATATCTGCAACTAGAGATCAAAGCCCCAAACTCATTCCTATTGAAAATGCTCAAATTTAGTCTCTAAACACTATTCATCATCCAATTTGACTCCAATCTTCATTCCACTCCCTCCATCATTATTTTCTCTAAATATTTTATAAAAGTGGTTTTTTGTGTTAGTGTTTTTTATTAATTCATGGCTTTATTAAAAAAAACTCAAGAGTCTTATTTATTAATTAGTAGGATTTATTTTTATTTATAGGTATATGGTATAATATTAAGTTTTTTTATGTTATTATTTAAAGATAAACTTGTTTGTGTCTAAGATATGTATTGGCATTTAGATATAATTTTTTGGTATTAGGTGTTTAGACATTTATTAAGTGTTAGGTTTGAAGTAATATTTTGTTAATTATGATTAATTAAGTGGTTCAAAAATTTTGGTTTTACTAATTGGTTTTTATATATGTGTCTAGTGTTGTCTTGTGTTATTATGTAATAAGGGGTTAGTCATAATATACTAAGTGTCAGTTGGTAGTCTTTTTTTTGTCAAAAGTCATGTGTGTCTTCATTTAGGCAAGTCCATTTTTTTGTTGTAAGTTACAAAATAAACCTTCAAGGTTATTTTTCAAATAAAACATGTGTGGAAACTCTCTTATGTAATATGGAAGATATATATTGTATAATCTCTTATTGTAAAATTGGATGCATTATTAGGGTACCAATATCCATAAAATAAAATTATGTGGGGGGTAATATAGAGATGTTAGTACATGTAGTTACTCTCCAATGTTCACACTAAGGGGGAAATGTTAGTAAAAACTATGTTATTTCTCACATTAATAGGTGATAAATATTAATATGTGTGTTAATAAGTGTGGAGATTGTTACATGAATAACAATCACACTAATATAGGATAATAGGTGAATTGTGATAAGATTAGTTGTTAGTTGTTAGAATAACTAATCTATATTTAAGGTGAGTGTTTATAGGACATATCCTATATATTTTTAATTCATATTAAATAAAATATATGAAGTTTATCTACCAAATAATTTGTGTGGTCTACACATTTGTGAGCTTTATCTCTCTCTAAATATAGATGATTTTTTATACCTCTACTATTAAATTTGCTCATTCCTAGAATTTTATTTCTCAATCTTAGTCATGTCCAACTTATAATAGCTTTAATGAGTGGGATCCCATAGAATATATTTCTATAATCCCATCTCAAATTCCTTTTCTTGAGCTTGTGAGGACTTCTTTTAGACACCAATATCAATTTATGCAAATTTTATTTGACGTGAACATCCCTTAACAAATATGTTCAAGTCAAGAAGATACCTTTCCTAAATCTAAGGGAAATATCATGTAGAAATGTGAAAATATATATATCCATGTCAAATTTACAATGAATATATAACTCTTCATTAAATTTCACATTGTGTCTATTATCCCTAATGAACTCTTTATTCATTTGAATGACCCTCCTCTCTTTATTAGCTTCAAAATATGTAATGTTTGATTCAATTGAGCCTTAGTGATGAAGGTTTCGGTAATTTTATTACCTCTTTATAGTTCATAAAATCCCTTGGATATTTTAATTTTAACCTTAATTTACCTATAGAACATGCCACAAATACAAATGAGGAGAAATGCCTCTATTATACATTTGGTTTCTTATCAAGATACCTCCCATTATGATTAGGGTGAAGGTTATGATATTTAATTTTTCCCTTTCCTATAACATCTTTCCTGGTTACCCTTAGAATCAGCACATGATGGCCATATATTTCTCATTTATATACATGGGTGTTATCTAAAATATGGAAGATGACATCAACCCTTTGAATTTTGAGAAATTCCAAGAATGTGACATCTATAAAATACCTATCCTTCAACATTTCCTAATATCTCATTCTGAGAGTATCAAAACTTTAAAAATATTATTGATTTAGTTATAGGTTATATTGGTCACCATGAGCTTGTGTGAAACATCCAAATAAACCTCCTCAATTCCCATGATCATGATCCTAATGAGGTCAACTTGAAAATAAAAACATCATATTTCCCTCTTAATATCATAGCTTATTTTCCACCTACTTTATGACCCCATTCTATACAAATTTCAATTGAAGAGATACCCACTTTTGTGGTTATTCCAAAGATATATATTTCTAATAAACCACCTTATTTTGATATTGTGGTTGAATCCCTTAATGTAGATTTTACCAACATCAACTATGATGACTGTTTCACATTAGATGACCCTAATTTTTTGTCTATACCCAAGCAAAAGATGGGGCAAACTTATTTTACTAATCTTCCCTTCAAAAAAAATTACAAGTGTCATTCATTTATAGCATAAATATGGTTAATTATTCACATCTTGGTAGCCTAATCCTTTTTATGATCAATAAGAGTAAATTTTTATTTATTTTAATGAGAGAACTCATAATGATGCTCATTTTTTAGTCTCTTTTGATAGGTCTAGCATGGAGCCAATCTCTATTTTCACTACACTAGATACACCTTATAGTTTTTAACATATTTAGAGTAATCTTAATTATCATTCTCTCATTGGACCATACCATTTTTCTAGGCATTCTAATCCCTTAATTTTTCTTCCTCAAAATATGTTGGCCATGTTTATTCGTATAACATTAAAGATGATGTCAAAAGAGATAGTAATGCCTTATTATTCATTTAAAAATACTTTTAAACATTTAGATAATGAGTGTATATATTTTCAAAGACATTTAGAGTACAAAATGTCATAAGACCAAGCTTGTACTATAAATTTTATACCACCACATTCATTTACTCCTAGGTGTTCATGTTTCTTCCATGGGATTATTACACATTCCTCAACTAACTATCGAACTCTTTGATATAATTTGGATGTACTTCATCTTATGGTAGTTAATTTTCCTCTTTAACCAAATATGCATATTTAAAGGTGACACTAACATATATCCCCAAAAATTAGGAGATGTGTTGTCTTTGTAATGAGTGTTATATCTATTCTACAAATAAATATAGAGCTCTTTAGTAACATTTTCACCACTTTCTAAGGCTTGAGACTGAGGTTCCTAAAAAACATTCACATGGAATGTCAATGATAGAGTAATAATCTCCCTAATTGGTAGAACCACCTCTTCATCATGAATACTATCTTACTCATCCAATAATAGAAGCTTCTCTTCTACATTTATGTTATGCATAGGCAGAGGACATGTATCTTTTTTTATTTTAGCATACCTATATTCTCTCTTGACCTCATTTATGAATAATTCCTTACCTATCCCTTTGAAAATGTAAAACAGACCACAGTTCAATAAATATATCATTTTTAGTGAGATAGGAAACATCTTATCAATGGTTTTTGTAGTGATATTTCATGTTTTTTATGAAAAAATATATGTTTACATCATATTTTTTATATCACAATTGTCACATGTTTTGATTTTAAATTATATATTTATCATACATGTTATTCAATTTTACTTTCTTGTACCATGTTCTTTATTTTTTTACAATTTATTTTCTTTTTTTTTAACTAAAAGGGGTAAAAATTTATTTAAAAGGGCCCAAAAATGGGAGAATTACAACACCATATCCTGCTCAAGAAGTTGAGCCAGGGTAAGGGATAACCTAACAGGAAGCATCTTATGATCATGAATACACCAATTCGGCCCATGCTCCAAGGCCCATTTGGCTAAACAATCAGCAACTCCATTCCACTCACGGGGAATATGCTTAAAGGAAATCAACTCAAAAGACGTACTAATCTGATGAATCTGCTTAATAACTGTAGCCAGTTGCCAGTCTACATTATCAAAAATATAATTACTCAGCAAGTTAACAACCACTTGTGATTTTGACTCACAGATGATACTAAGCCAGCCCTATTGGCAACAAGTTTGTATCACCTCTAGGATCGCCATAGCCTCCATAAGATTGTTGGTATGATGGCCCTTATAAATAGAAAATAGAAAGTGAATTGCACCAGTATTGTCTCTTCCAATGCCACCAATCCCAGCATCACCAGGATTTCCTTTAGAGGATCCATCAATATTAACCTTAATAAGCCCCTCCACAGGAGGTGTCTAATGCCCCAATCAGCTAATCAGATGCACCCGTTGCCTGGTCCTATTTGTGGGATGAGTGTGAGGAATAAGGGAATCTGTAGAGAGTGTAATAGGGGATAGTTGAGTTAAAACTGTGGCCTCTGTAGGATCCATTTTTGTGACACTGTCACACTTAACTTGGAGAGTTTCCTGGAGTGCGATAAGGACTTTCATCCACAATGCCCTGACACCCCAACAACACTCTTAAAAAATCCTTTTGTTCCTCTCTATCCAGAGGTTCTAGAGAATAAAGGTGGGTCTAATTGCCCATGTAGTCTGAAGTATAGATGCCTTGGTAGGTGGTTGACCCAGGCGCTACCAAAATTTTTCCAAAGAGGAAATGTGCCAATAAGGGCAACCCCATGCTTCCCACCACAGATGCCATAATCTTCTGGCAAGGGAGCATTGAAAGAAGAGGTGCACCCCATTCTCCTCACTACCACAGCAAAGCATACAAATTAAAGGACCTTGAAATCCTCTTCTGCAAAGATTATCCCATGTCAAATAGTGGTTGTAGGTGAGAGCCCATAGAAAGAAGTTACATTTCGGCCATGAGGTAGAGTTCCAAATTTTCTTTCCCCATAAGAATTCTACTTCACCAAAACATTTCTTAGTAAACTCAAGATAGCTGGAAGATACTGAGTACGGCCCATTGGAGTCGCCTCCCCATGCTAGGATATCACTCCCCCACAAGGAGCTATAACCTCTAATATCAAGGATCTATGATAATTCTTACTAGTTCTCCACAGTCCCTCCCAGTGGCCAGTCGGATGCATTCTTCCAAATATAAGCAATAGTAGTAACCAGATTATAAGCTTCTGTGTAATGCTCAACTGTGTCCCATCCAATAGTAAGAAATGAATCACATAGGGGCTGCAAATGGGGATGAGAGGATAGGAGGGGAGGAGCTCCATTCCATGAATCTTCCCAAAAAAGTGCCTCCACACCATTGTTGTAAATCTAAAAGAGGCTGGACTGCACTAGATGAGCTCCAAGTTTGAGGGTGTTCCACACCATAGAGCCTCTTCCCTCAATAGGAAGCCTGGGAATCTCAGATGGATTAACCCTGGGAAATACTTTGAAGACAGGATACGGGCCCAGAGGTGGGATTGGTTAGAGCACCAATTCCAATATAGTTTTGTAGTGAGAGCTTGACTAGATAGGATAGCATAATGTAGCCCAAGACCTCCATCCTTCTTTGGTCGGCAAATAGTGCTCCAATTAACAAGACTCCATTTTGAATTTCGTAGATTGCCGCTCCAAATAAATTTCTGAGAAGGAGCATCATATTCTTTGAGAAAATACATTAGGGTAGCTTGGACCATACTACAGTAAATGGGCAATGCTTTAATCATGGATTGCAGAAGGGTCACCCTCCCTGTAGTTGTGAGCCATCGGTGGGTCCAATGATTAACTCTTTGCCTCAATTTATCCAAAATATTCTGCCAAAAAAGCTTGGTTTGTCTTCCAACCACTATGGGTATCCCCAAATAAGTCACCAGGAGAGACTATGTCTGAAATCTAAGGGTAGTGGCAATCCTTCATTAGATAGCATCAGGAGTATTAAAGAAAAAGATGGAGGATTTGTGCTCATTGATTTTCTGTCCAGATGCTGCTAAATAGGTATCCAAGGTACTCCAAAAAGCTTGTGCTTCCCTAATTCAGGCTTTCCCTACCAAGATGGTGTCATCCACAAATTAGAGATGGGTCAACTTGGCTATCCCATTTCCCCACTACCACCCATGAATCAAGTTTTGAGAAGCCTGAGAATTAATAAGACGGCCCAACCCCTTAGCCAAAATAATAAACAAGTATGGAGTTATCAGATCACCTTGGTGAAGACCTCTAGAGGCACCAAAAAGCCTGGATGGCGCCCCGTTAATGAGGATTGAGTAAGAAGGCATAGTAACACAACTTAGCACCCAGCGTACCCAGTCTTGACTAAAACCAAAAGCTAGAAGGATTTTCCACAGGAATCTCCAATCAGCCCTGTCATAAGCCTTAGCCAAATCAAGCTTAATAAACATAGCTCACTCTCAAGAATTGTACATAGAGTGGATTGCTTCTAAAGCAATCACCACTCCATCCAAAATTTACTTCCCAGCCATAAATCCCCCTATTCCTCTGAGATGACCATGGGGAGCCAAACTTTGAGCCACTCTATAATGAGCTTGGTTATTATTTTGAAAACCATATTGCAGAGTGCAATGGGCCTAAAATGATCCATCTGATTAGCCTGTTCCTTTTTCAAGATCGGAACTAGGAAAGTTGCATTAAGCGCTCTAAGCATCTCTTTACTGAGGTAAGCCTCTTGCACCACTTCCACTAAGTCCTGACTGATAATACCCCAGAAATCTTGAAAAATTTTGGCTAGAAAACCATCTGAGCTAGGTGCTTTACCTCTACACATACTAAACATGACTTTTTCCACTTCTGACTTATCAATCGGCTTCAAGAGTGCTTCATTCATTTCTGGCATGATGACAGGAGGTATGCAAGACAAGACCATATTTTCCTCTAGTTTAGTAATAGGTGGTATGCTAAATAGGAGCTCAAAATAAAATCAAATAGATTCCTCAAATATGGCAGGAGAGGATGTTACACAGGTTCCATCTGAGATAACAAGAGAAGATATATAGTTCCTATTGCACCGCGCCTGAACTGACTTGTGAAAGAATGTTGTGTTCCTATCACCTTCCTAGAGCTAATCAATTTGGGCCTTCTGTTTCCAGTAGATTTCTTCTCAAATTTCCCACTCAATAAGATCATTCAAGGCCATAAATTTTGCCTTGCCAAGATCATCTGACAAGCCAAAGTCAAGAATCTGTTTGGTAATAATGTCCAACCTCTCTTGCACTCTTTTCTTCATTGCATGGAGATTGCTAAAATTATTTTTGTTCCAGTCCTGCATAGCTTTATTTTCACATACTAAAGCTTCTTGGCAAAAGAGAACATAGCCGTACCATATTTAGGCCCTCCCTACCTCCACCAGTGGGTCATCAGGCTATGGAGAGATGAATCTCGAAGCCACATTAGCTTAAACTTAAAGGGAGGTTTCTTGGGCCTAGTAATATGACTGGTTGTGAGCTTAATGGGCCAATGATCAGACCCTTTCCAATCCAAAATTTTAGAGGCTAGAGAGAAAGCACTAGATAGCCAAAAACAAGAAACTAAGAATCTATTTAAGTGCTCAGAGATAACATCCTTACCTGATCTTCTGTTGTTCCAGGTGAAGAGCCCATTAATGGGTTTAACATCTGATAGGTGCAACCGATCAATATTATGTCTAAGAAGCTCAGATGAGGGGTCTAAATGTGCTAGCCTACCCCTCTTCTCCTCCAGGCTAAGAACAGCATTAAAATATCCATCCATGATCCAAGGCAGGTAAGAAAAATAGCTCCACACATGACGTAAATGTTCCCATAGCTTGAGCTGCCCAGAGATATCACCAGGTGCATAAACATTAGTGACCAAAATCAGCTCCCTAGTTTTAGGAGAGGGTGCAATCATGGAGAGCACCGAGAGACTAGCCACCCACTGGAGTGGTGTGACCTTCCCTGAATCCTAATAGATTGCCAAACCCCCAGCGCTACCTAAAGCACCCACACACTATCATTGCCCAAAGGCCCAAAATTTTGGCATACAGCTAAACATAGCATTAACAAAAAGCTTGGTCTCCTGAATACAAAGGATATCTTGTAGAGTGCTCAACAACCAACTTCTACATAGCTCTTTGTCTGGGGGTACTATGTAGTCCCCTTACATTCCATGACAGCACTATCATTGGGTGGAGTGGGTGAAGTGTTCATCCAGGGTCTTAACCACCCCTGACTCTACCAATAAATCCCTTGTGAGTTTGATTTTCTCATGGTCCTTCTTGTATCCCACTCTAGATGGTGTGGTGAAGGAAACTTTCGTGAATGGTCTCTACATTAAGCCTAGCACTGATGATGATCCCTTATCTTTCTTGGAGACATCTATGTCTTTAACCAAGTCTGCCCAGCTGATATCCTTATCCTATTGTGCTGGAAGTACTACTAGTGTCCCCTCTTCTAGGGTAGTCATAGTCTCCTAAATTAGTTGGATCACCATGTCTTGGGACTCATCAAGGAAAGAGCACTACTCTTCACCCTCTGAGGGTCCTCCCAACTCATTAGGTGGAATGCCATCTTCAATGGCCATGCTGTCCAAAGTTTCAAAATGGTTAAAACTCATCTCTAGAGGTTGGTCCTGATTCTTGCACTTCTGCCCACATCCCTTCACACAACGTTAGACTTGGGTGAAGCCTTCCTTATTAGGACCATTAAATTTAGGTGGGCCATGAGTTACATTAACCATATTTGATTGGCTTTTCCTTTTGATGCACTGTCAGGCAAGCAATTTTAAGTTTCCATTTGGGTCAATTGACCTATATCTTTGCCTCCATTAGGATCCATCCCATTAAATCTCACAGCTTGAGGGCATTGATAATGCAAATGGCCATATACATGATAGATTCTATAGTGAAAAGGGATGGATCATAATCAATTTGTTGGACCCAGGATGAATCCCCTAGGCAAATTTCCATAGAGTCAGGTAAGGGGTTATTTAAATCCATTTCAACACATATTCAGGCATAAGAGATAAGCTTTTTGTTTAACAATTGATGCGCTATAGAAATTGGTGTTTCCAATAATGTAACTATTTGACATAGGATATCTTCTCTCAAAAATTCTAGAGGGAGTCTTGGGAGACAGACCCATACAGGCACGTGGGTTGGCAGATCCTTCGTAGAATTGAAACTTGCATGCCAGGGTTTGATAAATAGACCAATACAGTCATAAAAGTAGGGTCCTCCCTCAAAAATTTGATTCTTGTCAGATACAAAGGAGAAATTTACCATAAAATAACTATTTCTAGCCAACATAATATCTAGATCCCCTTCTACCTGCCAAGTGCAATGCATCCAGGCTTCTAAGGCTGACTGGGATATTCAAATGCCCATAAACATGCAAATCAAATCATGCACTAATAAATACTCTACATCCTCCTTAACATCCTCTAGAGAAATTACCAGCATAGGCCTATCTTGGCTCCATGGGAAGCAGCTGTTCACTTTAGTAACCCTGGATCGCTCACTGAAATAATAAGACTCCTTCCCCTGGGGAGACTCCTCCTGCAATGAACGTACTTCACCAGAGCCCTCACCAGGGCCATCCTTCTTCATTCCACCACTCGCAGCCATTTTCACCCTCTTACATATGTCACAATTTATTTTCTTAGAATGATATTGTTATCACCTTTTTATTTGGCCATGGTTTCCCTTATGATGTTTTGATATCTTTTTATAATCTTCCCCTTTTAGGTCTTTATTCAATCATTGCTTCCCTTGTGGTTCTTTTGTAACATTTTACAATCCCTTCTATTGAGTGATTTTTCTTATCAATGCTTGTTCTAGACCCCATGCAGGTTTGTATGGATTCCTTAGTGATATTACTACTATTTACATAACACTTACATTTTAGGTTTTTATTGCATCATGCCCATTTTATGATTTGACTTACATTATCATGTATTTTCACATCCATTTTATGCTTAGTCACTTGTGAATAAAAAATATCCCTGCTTGTGATCTGTTACTGGCATATCTTCATTGTATAATCTTTTGTAAATGAAAAAATCTTACATGATCCCCATTTATGCCTTTTGTTTCACTAGAGGTACATTTTTTTCATTTTTAACATTACACTTTTTTCTAAAGTTTAGGTCTAGGAGTATCTAAGTATATTCATCTTTAGCTTCTCATTTTAGTGGCTAGGTATAAGATTTCTTATGTTAGTCACCTCTAAAACCCATTATTGGTATTAAAAATCTATATGGAGGAGGAAAATATAAAAAAACAAAAGATTCAAAATCTTTCATATAATTAGAAAAAAATAATAAGGCAATAATAAAAATCCATGGAAATAAAATATCTATTAAGATTAAAATCATACAAAATACATGATAATATATTGGCACAACCCTATCTTAATCTAAGTTCAAACTCCATCATTGACCTCATAATGTATTGAAGGTTTGTTAGGGTATAATATGATATGACTATAGTAGGAGGTCTCATATATGTCATTTTTACAACATAATTTCTCATGCAATTACCCAATCCTCATAGTGGAGTGATTACTCTATAATGGGTCCTAAGGAATGGTGAACATGTTATGTAAAGGTTGGATCCTTTTATTTTCCATGAATTTTATCCTTCACAGAATTGATATTTATACTTCACTTGTTATCCCAAGATTATTATTTCTAAGTTGGGTTTTCGATATCCTTGATGTCAAAATATCTTGGCCTTGACCATTTGATTAGACTATCTTGTTATTTCCAAAGATTTATAGATTAACCTTGTATGGAATTTATTCATTATATCACCATATTATCATTATTAATATCTCATTTATAGATATTTCTACTATTCAATCATGCCCTCTTCTTTACATTTCATTTTCTTTCTCTTTACTTTAAATTTGACTCTTAGATTTCATTAATATTCCACTTTGATTTTCAATTTTTGAGTTGCAATGTAAGACATTGGAATACAATCAAGTATTACTCGTAAATTCCTATCACTTTTCTCATTTGAACCATATCTTTCATTATGGTTATGAATCTACGTGGCAATGCCTTCCTAGATTACACTCTAGCTCAAGCATTGATCTCAAGTTTTCACTTATTTGAGTCTTTAATTCTATGTATCACACATCATTATTTGAGTTAAGTTTATATATTTTCTACATTTTATGTTTTTACAATCATTTTTAAATCTATCACAATCATTTATTTCAAGTTTTCACTTATTTGAGTCTCTATTTCAATGATTCATATGCCCTTTTTTATTTAAGTTTTCATTTATCTTGCATTGGATGCTTTTATGGTAATTTTACAATATTTTGATCCCCTTTTTTATTTTGTTTTCACTTTTCTCTCTTAGAGGTTATAATAGTCATTTTAATATAATTTTTATTAGATTTTTATTTTCTTATATTGGATATTTATTTCACAGTTATTCTTCAAAATTTATATTTTATTTTATCATACATTTTAATTTCTCATGAATTTTATTAAAAATATCACACATATATTATGTTTTGATTTAGATGTTTTTTCTTGTTAATCTTGCCTACATTTGGCATGTTCAACATTCATTTATTAAACATATTTTGTTTATTATTTTTCTATCTACTCACCTAAGATGTCATTTTCATACTTGGTTGTTGTTAATTTTTACCATGCATATGCTCTCATTTTCTAGAAAAGAATGAAACATAAACATCATAACATCACATAACCATAACATGATATTAGAACCATAACAAGTGTTAATGTCCATATCAAAAATTAAAATCCCATGTATAAAACCAAAAGTAAAACCTAATGATAGATATACATGTGTCAAAAAATTTATACATCAAAAATGCAACATAAACATCTATATATTTTAGTCACATTTATCCCTATGTGGGAGAAGTACCATGACATAAAAATAATTTTAAAAACTAGAATCTCTAAGACACCTCTTTAAATTACAATATTAAGATTATAATCATGCGACCTCTCCCTCTACACTAGTCATTTGTGTCTCTAGCGTTTTCACCAAGATTACTAGTGATCTCTTCTACTATATGCATACTAATTTGATATCCATGTGTGAATATAACTCTATGTCCAATTTTTTCCTATGATATCACCAACTACTACCATGTTACACCATCTCCAATAGTCATAGCTATAATAATATCCTTCTCTCTCCATTATATCTCTTATATAATAACTCCAACCAACCTAAACCATCCAATGTGCTCTCCTATAGATAGTAAAACTTAATGCATACTTTTACTTGTCGATGGGTGTCTCTCAATGAAAATTTTCTCATCTTACATTCCACCAAGGAAAATCTTGTCTACTTAACTTTATTTTTACCACCAAGACCCATCACCTAGATGGCCTCTTTTATCATCAAGTGACCCATATTTTAGATTCCATTTGGGTATCCTCTATCATGGGAATATTAAGATCAACCCTAGGCTCCTCCTCTACCCACTCTACTAACTATTTCCATTATCATCTCCTCTAGCCTTGAGGATCAAGACAAGGTCTCACAACTAGTATGTGTGTTGGTGGCCCATATCCCCTACTCTTATTGAATCCTTATAGTGTCTCACCAAATTCAATAGGATAGTTATTGGTGTCATTGGGTGTGAATGAATAAAATTATCTAGAATTCAAGCACACAAATGAAGCTCTGACCACCATGTATAGTGACTCATGACCACTACTCATCCATGCATCCAAACTATGGATGGACATGTATCCCATGAATCCATATTACCTAAATAAGGTGTATGTTCTTCACCTTATCATTTTTTTACCATATTATTACTCAAAGTCTTTGGTCCTTGATCTAATGTGATATTCCTACTAGCCATTACATGGGGAAACTCTCATATATTTAGCATGCAAAGAGAGTAATTAGACCTATAACCTTTCATCCCTTGTTCACCATGCCATAAAATTCATGAAATATATGCACATTCACATATCATACATAGTTCCCTACTATAACATATATTGACATAGAGCTATAATGTGTAAATACACTATATTATCCAGCTTGTGATAGAAAAATCATAGTCATCAAGCCACTATTGGCATTCTAGATATCTAGAATGCATGATACATATAAAAATAGTATTATAATTATTACCTTATATTAACCATATAAATTAGACTCTATCATACATTATGCTCACTCTTGATGCTCTACAATGGGATCAGTTGTATCATAGATCATGGTTGTGCTTATATGCACCCAAAAATTGACATGGTGTTGTATTTTTGGTAAATTTATAATGATTATTTGGTGATTTCCTAATTTCTCTCAATGCAATTTATCTCTAACATTATATTCCTTATCTCTCCCTATCTCTTTATTGAACCCCTTAGAATCTATTTTTTTAACTTTGCAACCTCTTTTATCCTATTTTTAAATCCCTCCATATAGGATGGAACTACCACAATCAATTATGTAATTGTTCCTAAGGTGATGAAACCACCATAGTGGTTTCAAAAACTATCATGAAAGAACCATCACTAATAGGGTGGTTCCATATTACTACAAGGCAATTCCATCACCTTTGGTCCATTTCCCAAATTTAGCTTCTAAAAATCAAACATTCATGTGTTTTTCATGCTTATTTTCACATTTCTTATTTTTTCCACCTTGAATCCACCTCATGAATACCCAATTCACTCTCGCTCATGTTTTTATCACTCCCTATTCTTTCTAAGTTTATCTTTCAATTAATGAATAATTAAACTCACCATTTGTAAGATCTATGCTTCTCCTAAAATTATCTCAGTTTTAGATGAATTTTAGATGGTAAAATTATCATTAAATATTAAATTTATACATCCACATCATACTTACCATTTATTTTGAGCTTTACCTTGGATCATTTTTAAGTTAGACTACACAACTTCAAGCAAAGAAAGTCATTGAATTCATAACCAAATCTTTGCAGCAATAGCCAACCATAATCATCTATTATTTTGTATGGATTTATTTTCATATCATCATATTCCTTTGATACTATTATTTTATCATTCTCATTGGTCATATAGATCCTATAATCATTGTTTTGAGTAGAGAAGTTAGCATGTTGAGGACCTTATCACAAATACATCTCTTACTTCTAGCTAGTCTACATCTTGATTAAGTTGGGGATTTGTAGTTTAAATTTTATTTATTTTTTGGTATTACATTCCTTTTTTATATTATATTATATCTCAATTTTAAAATTAAAATATGTAGGAAAACTATTTCTCTTTTCCCGTCTTTACACCAAAAAAAGTTAGTTTCCTTATTGTTTATAGTCATACAATAAATTATTTAAAATAATGTATATTTGAATTAAAAACCTAAGTATATATTATTAAAAAAAAAAACACACACACACACACACTTTAAAATTCAATAACAATGAATTTTTAATTCAAAACAAGCTCTTGTTCATACATAAACAAGCACACTAGCAATTAGGAAACTCTAGCCAAACCTAAGAGAGCAAAAGGTATTATCTTGATATTGATTTTCCTTTTTTGAATAAATAAAAAAAACTTTTTTTTATTTAATTAAATCATAAAATAATAACTTATATATTCAATCTAATTTTATAAAGTTCATTCAAACTTAGTGTGCATTCATCTAGAATCACCAAAACCAGTTCTAGCTTGCATATGTAGAAGAATATTTAGATACTTAGTAGTGTTTATTCTTAAGATATAGATATAATTTTTTATTTAATTTCATATTATAAAATCTTATTTTTAATAATATATTAATTCATCTATAATTTAAAAATACCAAAATTATTTCATTTACTTTGCACCTAGGAAAACTAGAAATCAGCACTTGCATTGTTAGCCTAGATTTTGCTTTCTAGTATTGCATGTATTGAAAAGTAAATTGGAAAAATATAAAAAAATTATTTATTTTATTTATTTTCATATATTTACTTTTATTATTTAATTTTACTAACTAGTTATCTTTCTTTTTAGTTAAAACATTTCAAAAATTAAAAATAAATCAACAATCAAAGTCTTATTCAAAATGAACACAAACATTTCAAAACCTTAATTCTCTTATAAAATAGAGTCCTACCACATAATACCTTAAGAAAATCTCTTACTATTATACATTTCATCACCTTTCCTCTTGGATGACTCTCCTAGAGCATCCCTAATTTTATAGAGCATGACTTTTACCCAAAGTTTGAGCCCTAGGTCCTAACACCAATATCTAGTCTAACATTAACATTGAGATCAAGAGAGAGGTTTTCCAGTCCACACTTAATTTTAGACTATATTAACACTCTATAAGATTATAATTATATCCTAGATCCACCCATTAACATCCTCCCCCAAAACCTAGGCTATCAATACAATGTCATTCTCATCTAATCACATGCATCCCCTTTTTATTTTCTCCTTAGGGATATATTCATCATATAACATTTGAATTTGTGTATGAAATTGATAGGTCACATTCAAACTAATATATTTGACCACATTCCCCAAGTAAGTCAACCAAACCATTCCCACTTTGACATTCCTATCATTGATCAAGAGCTTCACCTCCTTGTCATCACCAATATCAAAGGACCTTGGAGTTCTATTTTTGTTTAGTTGGATGCCCTTAAAAAGATAATGGGATTAATCAGAGTCTACACATAATTAACCCAATAAAATACTAAAAATAATGGATCTAAATACATAGACAATAGAGAAATAATTTAGCACATAATATATTATATTATTCCACGTATCAACATATAGGACATTACAAAGATATATAAGAAAAGTTTTTCCTATAAACAAGGTGACCCATATCACCGTAAATCTCTCCCATAATATCTCCTCACACCCTATGTATATGTAATAAAACAAATATTATATATTCATAATATCATTTTAATAACATTATGACTATCAAATATATTCTACCTAGATATAACTAACTCACACAATATTATATTTACCTCTCGATAAATATCTAAATGTAATTACTAATGTAAAAACTAATTCATAACATTCCCCCCTTAGTTTTTACATGGTGAAAAAACATTCACACTCTCACCTATAGTATGCTCACCCCTATGGCATGCCCAACTATTTGTCTCATGACCTTGATCCAAAGAAAGGCTCACTCCTTACATGGTTTTAAATAGGTTTACCATAAACCTTGATATGAACAGGAACCTCATCAACTGTCCACCTCCAATGGTTTTCTAGATCTACCACAAACCTTTTTAAGATCCATGAACTATCTTACATTGGTTTGTTTGTCCTTTCACTATGTTTTCACATCAAGGAATTGTGTTTAGAATTGCTCAATAATTAGAATACTTGAATGGGAATGTACTTATGTTCTTATTTCAAACCACACCATGCTAAAAAAAGAAATAACACATTACACAAAAATGTCACCAAATCATCTGGGGCTCATTGCTAGTGACTAACAAGAGGATCTATAACTTTTAGCCTCTATTTTCTTTGTCCTCCAATAGGTTCGCTAATTACTCAACAAAAGTGTCGATGAATCTCATTCTTTTGTATTTGATAATACAACCTCCCATAAGACTGGCACTTTTGGCATTTGAATTAGGACACTGAGGTTTCCAAAAAATGCATCCTTGTACAAACAATTGATTTTGAATTTTATAATATTGTGGCATACAATTAATCAACTCACTGAAAATACTTTGACACTTATAGGGATTATTTAGACTATGACATGATAGAAGATAAAAATAATTATTAACCTACTTAATTTGACCAAAATAAGACTAATCTTAAAAATAAATGATAAATCATTATATTTGAGTTTTATTTGACCCTTAAGGGATATAAACAATATACATATGACTTTGTAATCAAATAAAATATTACTATTAGACATGGATAAAAAGTTTTTAATGTTGAACTCTAAAGACATAAAAAATAACATAGAGATTTTAACTGACACAAAGTTTAAAATGACTTATCAAATAAAACCTAAAGAATGGTATTCAGTGTAATTACTTCCACATAAATAGATGGGGATAAAAGAAAACAAGCTTGAAACCATGTATTTTTTGAGGATTGCCAAGGTGGAGATGAATCAAACTAAATTTACATAAAACTATGCATATACAATCATGAAACAATAATTGATAGGCAAATGTACCAACTATTATGCCTTTTTTCTAAAAATTTCTAATCACCAATGATTTTATCATGTATTTTTACACCTCAAAGTACCACAAATGGAATAATTCAAGAATGCAGATCTTGCCAAGTGAGATCATCATTGCTAAAATGATAGAATTTTCTTAGCTTTGGAATATAAATGCATATCCACAAGCTTGATTCTTGGATATTGAAACCATTAATTTATTTTTTGATTTAAATACTTATAATTATTAATACAACCTCAAAGAGACAAGTTCATAACTATATGCATGTATGACTAGCATGACATCTTTAAGATCATTATGTGTTGACAAGTCTAGAAATGGGCATAATGGACCAGTTGTAAGAGAAGCACAAATTACAAGTGGCCATTAAAATGGACTGATTTATATATTTACATTTGATAAATAGATGCTCGAATAGTCACAACATGTGTGGGTGTGCATGCAAATCTCTACACAAGTCCATCAGAACAATCGTTAGTGGATGCAAAGAGAATTCAAATTATGTATGAGGTGTAGAACCAAATAATATTCTCAAACTCTTCCTTTTAATTGGTATAAATTTGTGCACACAACACTTAGATCACATCCTCTTTTACTATATTACACTAAAATATTTAGACATATACACCAACCACTTCACTTATGCTACATCCTTATCCTTTTGATCTCTTTTCTATTTTAAAAACAATAATATAATGTGAACAACACTCTTTCTATTCCAACACCTCTAGTGAAGATTAAGTCTCCTCTCAAACACCTATATTATTTATATAAAACAAAACCCAAACTACTCAAAACTTAAAGTAGAGGAATTTGTATGAGATGGGGCAATATAGAAGAGCCAAGGTTGCCCCTTTCTTACATCAAAAAATAATTTTTGCATAGTCCTCTCACTATCTCACTCTAATACCAAATAATGGGATTAATCATAGTTTACACACAATTAATCCAATAACATACTGAAAATAATGGATCTAAATACGCAGACAATAGATAAATAATTTAACACATAACATATTATATTATTTTATATATCAATATATGGGACATTACAAATATATATAGGAAAAGTATTTCCTATAAATATAGTGACTCGTATCACCATAAATCTCTCCAAAAATATCTCCTCACACCCTATGTATATGCAAAATAACAAATATTCTATATTCATAATATTATTGTAAAAATATTATGACTATCAAATATATTCTACCTAGATATAACTAACTCACACAATATTATATTTACCTCTCGATAAATATCCAAATATAATTACTAATATTTCCAAGAATTCATTTCCACTCATCATTCCAAATCCCATTCCACCAAATAATCAACCCAATCCCTAGTTCTACCCATCATCCATCCATTACGTCAGTTGTCTCAGCCAGACCTTGAGAAGTCAAGTGTATAGTTTAGTGTGTGTTATTTGTGTGCATAAAAATTGGTGAACCCAATCTAAAATACTTTCATATTTTACATTTCCCTTAATTATCATTCTTATTTCTCCCTTATCCATTTTCCTCCTCCTTTCATTTATTCTATAGGTATCCATGTACCCCTAGAGTATGTCTAGACATGACATAGGTAGATTGCTTGGCCTATACGGTTATATAATAATACAACCTAACCCTGGTGAGGCTTCATTGGTGAGTTGGAATAACCATACTTTTAATGAAAATGTAGATTATTAATTCTATAATTATGCTCGCCCTAATACTCAAACCAAGAGTGGAGTCTTTTATCATGAGGTGTGGGATATATATGAAACTGTTAGCAATCATCTCGACTTTAATACTATAACTCTCAGAAGAGGAAGTGTAGCCACTCATCTCATAGATACTTTACCATTTATTGGCCTATATAACCTAAATGCAAAAATCTATGCTATATATGACGAATATTTAGGTGGGATCCATTATTTTGAGTATGACATTAATTTCTTATAAGTGGATAAACATCCATCTAGCATGAATCAAAATACCTATAAACCACCAGTGCAAACCATAATCACTACCCTTGAGGATCCCACTCCAAATAAATCTATTCACACTAACCAATCTCCCATCTCTACCCTCATGTGTAGGATATTTAATTATTTTGTGAATTATGGAATGTAAAACCCTGAGTAGATAAAGAGCTAAATATATAAATCAAGTAATAAATATAAAAATATCAACAACCATTTATTTATACAATAAATAATTTATTTTCTTAGCCTATAAATAATAATGAATTACAAAGGTGATACTTATCTAGAAAAATGATTGAGACAAATAAGTGGTAGGTTAGAAACTGGTACAAGAATAGTGTAGGGTGTCATCAATAAGAAGAAGGTTTCAAAGTCTCCTTCAAATAATAGCATGATCCTTCTACCAATAGTGCACCATGTTATTATCTTCTTATACCATTATAATGACCCTGAACAGATGAAATAGTGAGCTTATAGGAGGATGTCCACCTTGTTCTAAGAAGCTTGTGTTTGTGTGACTGAGTCTTGAATCATTGTTTGTTCCTTGTTTGATTGATTTCAATGTGAAACCCTATGCCTTAGTTATTATTAGTTTTTTTAAGAACACAAGTATAAGTGGCAATAGTAGGGTAGGCTAGACATGACCTTAATACCCCATGTGTTGAGCATTTCCTATATACCAATTCATCGAAAGGAGATCAAGCCCAATGTATTTATCTTAATCTAAGTGTTGGTACAAGTGTAAGTGAATTCTAGTATAAATTTTTTGAGTATGTATTGAGATTGGAAATTTGATTAATCTAAACTCTAGGCTATTGTAGATCGGTGTATGTAGAAGTAGGGTAGAATAGGGATTAAGGACCTTTATCTGCATAATTATTTTTGAGTTTGTTCATGAGAGTTACATTTATTTTCCATCCATCAAACAAATGAATGAAAGTGTTATTTATATAATGTTCTAGTACTTGTTGAGACATAGAAGGTTGAGGTTCAATAGCATTGCCCTTTTTCCAATAACATAGTGTGTTATATACCCATGGGCCATTCTATTTTCCATGTGGATGGAATGGATGAAAAAGGTCCCTAGGTGCTTAGGAGGTGGCCTAATGTGGATTTTGGTATATTTAGTCAAGGGATAAGTGCACACATAAGATGGAAAAGGATCAAAGGAGGCCCTAAGATAGGTCTAGGGCTAAGCTAAGGATAATATAGTATCAAGTGACACACATTGCATTCAAATGACATTTTATATGGCTATAGTAGGAGTCTCACATACCTAACATTATCATTGGCTCGAATGAACTCATCAATACCTTGGTGGGCTGCATTCACAATTTAGAGAATAATCAATGATCTCTTAATCAAGGAGTTAACCCCAATCCTCCTACCCAAGTTCATTCATTTTTTATTCTTATCTAAACAATGGTTTATAAACCACTGTAACAAAAAGTTTTCATGATTCCACTACAACAAGATCATATGCCCCCACTAAACTATGCCTCTAACCAACCCCTTAAGAACATCCTTACTCATGTATTCCTTAACCTAAACACCTCTAAATTTCCTCCACCCTACAAATCTCCCACCCAAACCTTTATTGGAGGTGTATTCACTTACACTCCACACTTTAAAACCAATGTGGTGACCAATAATACACCACTCTTTACTTCTCTAAGGTATGTGCTATGGTTAATGACATAACAACCGTAAATATTATCCCCTTCTCTTTCTTACATAAACTTGGTTATGGGGAACCAACTATTCCATAACTCATAATACTCTGTGAGGATATGATAGCCTCAAATCCACCTTCATAAGAACCATTATTTTTCTAGTCACTCTAGGTCTCAAGACCATGTCAACATAATTTAATATGATTGACAAAGACATAAGTTATAAGGTATAACATGATCTAGAGAAGAGCCTAGATTTATAAGATGAAGGTTATCCCTATCCCTTCAACCTTATTTTAATAATTCATGTTCCTCCATCTAAGTAAGTTTTTCATGGCCTAAGGGGTTCTTAATCCTTTTGACATGCTTCAAAAAACCATGCACAATAAATGAGGGTTATATATTGACTACCACTTACCTACCAATGGGGTAAAAAAAACCCATAGTTGATTGGATTTATAGAGCCTAAAAATCCCAAAGTGGTTATCCTAAATAAATGGGAAGAGATCACTTAAGCCTTAATAAAAGATGAATCAGAGGTTAAATAGGTAATAATAATGAAAAATGTCAATGGTTTAGATATAATAGTCATGTTAGTAGTTTCAACTATGTTGATGGTTAAGATTATCAATATATTAGAAAAGGATGCACCACTCATTATCTAAGTTAACCCAATATGGGTAAGGACTTATAATTTCTCTAAATCTTAGAAATAGGAAACCCACAAGGAGTTAGCCAGTATACTTAGCATTCACATGGTTGAGATATTAGAGGATTAAGCATCTCTCCCTGATGTTGGTTCTTCCTTCGTATATGATCAATGGGACCTTCACTATGATGGGGCCAATTGTCATTTTAGCATGAGATCAAGGGTGATATTTATCTCCCCATAAGGGTCCTACATTTAATTTTTAATCTTGACTTTGAGTATACCAACAATGGGGCTGAGTATGAAGCCTTATTACTTGGGTTGTTCATCACTAAATGGTTTAGAATTCAAAACCTAAAAATCCAAGGTTATTCACAACTAATAACCAATCAAGTCTCAAAAATATAGCAAACTAAAGCAAAACACCTTTAGCTTTTTAAGGTCATTGTGTAATAATTAGCTAAGGGTTTTAATTTTGTTTCAATAAAAGTAGTACTAAGAGAAAGTAACCAACTTTTTGATTCTATTATTTCTTCCTCTTCTCAAATTATCCCCACCCAATTATACCTAAGTCAAATTTGATAGTGTCTATTAAAATATAACCCCTCATGCAAAAAATGCCTAATGATGACAACCCTACCTATATAGGGAGGGATACTATCCCACTAGTCCTTGATCTAGCTAAAAATGACAAAGTTATCTTAGAGTTCCACCATGCTTATGATGACCTCCCATATTTTCACCATAAAAAAGGTTTCACTCTTACATTTTATCATGTGTCAACCCTTGAGATATATTATTATGATTCTTATTGTAAGTTGAACATTATTTATCTTTGATTTAAGTTTTAAGAGATTATGAAATGTAAACCCTAGGTTGTTATAGGGTCTAAGTATAGTAAATAAAGGGAAAGATATGCAATAAATACAATCATTGATTTGTATAAGAATTAACTCAATTTGATATTTCTAAAAATAGTAATAAATGACACAAATAAGTCCTTAGCAAGAAATTGATTGAGATGGATGATTTAGAGGCTACAAATTAGCATAAAAGTTGATCAAGGTGTTGTGAACAAGATTTAAGTGTTAGAAACCCTCCTAGATTATAATGTGGTACCTTGGATAGTAGTGCACCATTCTAGTTTCATCTTTTTCAATGCTAGTGTTCTTGTGTAGGGACTAATGTGAACTTTTGGGAATAGTTATGTTTGAGTCTAATAGGCCTATTCCTATGTGGATGAAACCTAATTCACTATATGTGACCTATTTTTGGACTAATTTTATATGTAAACCCTAGATTTCCATGTTTTTAGGGTATTTAAAAATTACAAGTATCAAAAGTGTGATGTTAGTTGGGTAGACTGAATGTCCTCAACACCCCACTATGTTGAGAGTTTCATAAATACCAATACCTTGAGAGGGGTTCAAGCCCAATGTAGTTCTCCCAATCTTAGTGTGGGTGCAAGTGTAAGTGAATGCTAGTATGAGTGTTGAATTGAGTACTTTTAGTGAGTATTGAGACTATAATCTTTATATTTTAAGATTAGTGTGCTTATATATGAGTGTATGTAGAATTAGGGTAGAATAAGAATCAATAACCTTTATTTTGCATAACTTATTCTAAGCTTGTTTGTGTAATTTGCATCTAATTTCCATTTAGTGGATAAACGACTAAAAGTCATGTATTTATATTGATCTTGTGCTTATGTAGAGTGCAAAATAGGTATAGGCTAACCCTATGTATCTTATTAATTGAAAACATGTCTATTGGGGTTACAATTAGGCAAGGGACACTAATATGATCCCTCAATCACTAGTGCAGTATGCTAGTGTCCAAAAAACTACACTAGTGTCTAGGTGGCATAACCTAGGCCACTAGGGGCTTGGATCCATAAGGTAAGGTCTAAGAATAATTTTTTAATATTTAGATATGTGTAATACTTGAATGAAAGTTAGATAAGTGTTAAAAGAGGCCCTAAGATAGGTCTAAGGCTAATCTAGGGATGGGTTATCTTAAGTGACACTCATTGCACTCAAGTAACATTTTATAGGACTACATTACCCCCCCAAATTTATTTTATAAATGTAGCAAAGTCAAATGAAGAGGATAAATGAAAAAGAAGCATACCTAGACTTAATTAAGAGGTGAAGCCCTTAAATCTAGGTCTGAATATGTGAAGCGTGTTCCATTATGTATCATGTAAATGAAATATGTGTGAATCAGTCCTTACTTAAGGAATATCAAAATCAAAGACAAAATTGAGTAAAGAGATAAAAGAGAGAAAAGGGGAATGAATACACCTCACTGGGTATGTGAACTAATGCAAAAATTTGGTGACATCTTTTGTGTATGTAACTAGTGATCAAATCAATGAATAACTTGGACTAAGTTGATGGCTTGCTCAATACCCATATGTTGGTGGCTCAATAAATAAATCCCATTTTTATTTCATCATTTCCCACCCCTACTTATTGGATTATATATTATGAATAGCTTGGATTGGACTGATGGGTTGTCCAACCCTCCTATGTTGGTGGCTCAAGAACTCAAGTAAGATATGAATCCATCATTGCATACCCATATGAAGTAGATGTATTTGTGACTGAAACTATATGATGCAACTAAAATTATGTAGGATGGCTCTAGGGCCATTCAAAAACTCTAAAATGTAGAATGACCAAAGGGCCTCTTAAGCACTCGGTAATGTAGCTCAGGGACTACATGGAAATGCCAACCACCTCTTGGTCACTTGGTAAGGAATAAATATAGTGTGAAACCTAGTGTAAATGGCATCTAAAGTATATAATGTGGATAATTACATGGATTTTTCATTCCATTTGAGATGAGCTAATGCAAAACTGATCAAGTAGAAATAATGTGTCATGCACATGCCCCCCATTTTGATATTTATGAATATGGATTTTTAATTGAGTTATAGAAAACTATGTCTATTTATATCTAAAACTAAAATGGGATTGATCATACCACACATGATGCCCCCAATCTGAACAATCCTAGTATGATTCTATAGAAAATCGAGCATAAATTGATCGAATCTAATGACATGTGACTAAAATTGTGAAAATATAGATTATAACTACTATGTTCTATCAAATATAGATTTTCCTATTTTTGAGACCATTGGATAGTGGCATAATTCCTTGGATAGTAGTGTACTTCACTAGTTTCCACTAAGTTGTGCTAGTGTCCTTTGTGTTTTTTATTCCAAACTAACTTTGATCTCTGTGTGATTATTTTTCATTATGTTTCCCTGATATTGAGCTCTATAATTTTGTGTTTTCAAGTTTAAAATTGTACTCTGAGTGCACTCAAATGGCCTAATCTCTATGACAAACCACTGTGAATGGCCCCTATTTTGAAGGGAGTTGTTATACCTATATAATAAATATCTTGAAAATAAAATCTATATATGATGTGTGTTAGGCTAAAAAGATATATGATATCTACATAATAGACCACTATAATTTATATATATGACATTAGAATGTAAGATAATTTGAGCATAAGTTGGTAATGTATAATGTACATTAGATCTAACATTCACATGGTTTTCAAGATATATATATATATATATATATATATATATATATATATATATATATATATATATATATATATATATATATATATATATATATATATATATATAACAATGTAATCATGTGTATAAATAGCATAATCTGAGTAACTACATAGGAGGATGGGACATGATGTCCATCAACACACCCAAGGAGGAAAGGGAGATGTATGAGGTCCCTCATCACATCTAAAACTAAGTGTAAGTGTAACAACCAAGATACAAGTGTCATGACCATGATGCATACATAAAAGTATACAAACAACACACATGAGGCACATAAATTAGGCCAAGGGGCAACAATATAAGGGACATGGGCACATGTCACTAAATTTGAGAAATCAATACATACAAGGACATGTTCAAATCTCCACATACACAATCAAGAAGGCACACACAAGGACATGGACACATGTCTAAAGCATACTTATAATGAAATTAAGTGGCGTAGAGCCATATAATAATGACATATTTAAATGCCCTTAAATAGATATAGAATCAAAGAGACACAATCAAGTATAAACTAGGAAATCTATAAATGAAAGTATGCATGAACATGTGGTACAAATTCATATAATATCAAAGATGTGCATAAGTTGAGTCTATAATGGTAGTATTCAGCAAAAAATCTTAGTATACAATTATATAACCTAGTAAAGCATAAATTGTGTATAATATAAACCCAATGGGTGAATGTATCAATGTTGAATTAGTGTATCTATGTGTGTTCCCATAGTGGGTAGATAGTAGTACCTATGGATTTGTGTGATAGACCGAAGTCCTATTGTACCTAATGTACCCCCATTATTTTTTCTAGAATAAGGACCCACTATCTTTTGGAATTGGGGTATATCCCTATCTTCAAAATATTATAAATATAAAGTCATTATATATTGCACTAACTTTACTTTGTTGCATACCTATGAACATACTTGTTTTTGGACTAACCTACTACTAATTTTTAGAATTTGTGTGTATGTAGGTCTCAACTTACCTTATTTAGAAAAACTCCTCAATGAAATTACATAACACAAAAGGCTCTTTATCAAAAGTGTGTTCAATTATTTCCTTCAATGAATTCCTTTGACACATTTTGGTCTTCTGTGATATTTTTTGGATAATTCATTTGATCAACTTGTTTAGAGTTATGCTTAGCAGAACTAGTTCTTCAAAACAATTTCCTAGAGGTATATCTTTGGAATTTTTTGGCACTTCACATTTATATAAAATTTCACAAGAATTTACACTTCAACATTTTCTCTCAGAGAATTTGTTCAAAACATCTATTTGGGGTTATTATTTACATGACCTCCAAAGTTTTATCCACCTTGTATCGAATCACTATGCTATTTACTCTTTAGAAACATGTTCTTTAAGAAGAATATTTCTAAAGTTTTACACTTCAACTCATTTGGGCCTTAAAAAAATTTGTTTGGAAAGACCCTCTGGAAAAATCACTCAATATAAAAAGGCTCTTTGATGAAAGTGTCCAGTGATTTCTCTTGACAAATTCCTCTAACACCTTTCACTCTTTGGCAATTTTTTTGGAAAAATGATTCAGTGGGAAAACACCTCATTTAGGTCTTTCATAAAAGTGTTCATAAATTTTGCTTAGGATACTCATCTACCTCACAAACATTGCTATATATTGACTCCTAACTACTAAAATCCCTATGGCATGGTAAACCAAAGTTGAATAAGTGATAGAATAACACTTGTAAAAATTCAATGATGTGGCACTCATACTAAATGTCAATAGTGAATACATGGTATATCTACCAAATTAAGTGGAAAACTTCAAATTAAATAGAAAAATAAAATTGATATATGTTATAAATTTATGCCATACAAACTATAAATCAATACTAAACATATATCAAAGTAGTTTTAATGATGACATTCCCATTTGATCTTAAGTTGAATTTCAAACTTAATTGCTCCCTTGTGATAAATCCCTAGACACCAATGTTTCCAACCTAACAAAATACTCAAGAGAGCCAAAGTGATGAAATTAAAACTAGACTAGTAATATCTTAGTTGAATAACAATGGCATCCTCGTCTAGAGCATTCCAAGGAAATATCCCCCCTTCAAAGTTTTCTATCAAATATTCAACTAAGTACAAGGATATGTTCTTTGAACCTATAATACTCAACAATGATTATATCAACTACTTGGCACTATGGGAGGTCATACACCAAGTTGATGCACATATGCATGAATAAAATTTGACTCTGGCTCAACGCCAATGGGCTACAAACCTCCTCTCATTCAAGTTCCAAGGGCTACACTTTGAATCAACAAATCTAGAGGTCATCCCTTACATCGCCTTCCAAGGAGACTTATTCTTCACCAAGAATATAACTAGAGGATCATTCCTATACCATGTGGAGTAAAAAATAGTCATGGCATGCATCTTTACTGGTTCATTCAAAGGTACCTCTCCCTCTATATTTTTTATGCCATTTATGACTTACATAGGGTGGTATCATGGAAGAAAGAAAAATAAATTGAGAAGACACTTAGCAGTTAGATGTTCCTAAGAGAAACCATCAATATGAAGGATAAGTAGCCCACACTAGTGACCAAATTTAGAATGGAAATATGAACTAGGATGGACCTCTTGAAAAGATTATTTGTTTATCCAAACATAGAATTCCCCCACCTAGTGTGGGTTTCATTTATTGATTTCTAATGACCTTAGAGTTGACATTTGTTCTAGGTGATGTGATCAGAGCAAGGTTGTAAGAGAAAATATTACTCAAGGATAAAAACCCTCAAATAGGTCATTTATACATGATTTCCTACCTATTTGATGTAGTCCTTAGCATAGTCTACATTCATAATGGGTCACTCTAGAACCCCACTCTAGACTGCATAAACAATCATATCTATGATTCTTATTCTTTCATGCACATATACATGTACACTTGCAACATTATGCACATCTTTGAGGAAGTCTACCCCTAGGTATAGATGGCATCCATGAGTCTCCCTTACCTAGGATATCAAATAACATTGTAGATACATTATTGATTAGGGGAGACTATTTCTTGTACCTTGATTACACTATTATCATGGTTATAGGCCATAAGGTAGCACCTTTATATCTCCTAAAGTATGTCCCTAACAAATTAGCAGAGTAATAAATGGTCTGCCAGTTATGGTGGGGTATTATTGAGGACACACACAAGAGTAAGAAAGATTACTTTCATAACTCCCACTTTATGATTGAAAGGATATGATACACCAATTGAAATCACTTTTATGATGTAGTTAAGTACAAATAATACTATTCTTTGGCTATATTACCACTAATAGATTGGGATGCCTATGGTCAATTACAAAAACATATCAAGGGACTTGGCATCAAATATCAACATGAGCCATATGATCATGATTTATTGTTCCTCAATGCTCAAAATGATGACCAATTTAGGGAGAGGTAAAAATAGATTAACTTGAAAGAGGACCTCTTGAAACTTATTTAAGGATAACCTTACCTTTCTATAAAGACAAAATGAACTAGACTCCCACTAGCTAAAGGATGGGATTCATCAAACTTATAGACTAATAGACCTTCTCAAATATTAAGGGATCAAGGTAAACCATCCCAAACACCGCTTGTGACACTCAAGGTAGTAAATAAGGAAGCAAGGGTGCCTAATACCTCACTTGGGGAATAATAAGATTACCCCATTTATCTTGATTCTTTAAATTTTGAGGGCCCTGCTAAAGAATATGTTGCATCAGCTCCATAGGTTGATACTATGGTTACCTTAACCACATAAGAGACCCCTTCCATAGTTGATAAGATAACCATTTTCTATATAAGGAAGTTAAGGTCTTATCCCCCTCCATAAAGCATAGTCACTGAAGCACCATTAGTGGATCTACCTATATAAGAGGTAGTTGGAGGTGAGCCTACTAATGAGAAGGTATAATTACAGAGAGCCAAGATCCTAAGCCTCTAAGACATAAATTTGAAGGCACCACTACATAAACAACCACCAAGTGAGCAAGAATCCCATTTAATTTCCATTACCCCTAATGTTTGTCATGTTTCTTTTTCTATTATTAGTACATTTGATCCTACTTCATTTAGTCCTCATAGTCCCCCTCCCATCTTATTTCCCAAGGTGGATGTTTTTCCTATACAACCCATTTCTCAATCCACCCTACTAGTTATAAAGGTAGAGGATCCTTCTTCTACCCTTATTATTCCTATTTCCCTAATTGGTCTTCCTCCAATTGATTCTTCCACATCGATTCCTACAATTCTTATTATTGTTTTAGCCTCCACAAGGACTAAGAAAAAGGCCATAAATAAGGTAACAAATAAAGAAAGGGATGTTGTAGTAAGTCCCCAATTCTATGTATCATTTTCATAGCTAAGTTTACTAGTGTCCCCTCTTAGTTCCTCTCAATATATAACTATGATAATAACCAAAAAGGCTAACAAGAAGAAGCTAGTTTACACAGTCCATCCACTACCATAATATGGTGGAGTGGACTAGTCTAAAATCATCTAAACTTCACTCCCTGATCCCCTTCTAAAAGAAACTTTGAGGCAAACATCAAGATAAATATTAGGTGAGACTATAGTTTTGGACACTCATCCCACAAATCCAGCCTAGCTAGCCCTCCCATAGTTTAAAAATAGCATGCATTCAGAGGCTTCCAAAAGGCTTAATATGGTAATTACATAATTTCCCAATGTAATTTAAATATTTTAAAAATATATCGAGAGTATGTAGATGGTTAGAAAGATAAAGATGGAGAATGAAACTGAGAGAGTAGGCATAGTAGAGGAGAGGCAATAAATGTTTACCTTATCCAAGAAGAAGGACATAAAATTAGGGTAGTCCTCACATATAAAGGATTTTAAATCCTATTTTGAAATATAAAAAAAATCTCTAGTAGAGATGCATAAAGGAACAAAAATGGAAAGGAGATAACTAGAGTAAGAACTAGAACAAATAAGAGAATAACAATAAATTGTGCATGTTCTAGTGTGAATAGAGATGGATGTACATAGTGTTGCATCTAAGTTGTATAATATTCTTGAGTATATTGGTGAAATGATGGTATAATTAGCACCTTATATAGTAGATACTACTAAATTATTTAATTATTTTAAAATAGATGAAAACAAATTGAAAATTGTTATTATTTTTACAACTAAAAATATATATACACACCTAAATCTGATGACACTGTCGGATGCTACCAATGCCCTCAATTTGGTATTCATCAGGACAAAGAAGGCCAAGGAGTGTATTGATGCAACTGAGGTAGGAATGCCTAAATATTTATAACATGAAACTCTTGTCTAGAAAATTTTAGATGAATTGAAGCTTTCACAAGCTAAGGATTCCACATGAAGGCTTATTAACAAGGCCAATTTTGACCAGCTCTTATAGTAAGATTTTAAAAACCTCAAATATAATATACAAGGGAAGACCTTACAGGAAATAGAATCTAAGCTCATTTTTTATAGGAAAAATGTCACAAAAGTTGATATCTTCATAACTAACTTAGGGACTACAAAGACTAAGCATGAAAGGCTCTTGAAATAGGTAAATAGAGTACAAAGGCATCCACTAATTAACATGGACATAATCATATGCTAGTATGACATTGGGCATAAGCACTATCAATTTTTGGAAGCAAAGAAGAATGTTGGTACTTAAAATCTAAGTTTGACACAAGCATCAACTTTAATGCCTCCAACAACATCACCCGCCATGCAAACACCTAGTCAGCCTTGAGTTAAAGGCTAATTTTTCATGTAGACATGTAACTAGTACTTTATTTTGCACTTATAGTTTACTTACAATTAGAGCATAAATGTAAATTTTATTGAACTATTTGTAAACATGCACATTTTACATTTCATTATATAGGCCAACTGATCTTGGCATAGTTGTAGTTAGATATGAGCATGCAAGCATGTAATTTTGTGTCTAAAATTAGAATTGAGGTTCTAATAATGTAATGTAACCATGAGTTTACATGCACTTGGAGGATGAGGCATCCCCTCCCCAAGTATATAATATATGTAATTTCACATTCCAAGGATTGGAATATATTAACAATACAGGAAAAATTGATTTTAATTGGCATGAAATTGCATTGGTTTTTTCTCCTTCCATTATTATGTTATTAAGGTTTTGTTTTTCTAGTTGTGATAATATAGTAATTTGAAGTGTGAAAAATCTACAAATAATTTTTATTTTTTTATTAATGTATGCTAACCTTAGATGTGTAATATCTATTGAAAGTTGATATATTTCATTGATTATTAAGCAATTATTCCAAACTATGTTAATATTATTAGTATGCAAGAGTGTTTTCTTTCTGGTATATTTTTTTAAGTGTGTGCAATAGCTGTCTTAGATGACTTCCTAGTTCGAGTTGTAACCTTAAAATTAAGGGTGTACAATAGTAACTCTAAAGGGATAAACCTTCAGTTGAGACCACCAAGTTTCCTATATCATTCCTCCCTAGACTTCATAACTATGTTTACTTGTGAGTGTGACATAGATACAAGAAATAATCACTATTTCTAAAGGCACTTGTCCACCAAGAAACCATCCTAGAAAGTGACCTCTTGAGAACATAGAACCTTATTTTTAGCTCTACCCTTCCATCCTTTTAAAATTTATTTGATTGAGATCTACTCACTTTAGATAAGGTATCATCGATCCATCCCAATCACTTAGGTTTGATTTCTCTACTAGGATTCATATCACTATAAGTGAACCTAGTTGATAACCTACATGCTCTACTTACTATTCCACCATAAGGTTGTTTAATCCATACCTATAACTCATGCCATAAAGTGTAGTTCACCTCCATTGAGATATTAAAATGTTATAGGCTACCTCATTTTAATTTTAGATTATACACAAGACCTACCTCAACAAGTCCTATAAGAATATACAAACACTCGAAGAGAACAAGTGAAGCATGTGTGTATGATAAAACCAACTATATTAAGATAAATAGAATATGTGGTACCTATAAAATATAAGGAATGTAAACATGGTAATGCATACAATCTAAAAGTTTGTATTTTCTAAGTATATTTGAATGTTTTTGTGTTTTTAAACATATTATATTATTTTTGTGTTTTTTGAGTATAAGACTGATGTATAAGAAATGTGAAAATGAAACTAGGTACAAGGAGTAAGATAAAGGAAATTATATACAAGAAGCATGATAAATGAAAATATGTACAAGTAAATTAGACGTAAATATTGTGTACAAATAGGCTAAAAATGAGTGAAACAATGTACAAGGAGAGTGTTATGGATAATAATTTGTGTGTTAGTAAGGAATGGTGATATAAGCCCAATATGTCATTTATGGGATGCCTCTATGTAACATAGGTGGCATCTTTACTTTTTGAATGATTTGTATCATAATAATTTGGGTGTTCTAATCATCTTCTTCATTTTTATTATCAATGTCTTGATTATTGATTGGGATATTACCATCTAAAATTGTATCTATTGTAGTTATAGTTTGCTTTGAAGACTCTATTGTTAAAAACCCTCTTTTAAGAATGGTTATTTTCTTAGCTTGATTCCAAATTTGCAACTTAAGTTCTTGTTCTTTTGTAACATTACATGTGTATTTGGATCTTTTGCCTTGATAAATTGTATATGTGAATGATTTTACTTAATATGTTCCATAAATCCCTATCCCTTTTTACCAACATTATCAACTAACAGAATAGGATTAATGATGACTTGTGTATGTTTTCCCAACTCTTGACCTTGGTAATCAAATTTTTATAGATATTTTTTACCAAACCCATATTTTTTTGAAAGTGGGACCTCTTTTTGGAGAGGTATATTTGTATCCTTCACTTGATTTACCTATGCTTGTTGTATTGTTTCTTGCTTTGATTTTGATTTTTGAACCTTTTATTGTTTTGAGTTATGATTTGGTAACCACTTTTGTATTATTTCTAAATATAACCCTTTTTCAATATGTTCTTATATTACTAAGGATTTCTTAATTGATTTATCTTGTATAGGTTCCTCATTATCAATGATGTATTGTATATGCTTTTTCAATGCCAAACATGAATCTATGTGATGGACATGCATTCTATGATATACACAACAATATCTAGATATCCTCACTAGATGTATAGGAGGTAGGTTGATACACTTACCTTTAATAATTTTCCCTAAAATGTCACTTGAAATTTTATTTGATCTTTGAGTACTTTTTTAATCACTAGTTGTAGATGCAGTTTGTTTTGATTTCTTATTTTGATGTGTAACATTGCTTACCACAAATTGACTAGGTAAAGATGCATATACATTATTGACACTAGTGTGCCCTAGTGGATTTTTTCTTGTGATCTAATTTTATAATGTTGTAATCTTTTCTTTTATTATTTATTCTAATTTTTTTATTCCAAAATTAACCTACTTGTACTAATAATTTGATCCTTTAGAGTCTCCCAAGTACAAACCCTAGTTGCTTCTAAATAAACATATAGGCACAAACCCTATATAGAAGAGGTGGGGGCATGGAGGCTGAGTACAGACATTTAAAATAGTTTTATAGGATACCTCACCTCTTTGAGGAGTGATAACATGGACCTAGTTAGAGGGAAAGTAGTTATCACCCTCCTGGAGATGAGGAAGAAAATAATATTCTTTATCCATGAAATTTGGAAATGATACTTGGGATAGGGATTATAGGGTAGAATATATTAAGTCCAAAAACCATAACACAACCAATAAAAATATTAAAAAAGGATACAAACCCTAATAGCATCTATGACTAGGATTTTTGCACTATTTGAAGTAAGTCATGTTCACCAAATAATTTAAGGGATTATAGAATGTAAAACCTAGGTTATTAATGAGTCTGAGTATAGTAAATTTAGGGAAATATATGTAATAAATACAACCACAAATTTATGTAATAATTTACCTAATTTGATATTTCAAAAAATATTAATAAATGACATAAATAAGTACGTAGTTGGAAATTTACTAAGATTGATGATCTAGAGGTTGAAAATTAGCACAAAAGTTTATTGGGTTGTCATGGATTGGATTCAAGTGTCATAAACCCTATTGGATAATATATTGTAACCTTGGATATTATCAGACCATAATATTGTCCTCATATTCTACATTAGTCTCCTTATGTAGTGACTAGCATTAACTTTTGGGAGTAGTCGTGTCTAAGTCTAATAAGTGTGTTCATATGTAGATAAAACCTACTTTACTATTTGTGACCTATTTTAGATTGATTTTTAATTCAAATCCTAGATATCCATGTTGTTATGGTATTTGGGAAAAACAAGTCATAAAATTATGATGTCATTTGGGTAGGCTAGACATCCTCAACACCCCATTGTGTTGAGAGTTTCCTATATACCAATACCTTAAGAGGGGATCAAGCCTAATGTAATTCTCCCAGTCTAAGTGATGGTGCAAGTGCAAGTTAATTATAGTATGAGTTTTATCTTGAGTGCTTTAAGTGAAGATTGAGATTAGAAATCTATGTACTCTAATAGTAGGGTGGTTGTAGATGACTATATCCAGAAGTAGGGTAGAATAAGGATCAATAACCTTGATTTTGTACAACTTGTTCAACGCTTGTTTGTGTAATTTTTATCTAATTTCCATCTAGTGGATAAAAATCTAAGAGTCATTTATTTATATTATTTTGGTACTTATGCAGAGTGTGAAATAGGTCTAGTCAAACCCTAAGTTTGTTAGGAATTGAAAACATATTTGTTATGGTTAAAATTAGGCAAGGGACACTAGCCACTATCACAGTGCACTATTATCCAAAGAACCATGCTAATGTTTGGGTGGTAGATTCTAGGGAACTAGGGGATTAGATCCCTAGGAGAAGGTCTAAGAATGATTTTTAGATTTCTATGGATGTGTAATACCCACATGAAAGATAGATAAGGGTTGAAATAGGCCCTAATATTGGTATAGGGATAAGCTATGGATGGGTGGTCTTAAGTGACACTCATTGAAATCATGTAACATTTTATATGACTACAATATTTCAATGAAGATCTTGATGTTTTTAAAATAGAAGGTGAGGATATTGACCTCATGATGCCTCTTGATCTTTGAGGATTGGAATGTTTACTTCATTTAGGATATTATTGATATGAACATATGAGATTCTAAGAGTCCTATAATCCTCAAGCTCAGGTCTTCTTTTTCATTATAAAAAAGAGAAGACCACAAGTGGTTACTCATTGAGTTGTTTAAGGATTTCAGCATCTTTTATATATATGTGGTAGGAAACAAACTTGAAGTAGTTATCCACCATATGCTCGTTATGCCTAATGTAAATCTATTAAAATAGAAACCCAAACCATGTAAGTTGAAAGTGTAATTAATGGTGAAACAAAGAGGTCATTAAACTCCTCAACATTCCCTTTACATGGAGAATTTGAATCCTGAGATTTTGAATGCTGAGCGCGTGCATGCATGAGCGCAAACTCAAAACTTGAACCAGGTAGCCGTTGATCTGGCAGCTGATGTGGCTGAGGTCTTTGCAACGAAAGGGACTCCACCTGGGAATGGGGAAAGAATCCTGATCTCCCACTCTTCTGCCTGATGTAAATCTTGTAAAATAGAAACTCAAACCATGTGCACCAGTTGAAAGTGTTAATCTAATGATACAATTGAAGAAATCTTTAATTAGGTAGAATATTTTTCAAAGTATGGGGCTATTTGTCAATTTCATGGCTACTAGCCATCTCTTGCATTAAACTCCTCAAAGTGGGGTTTTATAAAACTTATGAATTATTCCAAATGAATGTCTAACTTGTCCCCATTCTAAAAAAAAGGTAAAATTAAGATATGTATTGAATTTCATGATATTAACAAGGTTCTTGGAGCATGCTAGATTTTGAAGGTTTACCTTTTCGGTGCAAAAAGTGTCACTAGACGGGGCACATTGCAACCTAGTGTATTGTAGGGAAATCCAAATCTAAAAGTTCACCTTCTTGGTGGTCTGAAGCTGATCATGAACACTATTTTGCTAAACAACCCGAGGGAGATTCGACTAATTTAGAGGATGATGATGAGAATGAAAAGAGTACCCAGTCTGAATCGATGAATTAGGAGACTCTACTGGAGACTAACCCTATTGAAGGTACTGTAGATATTAGACAATGTGATCTCTCTGAACCGATTATTGAGGAGGTGGTGGTTCCTCCACCTATTTTGAAGGATTCTCCTAGAAGCCAAAAGTTGGCTAGTTCTCATAAGGATTTTGCTGAGGCTTCGACGCCCCCTAGACTTCATGGATCATGGCCTTCTGAGGACTGGGTTGCTGAGGCAGCTAAGGTAGAGGATGGCTAGACTGTAGTTAAGAGGAAGAAGTCTAAGCCTTTGGTCCCCCCTCTAGATATGAAACTTCAGTCTTGTAAAAAACAATATTAATTGTTTGTCCAGCTCTTGTCTGTTGTTTTCAGTTTCTTGGTTTTCTAGTCTTGCTTTCGCAGGTTCTAGGCTTTTTTGTATTTTGGTTGTGCTTAAGGTTTATCTCTCTTCTGATGTATAGGTTTTTGGGGCCCCTTCAAAACCTATTTTTACCATAAATCAAAAACTCCTCAAATTAGGGTTTATAAAACTTATGAATTATTCCAAATGAATGTCTAACTTGTCCCCATTCTTAAAAAAAGGTAAAATTAGGATATGTATTGAATTTCATGTTATTAACAAAGCATGCCCTAAGGGTGTTTTCTTCTTCCATACATTGATGTTTTAGTTGATGCTACAGCTAATTATGAGTTGTTATCCCTCATGAATACTTATCCAGCTATAATCAAATCCACATCTCTAATGAATATCAAATCAAAACCTCCTTCACCATACCATGGAACACCTCCTTTTGGATTTAAAAATTTTGGGGCAAAAAATTTGAGATCCATGACCCATATTTTCCATAATCTTATTCATAAGATAGTAAAGGTATATGTAAATGGTCTTCTTAAAAAATTGAGTATTTAGGAGTGTTATGTATCATTCTCATGTGCTTAAATTAATATGGAATTAATTTAAATATTGAGAAGTGTGTGTTTCAAATCATAGGTAAAAAAATATTTGACTGTATTATCTCCTAGTGTAGAATTGATATTGATCCTACCAAAATTCATGAAATTTTGGATATGTACCCCCCACTAATGAGGTATTGGGAAAATTTGGTGAGATTTAATGATTCATATTGGACCTCATATATGTAGTTCACCCAATCATTTACTTAATAAAATAAGTGGCTTGACCTGATGAATGATTGCCATGAAACATTCAAGGTATTAAAATACTTCTTCATGTCTCCTCTAATGCTCATGGTGTCCAAATATAATAATCCTCTCATAATTTATATTAGGTCAATATAGGTTCCTCTTACCTACATGTTGGCCTAAGAGGATGATGATGGCATGGAGTATGTCATCTACTAGATTAGTCACACTCTCATGGATTATGAAACATGCTACACATAAGAAGAAAAAGAGTGCTTGGATATCATTTTCATGAACAAATTAATAATACATTACATGATTGATCAATAAATTATGGTCATAGTAAGGTCTCAAGACTTATAAACTTTATTGAGTCAACCAACCCTATCATAGAAGGTTGGGTGTTTTATCATGTTATTGAGCAAATTATAACTTATATATGTCAACTAAAAGTCCATCAATGGAAAAATCATTATCGAATGGTTGTAAAAATCTCCTGTGAAAATTGGTAATGTCAATGATACTACTTTTTTACATAAATAAACTTACTATTGTTTCTAATCCTTAATATTTTGATACCATGCATTACTTAATTGACTATGCCTATTCTGAAGGGGCCAAATCTCAATATAAGTAAATTATTCATTTTATCACTTTGAAATATGTTATTTTAGACAAGGTTCTCTATCACAAATATTTTGATGGAATGTTGCTAAGATGTGTATACCAAAAGGAGTCATAAAGGGTCCTCTTTCATTATCATAGTAGGGTCTACAGAGTTCACTTTGGTGACCATGTGATTACTCAAAAAATACATATAACAGAATATTTCTAGCCTACTCTTGAGCATGATGTTGAATATTTTTATAAATTTGATAAGTGTCAATACTTATCTCACAATATCCACATTCCTCCTTGGATTCTATAGCCCATTATTATGCCTTGGCCCTTTTCCACTTGATATAGATATGATAGGTAAGTTTTCCCACTTCTTTGGATGCTCACCATTTTATATTCACAACTAATGAATATTTCACTAAGTGGGAAAAATAAATGCCTCTTATAATTGTTACTAGTTTAGTCATTAAAAAATTTTACCAAATCATTTGACAGTTTGGAGTTCCATAAATTATCATAATAGATAATAGATATCCCTTTAAAAACCTATGATATGTGAAGTATGAAATAAATTTTCCATATCACATCACATAGACTCTTTTTATTATACACAAGCTAACATCCATGTTAAAGCCACCAATAAAACCCTAAATTTTATCTTGGTCAAAATAGTCAAAGATGCTAAATGAGATTGGCATTTACAACTTTATCCATCACTTTGGGCTTATAGAAATAGCTTTAAAATGGCCATGAGGGTAATTGTGTATTCCCTTATGTTTGGATCTAAATTTATTCTACCTATTGAGGTTGAGATACTTAGCCTTTATGTGTCTCTCTAGGGTCTCCTTGACCAAGAAGAATATAGGAATGCATGACTAGTTAAACTTGAGACCTTGAATGAATGTCAACTCATTATTACATAGAACCATGTCACATATATAGATCACATGGGAATACAATACAACAAAAATTTCCATGGGTTCCCTATACATGTAGGAGATCTCATCCTCAAGATCGACAACTACATTTATAAGAATAAAGGAGAAGGTCAAAAGTTTAGACCTAATTGATTAGACCCTTACCTAGGCTAAATATTTTCAAAATGAAGCCTATCGATTATGTAATTTGGGAGATTATAAGTTTAATGAATCTATGAACTCTTTACACCTTAAGTTTTTTGATATTTAGTTCTTGCATAACACATTTACGTTGTTATATTGCATTTTTTATATTTTATGTGTTGATTTACTTATCAAATGTTATGTTTGGTGATTATTTGGTTGTTAGTTCACGTAACATGAAATTTTCATAATTCAACATATCATATCATTTAATTTTTCACATTGCACTTATATTTTATATAAAAGATTCTCAAAATTAGAATTACATTAGTTCTTTCCTTAGTTATTATGATTAAATTACTCCTATTTTCCCTATGTCTTCTTGTAAAACTTAGAAAATACTAGCCTATAGTTTAGTCTATAATATTACCAATGATAATATCCTCTTATGATGCCTTTTAAATCATAACATTAGCATACTAAAAAATAAGTAACTTTACTTGCCTAGCTTGGTCTTCAGTGATGAGCCCTTACATCTTACTATTTGCATGGGGTTGATATTTGGGGGAAAAGGACTTGAAAATAGAATGACACTCTTATCAAAATCTTATGAAACATCAAAAATTAAATTCCACATCTCTCTCCTTGTTAACCTTTTATTTTGAGCCCTCACATCTTACTGGTTGTGTGGGGTTAACATTAGGCATAGGTGCCCCTTACTTCCCTACATCTAGCCCTTGGTGATGAGACCATGTGTCTTCCTAGTCACATGATACTAAGTGTATGTGGTCAAAAAATAAATTAAATCTAAATTCATAATCAATATTAGCTCAAAAATTATCTAAATAAAAATTTATTCAAAAATCATGTCTACATGCCTATGCTAAAAAAGGTAGTTTTATCCTACTTATCGATTCTATTAGGGATAGTTATCTCTAGATGAATCCAATAAAGTTAGTATTTTTTAAGTCTATCAAGAAGTAAATTTCCCCATTTTCTCATAAGGATTAGTTCATCTTCCTTTTTCCTTCAAAATTTTGACTCATTATTTTCATATTTTATCATCTCACATTTATCCTATCTCCCTTTTCATTCCCCTATTGTAAATTGGAAGTCATGTCTTATGTATAAAAAAATTGGGTCATCACATGTAAAATATTTATTATCACATACATATTTTCAAATATATCCACCATATTATATCATTTACATACATTTTTTTTCATATATATAAGCATTATCCATAGAATTTTATCAAAAAACAAACAAAGAGATACATGGTAACCATCACATGTCTAGTCATTTAAAGTGCATAAACTAAGAAGCAAACATGGAAGTTAAAAATCATAACACATAATGACAAGTCACTAAGAGGTAAACCAAAATATCTCCATATATATCATAATAATTATTGAGTTTGTATTGCAATATTATCTAATACAATCACCTCCATAGAGGTCCAATGTGTCTCAAAATCTTACACAAATAAGTGTACAATATGTATCAATATTTCTAATAACTCAAGATCATGTCCCACTCCTTTGAGATAGATTTGATGCATTAGAATAATGGCATTATTAGGGTAGGCTAGATGTGACCTCAATACCCCATGTGTTGACCATGACCTACATACCAATACCTCAAAAGGATAAAGAATAGTGTAGTTCTCTCAATCTAAATGTTGTTTCAAGTGCAAGTGAATGCTAGCATGAATGTCAATTTGAATTCTGTGAGTATGTATTGATATTGGAAACCTGAGTAATCTAAACTTTGTACTATTATAAATGGGTGTATGTAGAAGTAGAGCATAATGAGTATTAAGGACTTTGATTTTCACAACTATTTCAAAGTTTGTTCATGAGAGTTGCATCTATTTTCCATCCATCAAATAAATTAATGAGAGTGTACTTTACATAGTGCTCTAGTGTTTTTCAATACATTAAATGATTCTAGGTTAACCTTGAATTACTTTGGGAAGAAAAAGGTATTCATTAGGGGTAAATAAATTTGAGGCTCAATAGCACTACCATTTTACCAATATCATAGTGTGACATAGGCCCAAGGGCCATGCTATTGTCAAAATGGATTAATTGGGTGAAAAAGAGCCTTAGGTGCCTAGAAGGTGGCCTAATATGGCTTTTGGTATATCTTGTCAAGGGCTAAGTGCACACATAAGCTGTAAAAGGATCAAAGGAGGCCATAAGAAAGGTCTATGGATAATTTAAAGATACGATGGTGTCAATTGAAACTCATTGCATTCAGATTAAATTTTATATGACTAAATTTCCCCCCCTACTTTATTCTACAAATGTAGCAAATTGAAATGACTAGGATAAAATAAAGAGAGGTGTACCTTGGACTTACCTAAGAGGTGAAGCCCATGAATTTGGATCTGAGTCTATGAGCTATGGTCCATTACATGTCATATAAATTAAACATGTATGAATCAATCATTACTTAAGAAACATCAAAATCAAAGACAAATATGAGTAAATAAATGTGAGAGAGAGGAAATTAATGAATACACCTCATTAGGTACAAGAACTAATGCTAAAACTTGGTGACATCTTATGTGTTTAGTTTATGATTAAATATGGAATATCTTGGATTGGGATAATGGCTTTCTAATCCTCATATTTTGGTGTCTCAATAGCTCAAGCTAGTCTTGACTTCATCATTTCCCACCCCTACTTGATGGATCATAACTTTTTAATAACCTAGATTGGACTGATGATTTATCTAACCTTCTCATGTAGGTGGATCAAGAACTCATGTAGGTTATAAATCCATCATTGTCTACCATGTGTAGTAGATGCATCTTAAGTTGAAACTACATGATGTAACTTAAATTGTGTAGGATGGGTTTAGGCCACATGAAAACTCTAAAATGTAAAAATGGCTCTGGGCCTCTCTAGAATGCCAATCACTTTATATGGAATGATTCATTAATCTAGTGTAAAAATAGTGAATATGGCATCTATAGTATATAACATAGATAATGACATGGAGTTGCCATTCCATCTAAGAGAAAATTTTCCAAGTTGAACATACAAGAACAATGTGTTATGCACATGCCCCCAAATTTGATATATGTGTATATGGATTCTATATTGAATCATAATAATGTGTGTCTATATGTATCTGAAACTAAAATTTAAGTGATCATGTCATACATGATGCCCCCAATCTGAGTAAACATGTGTAATATATGTAAAATTGAGTATATATTAAACCTATCTAATAATTTGTGAGTGAGACTATGTAATTTCAACTATAACTATTGTACCTTTCTAATAATTCTATAATTTTATGTTTTTGGGGATACTAGATAGTAGCACAGTCCCCTTTTCCAATAACACATTTTTTTATAAACCATTATATTGTGTTATTGACCAAATGTGTTATTTCTAAAGAAAATTGAGATTGATCTAGGTGTGACTATGTTTCACTATATTTCTTGAATTTGAGCTCTATATTTTATGTCTATGTATTGAAAACTATGTTCTAAATGCATTAATATGTCCTAATATCTATGATAAAGCCCTTTTAATGCCCCTTCTTTTAAGGGGAGTTATTGAACCTCTACAATAATTATCCTCAAAATATAAGCTATGCATCATGTGTGTTAGGTTGAAAATATATGATATATGCATGATAAACCAATATAATGTGTATACATGACATCAAAATGTAAAATAGCTTGATTATAAGTTGGTAATGTATGATGTATATTATCTAGCATTCACAATTTTTTCAAGATAGATATTACAATGTAAGCATGTATATGAATAATAAATCTAGATATAATCTGAGTAACTACCTATGGTGATGGGGCATGATGTCCATCAAAGCACTAAAGGAGGAAGGGGAGATCTATGAGGTCCCTCATGGCATCGTAAACTAGATGTGAATGTAACAATCAAGAGACAAGTGTCATGGCCATGATGCATACATGAAATCATACATAAAAACACATAAGGCATCTAAATTAGGCTAAAGGGCCACAATACAAGTGACATTAGAACATGTCACTAAGTCTGAGAAAGAGCATACACAAGGGCATGTTCAAATGTCCACATATATAAAGAGAAATCAATATTGGCTTAAATACACAAGTAAATACATGTCCAAATGTCCACATACATAATCAAAAATCACACTCAAGTAGATTTTCACATGTCCAAAGCATAAACACAATGAAATTTATTCACTTAGAGACATAAAATAATGACATATTCAAATGTCCTCGACTGGATGTAGAAGTAAAGAGACACAATCATATCTAAACTAAAAATGCTATAAATGAAAGTATGCATAATTATGTGTTAAAAATATGTATTAGAGAAAATATGTATTTAAGTTGAATCTATAATATTAGTAGTTGGTAAAAAAATAGTGTAGTATAGGATGATCAATATCAAGATGTAATCAATGTTAAATCCATGATATGGAGTATAGAAAGATTTAACCTGGAAAACTAAAAGTTGTGTAGTATAATTCCCTTAATGGGATAACATATTAATGTTGACTCTGTGCATATGTGTATGTTCCCCTAATGGGTAGATATTACTAAATCTAGATCTATGTAGAGGACCTAAGTCTTGTAGTAATTTGCAAACACTTGAACGGAATAAGTGAATCAAGTATGTATGATAAAACCAACTATACTAACATAGATAGCATTTGTAGTACTTATAAAATAGAATGAATGTAAATATGTAAATGCATATAATCTAAAGTTTTTATTTTCTATGTAATATTTGATTTTTTGTTTTTTTTGACTATAATCTATGTAAAATAAACATGAGAATGGAACTACATACAAGGAGAAAGATAAAGTAAACTATGTAAAAGTAAACTAGAAGTAAATAAAATTATGTACAAATGAAATGTAGTAACTCTAAATATTTAAGAGCACATCCATAGGATGTGGATAGTTAAATGGTGGATCTAATGGGCGGTCATTTAATGTTAGATACTGAATAAACCCAAACTTGAATAAATCATCATCATTGTGATCATCATACTATTCTATCTGCATAAGTATAGCCTTATCCTTGGCATTAGTCTAGATTATGTGCATTCAGATAGCATGTTTATCTACTATGTAATAACACTCTTATATGAAATCTATGATTTTAATTTCAACCATCATGTAAAATGTGAACTATGTCTCCCTCATGACTAAAATTCAAACATTTATCTATATGATCGATTGTGGCATCCATTATCTCTAACCATGTACTATCAAGTGTAACCAGTATGTGAGTGCATGTGTTCATGACAAAATGTAATGTGTTGACCACCTTAAGGCCACATGAAATTAGTAGTGTGATATGTTTTAAAGGGTCCTAAAAATGTATAGCATGTTTTAGCTTTGTCTCTTGGTGCCTTATGTGTTGTAAGAATGCCAAAATATAAGTGTTAGGATTGGAATCCATATCTATAGCAACATAAAGAATGTATTAGTCCTCAATGAAATTCATGATAGTCAATGGATCATTCCTTAAAAATTGAGGTACATGAAGATTCAATAATGGTGTTGTACTGGTGGAGGTGGAGGTGGAGGTTGTGTAATCTAGATAGTGCCATGAGCTTTGATTTTATTCAATTTTTATTGTAATGTTGAGCATGTATCTATATCATGTATAGTAATCTTATGAAAGATATAAAAGATTCTATCATCCTACTATGACAATTTTCTAAGGGGTCTGTGATAAACTATGGATAATTTCATTAATCCTCTATCAAGTAATATTTGTAAAATCAACTATGGTCTATCTTGTGTACTACCTACCTGAATCTAGATAATTGGGTCAATATCCATAGATGTAACCATATGTATTGAGTGTATAGAATAATTTTCCTCTAACTACAAGTGAGTGTCTAGGCCTATATATGGGTTATTTTGAACTAGTGGTGATCTATATGTAGGGAATGGTATGAGTGACTTAGAATCATCTCTCTACTCTCTAAAGCCTACTAGTGTGAATCTTAATCCACATAAATAATCATCAATGTTCATGGGTGATGTATTATCCTCGATGGTGGTCTAGGAATTTGTATCTAAGTTTTTGATGTATATTTCCTCTAAGTTAATAAGTATTGGTAATTATGTTATGAATATTTCACCATCCATCATGGGTGGGGAGACTGTGTTTTATTAAGGTCACTCTCTATCATGGGCAAAAGTAACTCTGTTATAGGAGGATATAGAATGGGTGAGATGATAGAAGTAATAGATTCCCCTACCTCATATGTATGCATTTATTCTATAAGAATCATGTGAGGTAGGGACTCTATGAGAGTATGATATTTCCCATATGAATATATACATAGGTTAGTAGGCTCTATTACTCTACAATATTTGAATGGTTGATTATTAGTTAGACAAGAGTATAGGTATCCATCATGTAAAAATTTCATGTTTATGTACAATGTAGAAGGTATTGCCTCCATGGCATGTATCCAAGGTCTCCCAAGTAATAAATTATAATTCAATTTATTAGGCAACACATAAAACTATGTGGATAGGGTTTTTATCCCAACCATGATATCTAAAGTAATAGAACCCAATGCCTATTTAGGAATGTCATCAAAACCTCTAATGTTCTTGTGTGTCTTCTAAATGGATTTTATATTAATCCCCATAGTCTAAAATAATGTGAGGTTTCATATGTTAATACATTAACCACTATCAATTAGAGCTCATTTAATAGTGGTTATTTTAATTTGTGCCTAAATGAAAAGTGGTAGATTCTGATCGATAACTATTTATGAGGGAAAATCCTCATTGCCAAAAGATATAACATCCTTAATGTCCTTTATAGTATTCATGGAAGATTAAAAATAAGTTGGTTCTATATCACAAGTTAAAGATGTATGATTGAGTGTTTGAAAAAAAATGTCTTTGAAGATGGTTACATGTTGAAGTAATTCCAATATAGATCTCTTGGCTAGTGTATTTATCAACTAATCAATAATATCATATAATCTATATTGATCCCTAGGTCCCATTGTATTATGTAGAGGATGAGGAGGGATTGTGGGATTATGTTATTACTATATAGGTTGAGGAAGCATCAAATTTCATCCATTGATATCTCAAACCATAATATATACTATTTTCCAAGGATGAGTAGTAGAGGTAGGGTGTGATCAAAGATAGTCAATGGGTCTGAGTGGAGGAGGAATAAAAGGATTCATTTTATCCCTCTATTGTCAAGTAGTAACTAGAGGTAAGTCAAAATTGGCCATGTAACAATGCTCTCCATATAAGGGGGAGCAATATGAAGTGGACCAATGTATGCAATAAGTTGAGTTATAACATGATCCGTGAGAGGAGTGACATACATGTGCATTTTTATATAAATGGTAGGTAATAAGCATACAATACAAACCATAAAAATTTGTACCAAAAATTATAAAATGGATCTTGTCATGATGATCATGATGAAGACTAAAAACTAATAAAATTCTAGAAATAACAAGGGAAACCCTAATGCTACACTAGGCTTTTGATCAATATGTTTGAAGTAAGTTAGGTTCACTAAATGATTTAACTATTTTGGGAATTATGGAATGTAAAAAGCTAAGTAGATAAATAGTTATGTATATGAATCAATAATAAATATATAAATATAAATAACCACTAATTTGTATAACAATTTATTGGTTTACTTAGCCTATAAATAGTAATGAGTTACAAAGAAGATACTTAGCTATAAAAATGATTGAGATGGACAAGTGGTAGGAAAGCAATTGGTATAGGAATAGTGCAAGGTGTCATCAACAAGAAGTAAGTGTTAGAGTCTCCTTCAAATAGTAGCATGATCCTTTTACCAATAGTACATTATGCTAGTGTCCTCTTGTACCACACTAATGACCCTGAGTAGTTGGAATAATGAGTTTTTGAGAGGATGTTTTCCTTATTCTAATAAGCATGTGTCTATGTGATCAAGTTCTGTATCATTATATGTTCCCTATTTTTATTGATTTCAATGTGAAACCCTAGGTATTCATGCTTTTTAGGGTTTTTAATAACACAATTAGAAGTAGAATTAGTAGGGTAGGTTGGATGTGACCTCAACACCCCATGTGTTGAGCATTACCTATATACCAATACCTCAAAAGGGGATCAAGATCGATGTAGTTCTACCAATCTAAGTGTTGGTGAAAGAGTAAGTGAATTCTAGTATGAATATTGATTTGAATACTTTGAATATGTATTGAGATTGGAAACCTAATTAATCAGAACTCTGGGCTACTATAGATGGGTGTATGTAGAATTAGGGCAGAATAAGAATATAAGTTTATTCATGAGATTTTCATCTATTTTGCATCCATCAGATAAATGAATGAGAGTGGTCTTTATATAGTGTTTTGGTGCTTTTCAAGACATGAAAATAGTCTAGGTTGACCTTGAATTACTTTTCAAAGTGTAAATATATTCATTATGGGTAACGTATGTTGAGGGTCAATATCATTGCCCTTTGTCACTAATATAGTGTGTTATAGGCCCAAGGGCCATGTTATTTTCCAAGTGGCTAGACTAGGTGAAAAAGGGACCTAAGTGCCTTATATGTGGTCTAATGTGTCTTTTGGTATATCTAGTCAAGGAATGAATGTACACATAAAATGGAAAATGACCAAAGGAGGTCCTAAGATAGGTATAGGTCCTAAGTCTAAGTTTATTCATGAGATTTTCATCTATTTTGCATTCATCAGATAAATGAATGAGAGTGGTCTTTATATAGTGTTTTAGTGCTTTTCAAGACATGAAAATAGTATAGGTTGACCTTGAATTACTTTTCAAAGTGTAAATATATTCATTATGGGTAAAGTATGTTGAGGGTCAATATCATTGCCCTTTGTCACTAATATAGTGTGTTATAGGTCGAAGGGCCATGTTATTTTCCAAGTGGCTAGATTGGGTGAAAAAGGGACCTAAGTGCCTAATATGTGGTCTAATGTGTCTTTTAGTATATCTAGTCAAGGAATGAATGCACACATAAAATGGAAAATGATCAAAGGAGGTCCTAAGATAGGTCTAGGTCCTAAGATAAGAAAAGGGTTGTCTCAAGTGACACTCATTGCATTCAAATGAAATTTTATATGACTACATTAGGAGGGTCCCATACCTATCATCATCATTGGCCCTAATGAACTCATTAGTACCTTAGTGGATCACATTTAGGATTTAGAGAACAATAAATGAGTGAACCCTAATCCTAATACCCAAGTTCATTCTTATTTTGTTCTCATCTAAACAATAATTGATAAACCATAATAACAAAAAGCTTACATGTGTTCACTTAAACAAGATCATATGCCCCCATCGATTTATGCCTCTAACCAACCCTTAGAGGACATCCTTACTCATAGAGTCCCTACCCCATACACCTCCAAATGTAATCCACCCTATAAATATCCTACCCAAACCCCAATTAGATGTGTATTCACTTATACTCCACCCTTGAAAACCAATGTGGAGACTAATAATCCACCACTCTTTACTCCTATGAGTTACATGCCTCCCATGTACAGTCCTCTACATACTAACCATATTCCACCATACATCCCCCCAGACTATTTTCAAACCATGTATGCCCCTCCTTAACAAACCAGCAACCTTTTTATGTCTAAAAATCTCCCTCCCTACTTTCATATGTTCTATATGTCTATTTATCCAAATAAAAAATATCTAACTTATTCCAATTCATCCTATCAAGCCTCTTCCATTCATCCTAGTGTTTATCTAATCCACCCCTATGTGATCCTACCCTTACAATCTAATTTGTCCATATAAACAACTAACTTTAACAACATAAATACCTATGTTAAGTATCATAAGTATCCCCTTAATCTTAACATATAAGGAATTATTCTTCCACACCCCCTACTAGACCTTCCCAAGTTTAAAGGGGAGAGAGATCGCAATGCACATGTCTAGGCTTATGCCATAGCTATCAAGTAAATATACCTTGGTATGGGGTCATTTCCAAAATTTTCCCTAAAACCATAGAAGAAATCACTCTTGATTGATATTACCACCTCCTTGAGGGGTTCATTCATTCCTTCAAATAATTTATTTTTGAATTCATTAATGCCTTCAAAATGAACAAGCTTCTCAAGATTGGTATTTTAAAATTCCTTCCTATCAAAAAATAACATAATGAATCAATTTCCCATTTCATCACAAGATGGTGATAAGTTATATATTCATCTATTAGTGTACCTCACATAGATCAAATGTGATTACGTCACCTTTTCCTTAACTCCCTTAACAAGGAGATAATGGAAGACATTCAATATTTCCCCTATCAATCTTATGAAGAGGGTCTTGAAAGTGATTTACGGATTGATCAAGTGGCCATTGATAATGGTCATCAAACCTATAAGGATAATGGGTAAATTAGCACTCCAAACCAAAATAATGGGGTATTTTAAAAAATGAGCCAAAATAATGTCAATAATAAATGCCTCAATGTCCTTAACTAAAATAAGAATGCCACTACTAATGATATGATTGATCTAAGAAAAAATTCAAATTCATTGAATAATAATATGTCTTCTCCCATAAACAACACCAATATAAATAATAATACAAGTGCTAGGAACCAAAACCCTCCACTTTTAATTCATATGGTTAATTTAAATTTACCTCCACCCCACAACATGTAATATAAAAACCAAAATTAGAACCAATTTCAACACATTTAGCATTTTTTGTAGTTTTATAACCAACCTTATTATCAAAGGAATAATCAATAAGGGTTTGGTCAACATGGACAAAATCAAAGGCCTAGGGAATATGATTCCAATGTCTATTATCTCTTCCATCTATTTATTAATCATGATACTCAAAACTATAGGGAGTATAACAAGTTCATCCAAAGGCTCTTTGAGGATTAGAGGTAAATTTTCATAGACATGTTCATAGGGAATGTAGGTGGAAACCCTTAAGAATGGTCTCATTACTCTTCAGGACCATAATATCCAAATTTACCAAAACCATTTTTCAAACCATCAAAAATGAACTTCCTCGAATCATATTCAAGGTAACTTTTAGAATCAAGTGGTTCATCATAATCATATTATGCAAGCACGTACCAATAATATTGAAGCTTCCACTTCTAAGACTGTCGATATTGATGTCATTCCCTAATTAAGAGTCTAAGGTAAAACTAGAATGATAGGGGTTATAGAGTTAAAATTAGAAGAGGAAGTAAATATATTTAGTCGCACTAAGGAGTATTGTCCCATAACTCCTCACCCTTTGAAACATTGTATATAATTAAACCATCTCTAAACCTATGGGTAGTTACAATTTGATCTCATATCTTACCAAAAAAATATCCCATATTTCTTTTCTTGACTTGCTCAAGAACTCACCTACCTATCATTTGGCATTGCTTGATGATTTAGGATTGGGTAATTTATCAAACATAACTCCCCTATCATATGTCCAAATCAATCACATTGATATAGATATGTTTCCACCTAGGTATTTTTCATAACATGATCAATTTTTCTTCAACCTTAGTAATCTCCCTCCTGATTCTAAAAAGGCAAGAAGGGGGGATCCAATTTTTTTTTGCAAGTATGGATCTATAATAACTATGTAAAGAATTCCATGGTCAATTAAGAAGCAAAATTAAACATTTTCCCCTTATCTTTCTTACCAAATACCTACTCCATTTCTATAAATATTTTAGGACTAAAGACCAGTTTGTCTTCAATCTTGTCCCAATTGATTGGTGTTCAACACCTCCTTCCATATAATGCTTCAAATGGAGCCATATTTAAAGCTAATTATGAAGAGTTATTATAAACAAACTCTACTAATGTAATATACTCATCCCATTTATATTTTTGATCCATGTAATATATTTAAAGAAGATCTTATAGAACTTGGTTTAGTCCTTTTTTTATCCATATATTTCTGGATGATATACAACACTAAAATTCAACTGTGTGCCCAAAGCTAAATTTAGAGTCAACCAAAATCCATATGTCATCCTCGAATATCAATCCAAAATAATCTTCTCTAGAAACCCATTTAAATGGTACACCTCTTTCATGAATCTCTTTGTAAGCATTGGTGCATCATCAATCAAATTACCTAGTATGAAGTGTGTTACCTTGGTTAGTTTATCAACTACCACCAAGATCATGTCATGTCAGTTCCATGATATAGAAAAACCTTGGATTTTAAAAGTCCATACTAATCACCTACCACTTCTATTTTGGTATATCATGAGGATATAAAAATCTTGTCAGATGTATATGTTTAGCTTTCACATACTAACACTCTAAACATTGAGACATAAAATCTATTACATCCCTTTTAATTCCTTTCTAAAAATAAAGAGGTTTTACCTTAACCATGAGCTTAGTTACTATAGTATGTCTTGAATAAGGGGCATTGTACAATTATATTAGCATTGTGCTCCTCAAATTCTCTCTTTTAGGTACATACATTCTACCATTGTACCTCAAAAGACCACCATTCTCTAGCTTTAATCCTTTAAACTTAGAGTTTTGAGCATCCTCTGATAAATCTTTCCTAACTTTTTCATATAATTCACTCCAGGAGAGAATTTAACAACTTGATCATGAAAGGTACTATTAAAATTATCCAAAACTACTATATACCTTCTACAACTTAGGGCACAACAACTCTATTTTTCTTTCCCTTAATGTAGACAATATCAAAATCATAGTTAGATAATAACTTTAACTAACATCTCTGATGAGCATTTAGGTTTGATTAGGTGAATATATATTTGATCCCCAATTTGTCAATCTTGAGCTCAAATAGTTTTCCCAATAGATGATGCTTTCAATCTTGAAAATCATGAACAATTACTGCAAGTTCCAAATCTCATAGAACATAATTTACCTCATATTGTTTGAGATTCCTAGACTCATATGTTATAATTGAACCATCTTTCATAAGAACTCCAAGACCATCCCTAGATGCATCAGTGATTACTGAGAACTGACCATTAGGATTGGGAACTCTTAGCACAGGTGCCAATGTAAGGCTTTTTTTCAACTCCTAAAAGTTTTTCTCACATTTGTCTCACCAAACAAAACTCAAATTCTTCCACTAAAGAGAGTTAATTAGGTTAGCTATTTTTAATAAATTTGGAACAAATTTCTTGTAATACCCTCTTAGACCCATAAAACTTCTTACCTCATGGACATTTTTAGGTGATAAATACTCTATGATGGCTCTTATCTTTATCAAATCAATTAAAACTCTATCTATGGAGATAATGTGTCCCAAATACTACACTTTTCTCTTTAAAAATGCACATTTGGATAACTTACCATAGATTTTGTGCTTCTTCCTCATTCTTATAATAAATGATGATATCATCTAGGAAAATTAACACAAAGTGATCCAGATAATCCCTAAGAACACTATTCATGAGATTCATGAATGTTACCAGAGCATTTATTAACCTAAAAGGCAACACTGTAAACTCATAGTGCCCATACCAAGTTCTAAATGTTATTCTAGGAATATCTTCTTCTTAAATCCTCAACTGATGATATCTCACTCAAAGATATATCTTTGAGAAAATTGTCACCCCATATATTTTATCAAAGAGGTCATCAATGCGAGGTAATGGATACATGTTCTTGATTATTACTTTACTCAACATCCTATAATCAATACACATCAAAGAGTATCATTATTCTTCTTGATGAACATGACTATTGCACCCCCAGGTGATACAATTGGTTAAATCAACCGTTTACATAACAAATTCTATAGGTGAGCCTTCAACTCAACTAGATCTATAGTCATCATCCTATAAGGTGCCTTGGAGTATAGTTCCAAACTAGGTATTATGTCAATTGATAAATCTAACTCCCACTTGGATGGTAATCCCAAAAATTCCTTTGGAAACACATCTTAAAATTTCCTAAGGAAAGGGTAAACCTTTATGGATGACTCCTTTCTTTCCAACATATCATTTATTTTATCAATAAATGTATGACATCCTTTCCTTTGAGCCTTATTAATCTGAATTATGGAAACATGCCTAAGTTTTAACTTCCTTTTCTCACCCTAAATTTGAGTCTGATTCCCAAAAACATCATGACATTCTACCTTATTCAGATAATAATCTACATTTTCTTTATGATTATAAAACTAATTCAACCCTAAGATTACATCATATAACCCTAGTGGAGATAAATAAAGATCTACTATAGTAGTGAATTTAGGAAACTCAATCTTAGCTTCCACTAAGCACCTATTAACTTTGACCTTGGCATCATTCCCATATTGCATTGACCATGCATTTTTCATTGAACCAGCTTTCCTAAACAATTTAGAAAGCATACATGGAGAAAGAAAAAACTCATTATCTCTAGTATATATCAAACTAGAAATAGGTTGACCAAAAATATTACCTGGAACCTCAATAGGTGAATCTTGAAAATTAGATTAACAATTTTTAATAGTCATATGGATTCTATGCTGAAAATTCTCTTGATGCATAGTAACCTTTGCTTTTCCTTCAGATTCTCCTTGAGTACATTCCCTAGCATAATTATCACCTCTATAGATGAAACATATACTAGGTAGTCCTTTCATTTCTGACTATTGGCTCCCCTTGAAACTATATTTAAATTCATCTTCAGCTTTCTTTCTACCTAAAAAGCTACTAAACTTAGCATTTTGATTCTTGAATTAATTCTTGGAATTTTTGTTCCTTTTCTAGTTCTTATTTTTAAGAGTCAGTTTGGAACCTCAAAACTTATTCTTAAACTTCTCTCTAACCTGAGCAAGAGAATTTAGTTTAGAATCCTAATTAACTACCTTATCGAAGATATGATCCATCATATATGGCCTATGCACATCTACCTCACATCCAATTTGAGGTTTTAATCCCATAATGAACTTTTGGATTTGAAACCTTTTATTTACCTAATACTAAAGAACATATATTAGGAGCTTAGTAAACTATTCTTAGTACTCATTCATTTAAATATATTCCTACTTCAAATTCTAAAAATCTATCAACTTCTGGTCAAAATACAATTAGGGCAACCATCATGATTTGAACAAAACCATGAATTGCTCTCATGTGGTGGTAGTGGAGTCAAGGTTCATCTCAAGCTTCTTATCTTCCCACCACATTATTATTTCTCAAGAAAGATGATACACTCCCAAAACTACCTTATTAACTATGAATAATTATGAATCTCAAAGTACTTTTCCATTTCCATCAACCAAGGTTTAACACCATCCCAAACTATAGTTCCATCGAACTTAAGAGGATTTACCTTCTTCATGTCCCATGTAAGTTTTGAATCTACTCAATCTCTCACATCCTATAGTGCCTCATCATACATATTATCTTCTTAATCTTCATGTTGAATAGGGTGTTCTTTAGCCTCTTCCTAATTGACTTCCTCAACATACCCATGCACTTCTTACTCTAAGGCCATGATTTGGTCCCTAGTTTCATGCATGGCACTAAGAATCTGATCCAACTTTATTGCTTGCTCTATGGAAAATTGGTTTGGATCCACTATAGGGTTGGTGTTTGGATTATCCTCACCTCTAAGTCTTCCATGCACCATTATCCTTTTTGATTAACAAGAGAATATAAATATGTTATTGGACTCATGAAGTAGTAGAGTTTGAACCTTAGCTCTTATACCATAATGTTAAAACCCCACTAGGTTTAACCCCAAAAATGGTTTATTTTTAACTTTACTTTGATAACTAAATCATATTATTTCCAAATAATATTAGTTAATTGATATTTAACTAAATGTATCTTGCATAAATAACCAGTTATGATTTATTTAGATAATGATCAACTTAACACAATCGATAGAATTATAAATTCAATCCATCATATAAGTACATCTACTAAAAAATAACTCAACAAAATGATGAAAGTTATAAAATAAGAGAAAATAATCTATTTTTTATCAAGTACAATAATACAATGTTCTTACATCAGAGTGTATATAAATAAATACAATGTTCCATGGAACCAACGAGTGTCCATAAACTTGTTATATATAAATAAACTAAAATCATGAGTATAAGTCTCTATCAACTAATTATTGGAGGAGAGAGAGCATCATTAGAGTGATTTTCAACACCAACCATATACCATAGATCTCATACACATTTCTCAACTAGGGAATGACTCTCCTTTCATGGATGAGTACATGATAATGGTGTAGATATCAAGAAGTCAACTAGAACCTGTGTGTTGTAATATTTTTACTATATTCAGCATATCATAAAAAAAATTATTTTAACATCACATCATGCATACATGCATATAATCAAATAGGTGAAATGATAACATTTAAATATAAACATTACTTTGGCTAAATTTTTCATATAGTTTAATGATCCATTAGTGTTAGGAATAAATCAGAAATTGATGCAGAACAATTTCATAGAATTGAAATAATAATAGATATGAACAGAGATGCATAAAGAACAAAAATAAAAATGCACAACTAGAAGACAAAATTTAATTTGGTTTACCCAATATGGGATACATCCATAAAGAAACACTTACTCCAATTTTATTACAAGCCACAAGAGTAAAATCCACTCTCAGATCAGTCTTCTCATAATTACAATGCATAAATATTATTTAGAGCTACACTCTACAAACTCTTCTAAATTCACACTTGAATTCACACACTCTATTCTTCCCTCTTAAACTCAATTCTACATATCATGCATTACCTACTACATCTATAATACATCAATAGATAACCACATAACAGTTTTACAAACTAATGGGTACCAAAACTATGGGCCATGTTAATCCAAAATAGTTCCCCGTTAAGGAGGTCTCAAACCCCAGTGAGAATACATAAAGAGTGTACAATACATTTTAAATGTATAATATTTAAAATACATTATAATTTGGAAATAGGCTCTACAACATAATAATCTCCCACTTGGATACTAATTTCTTATGAGTAGGTTTCTCAACCCTTCACTATCATCTATGAAGGCCAACCAAAACTAAACATAGATTCAGTTTCTCCCTTGCACCCACCTTGGTCATCATGTATATAGGATTCTAAATAGTATGAATATTCTCTAGATTCAACTTCTCTTCATCCACAGTTGTCTTAATGAAATGGTACCTCAATTATATATGCTTTGTCTTAGAGTGGAAATCAAAGTTTTTTGCTAAGTGTATAACACTCTGACTATCACTATACATCTTCCCTTCTTCCTAATTATGCCCCAACTCTTCAAGAAAATATTGTAACCAAATCATCTCTTAGCTTGCCTCTATGGTAGAAACATACTCAACCTCTATGGTTGACAAAGTCACAAATTTTTGTAGTCATGAAATAAAGCTCACTATCGTGTCACCTATATTAAATACATAACCTATCATACTTTTATTATTTAAATCTCCAACCATGTTTGAATCTATATAACCATGCAAAGTGGTGTCCAATATACCATAGATTAAAACTATCCTCATGGTCCCTCTTAAATACCTAAGGATCCACTTCACTACCTTTCAATGTCCTCTACTTGGATCAATCATGTACCTACTTATTACTCCCAATGTATGGGAAATATCTGGCCTAGTGCACACCATGGCATACATCAAGATGACAACTACTGATGAATAAGGTACATGTGACACTAGATTCTCTCCTCCTCTATCTTGGGACACTACTCCTTTAATAACTTGAAATGGCTTGCCAAAGGAGTCCCAACTAGTTTAACATCTTGGATATTAAACCTCTCCAAAACCTTTTTAATGTACTCTTCTTAGGATAAATTAAAATTTTGTTCCTTCCTATCCTAAGTTATTCTCATACCAAGGATTTGTTTTGATGCACCCAATTCCTTCATAACAAAGGAATTACTAAGCTGTTCCTTGAGTACCTTTATTTCATGCATGTTCTTACTTCCAACCAACATGTCATCTACATATAGACATAGGATAATGTAATCACCATCATCAAACTTCTTGATATATATGTTGTGGTCTGAATGATACCTATAATATTCTTTCTCCATCATAAAACTATCAAATTTCTTGTACCACTATCATGGATCTTATTTCAGGCCATACAAGCACTTTTTTAGTTTACAAACCATGTTCTTCCTTCTGACCTCATATCCCTGTAATTACTCCATATATAAGTCCTTCTCCAAATCACCATGAAGAAATAAAGTCTTCACATCCAGCTATTATAATTGCATGTCTTCCATTTTCACTATCCCAAGAATAGCCCTAATAAAATTCATATTTACCTTTACAAAAAAACTATCATCAAAATCAATTCCCTTCTTATGTGCAAACCCTTTTACCACCAACCAGACCTTGTACCTTTTCTTGACTCCAACATCCTCTTTAATTTTATACACCCACTTGTTCTGTAGTGCTCTCTTACCTTTAGGTGGGTTTACCAAATCCCAAGTCTAATTTTCCATGAGAGACCGATACTCCTCATCCATTGCTTGCTCCTACTTCTTCTTGACATCTACCTATATTGCTTCTTCAAAGTACTCTGGCTCTCCATTGTTAGTGAGTAATAAATTATTAAGAGATGGAAAAAAAATTAGGTTCCCTTCTTACCCTAGAAGATCTTCTCACCATAGGATTTTGGGGTTCTTGTGGAGTAGGTGCCTAAACTAGTTGCTTGGACACTTTATCATCTATAATGTTCTCCAACACTATGTACTCTTTTCTATAATCTTCTTTCTAATTTTGCAACTATCGTTTATACATGACTTGTTCATTAAAGACAACATCCCTAGACTAAAATATTTTCTTATCCTTAAGAATCTAAATCCGAAAA